>JBBPUD010000040.1:0-107829 GCA_038094475.1 Phylloporus aff. rhodophaeus | reverse complement strand
ACTCGTTGACACATATTTCAACTTAGTGTAGACCGCACTCGATAGGGCTTGGTGCCATCCAATGATATTTAGTGCGTTGCATGTGACTAAGATCATATACAAGATGCAGTCGTGTTGAGAACTAACTCGGTGGACTCTCGACAGATTACTCCGGAGCTCGACCATATCAGAGACGAGGCGATGACCGGTCCCCCTGCGTTCATGTCAAAAGGCATGGCGAACGCAACAGAGCGAGATCAGAATATCCGGAAGGTCGGAAATGACGAGCTGATATAGGGCTTCAAGAAAGCATCCCCACCTCTCATGAAGTGCACACATGAAAGGAGAGACAAGTACCCCCAAATAAGGGCGTGGCGAGACTACCACCTTTTTCGCCAAGATTGGCTACGTCTTGCTTGGTAAGGATAATGACCTCGTCCAATGCGTCCTAAACACCGTGGAAAGATCTATTTTCATTTTTAGCGCGACGAAGCTCAACGTGATAGAAATGCATCTGAAGGAAGGTAGGACGACCATTTTAAAAACCGGATGAAGGTCCCAGACCTTGGGTGCGAAGGTTCTGACACAGCCAGCATTGCAATTGCAAGCGCCCCTTTCATTAGTCTCGCAACCGTCATATCTCTTGATGTTTAATCAGAAGCCACAAATCCCTCTCCAGGTCTGGTACACACTGGATTACTTGAGTAGTTTCTGATACGAGTTTGTAGACGATTCTCCATTACATCTACCCGGTTTGAGGATGCCCATCTACAATTTTCTAAACCTTCTCGTTATTTACCTCTCTTCGCAATCTGGTATTCTCGATGTTCAATAATGGACGCAATCAGATCCGAAATTTGGTTTTCCTCAACGTGAATCCTTGATCTCCACCGTCGTCCCTTTGACTCCAGGGACTCATCACGCACTACCAAAACCCCCGACTTGTCATGTTAAGGTCTGGTGTACCGAAAACAGGTCCTCCCACACACGCGTAACGGGACATGTATTGGATAACTACTCCATAAAACGTAGCAAATATTAATGGACAGGTGAGCACTCGTCTTGCAAGACTCTCTCTTGGTCATCCAAACTTCCCAACCTGTACAACGCCTTCGGAGTTATTCACCTCCTCTCCCGTTCCTTTCCCCATTCCAATATTTTTATACGCCCATGTGCTTGGCTGGGGCGTTTAATTTTCACCGTCCTTCGTCAAGGCTACCCTAGTCACACGTTCACGGAGAATAATACCGCCAACATTGGGTTCCCCGAAAACCTGTTTCGGCCGGTTTGGGCTTCACCTCCGCATACATTTATTACATATTGCCGCTGCCATAGAAACTGTCAAGCAGGATGGGTGGGGAGGATCAAATCTACGCGTTCTAGAGTCGATTATGTAGTGCGGGATTGTACGCTCCTAATGTCGTGAGGTCAACGCTACCTTCTGGTACACGTGTACTGTGTTGGTCAACGAGCGCCTCATCGATGTCATCGCTCATCGAAGATGGACCATCGCACACGGACCGCACAAAGACTTGTTCGTTCGAGAGTCTGGTGTCCAAGACTAGCTGTAGATCATAACGCGGTCCAAAGTTCAATCCTGGATGGGGGAAACACTGTCCTCGGTTGTCCCCGTTCCAGACCAGGTTGACAATACTGCAACAAGTAATCACTAATAGTAAGTCGAAAGAATAGGATACACAAGAGATCGAAGAATAGGATAATCAAATCAATGACAGTATTAGATCTGACAACGGCCTGCTGCTGTAGATAGACGGGTTCGCGTGCGAATGTCTTATGTAAGTAAGCGCACTTTCGAATCAAACAGTACTGTCCCATCACACAAGCAAGCTGACAGAACAAGAACGAGGGCGAATAAACGAACAGACAGGAATTCAGAGTAGAAGCGTGGGGGGGCAAGTCTCAGAACCTGCGAACGAAATTGACGCAATTGTTTTGCAGGACTATGTGTGTTACGTGGCCCATATTTATGGTTACGAACGGGAAAAGATGTGGAGGCAACCGGAAAGTGCGTTCTTATATTGTGGATGCATATACTTTACCATTTTTACCGCATGGGTACGAGCTTTTGAAGTATCTCAAGTTGTTACGACCCACTTGGCTCGCGGCTCTTTCGCACACCATATACATAGTTGACCATCTCCAGTGTCCACACGCCAGGTTATTCTCGGTCAATGCAGACAGCGTGTCTGTGGCCGCGTGTCCTGCATCTATGCTATGGGCGCTGAAGTTTCCCCTGGCTATTGACATCTTTCTGATGAAGGGACGACTAGGCACATAGGTTGCCTCATTGTAGGCCCAGATGTTTTAAATATATCGCAGAGCCCTGGCCACTGTCTCATCCAAGTGCCAGTGTCTCGAAGTCAAGCTTTTGTAGTGCCTGATGACTGCTTGTTTCTTCTGCTTTCTCTGAACAAGGCAGGCTAAGAGGTATAAGCAATATGTTTCGTTGGCTTATTGTCTGATGATTAATCTTCTATGAACCCTTGCATCAGGATCGTCCATGTTCCGTGTTCCTGTTGACCAAAATATCAAGGGGCGGTGTGTGTGACAGGGGGGGAGGCATCAACGATCGTAAGTCTTGACATATAATGACCCCTTTCCCCTCTTGTCACTTCCCATGGAATGATGAGCACGTCTTTCCACTTTTGGTGGTGTCTTTGTACAGGTCTGTGTGCGTTTGCGTGCATACCTGTGTCCAAAGGATATGGAAGACAGGGGGTGATGAAGACCCCTTCGCTGTATAAAAAGGCGAGCCCCAGAACGACTTACCATCAGCTCACTAGCATCCAATTGCCTCTCAAGCACTTCACACTCTGCCTCTTAACAAGATGTTCATCCGCTTCGCTAGCCTTCTCCCCGTCGCCGCCCTTGCTGCAGTCGTTGCCGGTGCACCTGACGCGCTCGAAGCCCGTAACAGCGGGACTAGCG
The DNA here is from genome assembly GCA_038094475.1 of Phylloporus aff. rhodophaeus. NCBI lineage: Eukaryota > Fungi > Basidiomycota > Agaricomycetes > Boletales > Boletaceae > Phylloporus > Phylloporus aff. rhodophaeus. Next base: position 104,901 of record JBBPUD010000040.1, on the reverse strand, counting down.
AGTGCAACACCGGTACGCTCCAATGCTGCAACAGCATCACCACCGTGAGGCCCCGCCACTTTTTATGCTCTCATACTTGAAACTAATGACGAGGTTACGCTCTAGACGAGCAACCCAGTGACCTCTGTCATCTTGGAGATGTTCGGAGTCAACACTGGCTCGGTCAGTGGTATCGTTGGACTCACTTGCTCTGGGAACGTTGGTAGTAGCACGTCGTGCACCCAAGAGCCTGTCTGCTGCAACGGCAACACCTTTGTAAGCCAACCTTTTTGGTCGTTCCCATCCGATCACAAGCTAATCAATCTCTACACAGAACGGCGGGTTGCTCACCATCGGCTGCTCTCCTATTACTTTGTAAACAACTGAAAGCCACGTTCTTCATAAGGTGGTCTTGGAATACTCTTGTTTCTGTGGTAGTACTCGTGTATTCAGTATAGGGAATATAACCCGGATCATTGCTTATAAGAGGCCAGTGCTAGTTTTGAGTTACGTCATCGTCATAGTTCTTTCAATCCACACCAACTCTTTCGCGAAGATGGACCACTTGTTCGACGTTCTACCTGGTCACGACTGGAAACTTGACGAGTTCACGGATAGGATGGATAGTTTTTTCTCCTTCGGATCAGAGGACTTCGGTGTCCGTTCTGTTCAACACTGGAAAAGCTTGGAGGGAGAGTCACTCGTCTTCACCGTCGAACCACTCACCCCAGAAACCAACATCCCCGCCGAAATCAATAACTCTTCCCGAACACTCATCGAACTCGCGCGTCATCCGTTAGACGCTAGATTCTTTGGAACATTTGGAATGGCCAACGATGTACTCACTGTCCTCACCGACGAGACTTTCCAAAACCGACAGTCCACTTGTCTCTCCACGATAAGGTGGACCCACCGGCTACCGATCTTCCATCATATCTTGGAGGTTACCTCAGCCTTCTCCAACTCACATCCATATTACAACATCCTCACACGTCCGTGTCAGTGGCTTGTTCGAGCTACGTTCAATATCCTCCGTGAAGGCTATAACATCGACATCGAAGAGATTAAATATGAGACACAGTCTATGGATAGCCGCCTCTTCACTCTTTTCCAATCTCCCAGCTCGGACGCTTTTCCCGTTCGGTTATGCCGGAAATACCAAAACAGATACTTGAGGGACTGATATTTTGCATGCCCATTCGTCCATTGTGAGTATTTGTCTTGTCTGCTGACCATCGATACTTACCATTGGTAAATTAGATACCTGATTGTCCTCTTGTGCACATACATTTTGTCCGGACGATAGATTTTCTTGTAACGCCACCTGACGATACGCGTTGTGAGCTTATATTGGTTATCACCGGTGTTGGCACTGATTTCCTTCCTACTAGTTTTGTCGGCGAAATTATCCTAGACTGTACACCTGTTTAAAAGAATTGGTCGTTTCCCGATTTGTGTACCCGCTACAAAGTCCGGTTACGGTCTCGAGCGAGTCAGGCTCATTCAAAGTTTGAACTTCATACTCTCCGCAGTCATTCTCAATGGTATACTATACAAAAGGCTCGTGCCTTATTGGTCCCGCGTGTATATTAGACATACGACAATGTAACCGAGCAGATCATTCGTCCAAAACCAAATCGCTTATCCCCAACGTCGACCTCATATCCTCTTCATTCAGAAAGTCATCTCTTGATAATGCAGTTGAGTAAAATAGCATGTGTGATATCTTGGATGATAACATACCCAAAGTCCTCGAACTGGACGGTAAACTCGGAGCGATCTTGAAAGAAGCGCACGCTTTTGACCCGGAAGTACGAGTGATCATCTTTGAGCCGGAAGACCTTGTTGAGGATAGGGAGATCGCCAGTTAGGAAAGACTCCAGTTCTGCCTCTGTGATATCCCGGACGTCGGCATCTGTCTCTGTGGGTCTCCCAAAGACCCGCAAAGGTGGGTTTGAAATGAGAGGGCGGAATCGCGACTGTTGCGACTGCAGTGGCTGCTGAGCTCTATGACATTCCCTTTGTTTGGCTCTATGGAAGCATCAATACGGACGAACAAAAAAATACAAGCTATATCGAACCTGAGTTCGTTGATTTTGTTCTGGATCACGCGTGACTCACTCAATGGCATTTGGCACAAAATCTCATGATTCAAGAGTAACAACGTATGGGCTGCACAGGAGGCTTTCACATGACTGACGAGCAGTTAGCTCTACGTCTCAAAAAAAACGACATTACTACTTACTCCTCGACCGTCGTAGCGGATGTGTTGATAATCCGTTCCATCCGCAAACGCAGGGTTTCCTGTCCCGCACGGTCAAGGGAATGCAACGGCCCAGACAGTGGGATACGCGCTGGCTTTCACGTTCACAGGCTCAGCACCACCTTGCACTCCGGCTAAGTTCTGCTGCTGTATCGAAAATCCTATCTGATCTTTTCCTTTTGGAGGCCACTCGAATGTCCTGCGGTTGCCCTTTGCACTGATATGCCGTCCCCAATGACAGTGTCCACCGTCTCTGGCTCAGCCGAACTGGCACGCTCGTCTGAGAATGTAGCAGTGTCCTTTTGCATACATGCAGGAGGTTTTCGGGATCCCACACGCACAAGCCTCGTGGATCAGCAGCATCTATAATCTCATGTTCAGCTACCCACTCATTCTGCACGCGCAGCGCAAGGAAGTCAGACCATCAACGTTTGGTACCTACTAGAACCAGGATTTCCAATCGCGTGAGCAATTGTAGTCGTTCATTTTGACAACGATACGGAAGTCGATATTCGTCATCGATCCTATTTACAGTAAGCACATTGGAAAGTTGGCAGGGAAATTGCTGGTCTGATTCGGGATAGAAGGACGTCAGGGGAACACTTATCAGACTGCTTGTTCGCACCTCGTTGTCCTTCCTCAAACAAACTTCCTACATTGTGGTCCCAGCCCTTGCTCTACCACATCCAGGTCCTGCTCTGTTGCGTTCCTTAGACCTCGTACGCATCATGCCATCCATTCAGCTAATAAAGTTTCTGTGTCGCTGAGGTCTTTTGAATTCCGTGACGAACGTCTGGAAGAAGTACTAGAAACTGATGATGTAATCTGATGTTCCTTTCCTTTCAAATGTTCGTCCACAGACGTCAGTGCTTGCCCTGCTCTATGTCGTGCTCTACCTCAGTATCCTTGGAGTCGAAAACTAGATCCGACCATATCCGATGGATGATTCCCCCAGGTATCAAACATTAGTTTTCACTGTCGTCCTTTTCGTTCCGGGAACCAATACAGAGCAACAAAATCCCGTTCACACTTACCACGTCGAGATCTGTTACTTGGAAGACAGGTCCAGATCTACTATCCCGAGTGTTTCTGGAGTTGCATTGGACGAGGTCACCGTCCTTATTCCCAAAGACGTCGCAGACCTTCGAGAACATGGTGGCACCTATATTGGTACGTCGTCCAGTACCGTGGTGCTGAACCCTCCCAACCTTTACGACGTCTTTGAAGCCATCTTTCTCCTTTCTCGTCCCTTTCCCTATCTCAACGTAATCACTCGCCCATATCCATGAATACTCTGTGAGACTACTGGCATCCTTTACCTCTTTTATCATGTTTACACTTGCAGAAACTCCGTTTTTTATGGGATTTGGATCCTAGATAACCCTACTTTTGCCACTTTATTTGGACGCTCCCAATGGTCCCATCTCATTCTGTTGTGGCCGCAAAGACTTCTGACGAGGATGTATGGGACTCGGTGGATATACTCCACAGCAGTAACCTATGGTAACACAAGAAAGATTGTGTAGGAAGTTTTGCGGTCTGTTCTCATCTTGACTGTACCTTCGTTGTATTAAAAGACTATCATTGTATTCATGCTCGCCAGATCTCGATGAATACAACTTTGCACACCAGTTTCCACATTCTATGGAATCTCATGCTATGAGGTTCAAAACGGTGGGAGTCTCTGTGCTCACAGCCTTGAAGATCACACTTCATAGAGAAACAACTCTTCCTAGTACTTCCTCCCTCGCTCATTCTACGCGTCAACCTGCCGAGATACTAATAACATGGGTAGAGTTGGCCTCGCTGGGCAGCGTGTCACGACCTCTTGAGACCTATGCATTGCCTAACCGCCGAGTCTTTGTTTGTCAGCTTTGGGTTATCACATAGTTTGTCATTGTGGCCTTCCCTTCTCCCTAACGTTCAACGTGCTTCTCTGTTCCAGGTACTATCCGGTCTTTCTTTTGTCATGTATCACTTAGCTTCTCTGTTCCAGCAATCAACGTGCTTAGTCAGTAGTGCTATGGCTACTGGAGAACCTGACACAGCGGTACTCGACACGACTCCATCTCATATTTTACATGCACTGCAAGATCGTGTGCATGGGCGATGCATATGAGAGGGCTTAGGCCCTGACACTCATTTTCACATTCTGAGCTGCCAATCTGCCAGTAGTCGGTAGCGAAACAAGGTTACTAGTAGATACAAGTTGATAAGATGAAGTGACCCCAAAACTGTGTAACATAAAAACCGTGCAATTTGACACATGATCAGTTGAATAGTTAATGTACAATCGTCATGTCACCGATATTTTCTAAAACTTCAGCTCTCTGACAGCCCCGACCCATAATTTGCATGGCAACGACAGAAGGCAACAAGGAGAGACGGTGGTTTGGATCGCAGTGGCTGAAATATTTTGTCCAGGAACCCAACATCATTGTCGAATTTATCACCTGGCGTCATTATGTTCTTGGGATAACCCTGTTGGAGAATGGCACACACTGAATGTGCAAGCCAAGTACAGGGGTGCGTGAAAATGTTAAAGTAGGGAAAGTCACTGGTGAGGAAAAAGATGGTTTCAAAGACATTGTAGAGGTTGGGAAGCTCGGATGGCCAAACGAGTCTAGCAACACGAGTGCTTGTTTCTGTGTTGAAATTTGCTATGTCTTGTGGACCACAGACAGTAACCACGTCCGACGCACATCCAAAAACACCAGGAATGTAAGTTGTGTGCTCGATGCGACGGACCTCAAGGTAATACGTGTGAGGGGGGTTTGGCAGTGCGTGGTTGGTTCCTGCAGCCAAAGGAACAACAGTAAAGATCAATGATTCACACATGGGAGAATCATCCTTCGGATATGGTCGAATCCAGTGCTCTACTTCAAGGATACCGTAATGTGAAGTGAGAGGCAACTTATAGTTTAGAGAGTCGAGAAAGAGTCGCAGTCTAGAAAAGTTGAAGTCATATTGAATGAGGAAGAAACGATGGCTTATATGTATACTACTCACGGACATGGGGAACCATGGTAAGGATCTGTCTCAGGTGATAGAGATAGGCTTTGTGCGTTCATTGATGCTTGTTCAAGAAAGTTGAAAGGGGCTCCTGATCTAGGAGTCCAGCCACTAAATGTAGTGCTTTCTTTACAACGACATGGCAACTCCAAAATTCTCTACACCAGGTCTGGCACCTCAAATCAAGTGGTCTTCAAAGTGATATACCTTCCTTTTAGATAAATTTCCTCTCCTCCAACATGGCAAGACATTGTCCTTGCATCAGTTTTATGACACCTTATGCAACACTCTGCCCCTCTCTGCGAGCTATGGCATCCGTGAAGTTCAGCACTGGATGCGACCATATCCAAAAGATGATTCTCGAAAGATTCTATCATTAATCTTCACCGTCATCCCCTGGGACGGAGTAAGGAAATTCCCTCCAATCCCGGAACCATCTCACACCTATCACATTGAGCTTCGCCGCACTGAAGATGAAAAAAGGTCTTTTCATGGCATTTGGGGTTACGCATTGGACGAGGTCATCATCCTTACGGAGCAAGACATTGCCAATCTTGGTGAAAATGGTGGCACCTGTCTCACTAGATCCTCCCTTTGGGCTGGACAACTTCCTGTCCTCTACGATGTCTTTGAAGCTGTCTTCCTTGTCTCTCATTTCTTCCCTCATTTCAACGTTCTGACTCGCCCATGTGCATGGCTAGTCCGTGTGACTGCCAGCATGCTTTATAAAGGTTGGGATGTACATTTCTTGTGTGCACTTCACGAGGACTTGGGATGTTTCCTTGAAGCTCTGTATCGGCCTGTTCTTTCAGACCCACCAGCAACTCTGATCTTGTTCTGCCGCGCTCGTCATGCCTTCCGGCTGGGATGTGGGGGAGCTGATAATCACAATATCCGCCAATTGGTCAGGAAGCCTTGGTTTTGAATCTAGTAAATTGTGTAGGCACAAGCTATGTCATAGATTCCTAGTTCCACACCATTGAAATCTTTCGTGAAAATCGATCACCCATTCGACCTTCTACCTGGCTACAGCTGGAAACTCAACGAGTTTGGCGTGCATAGGATAAGTAATTCGTACTTCTCGGGATCTATGATCACTTTGTCGAAAGATATCGGGTCAACCATGACTGGCAATGCAAACCTCCAGGAATCATATATGACGACCCACCACTGGTTGCGCGAGGACGACAACATGACGAATACCAGTATTATTATCGACCCCAGGACAGTGCGACGATCTCGTGAGCAGCCAAGTCTCCTTAGGGAATGGTAGGACCCACACGGGCGCGGGTGTGGGTGTGGGTGCGGGTTTGACTCTCTTCTTGCTCGTGATCCTGTTGGGAACTTAACACAGACGGATAATGTAGACAACAAAGACTTGCTGAGCGAGCTGCCATCCTTGCCTGACCCCTCCAATATCACGTCGACCACCAGGCAAACACGAACAGTATGGCTCAACTCTCGCTTCGGGCATCCACTTGGCAGCCATTCTGCCCTGGATGCTACATCGCTCCACCCCCCTTCAACTCTGTCCCCCACGGAAAAGCAGATGCGTATTCTCCAATTTATTGCCAGACTCAGACAACAATCTGACGCTCTCTTACTTACATGGGCGCAGCAGAATATGGATGAGTACAGGCGAGTCGCAGCAGAGAGTTTGATCAGAGCGCAGATGGAGGAGATCACGCCGGTGATATTGGACAGGCTGGTAAACTGTGTATGGGCTGTGGACATGCTCTGATGGTTCGATGAAGCCCTTTCACCACATGAGATCCCTGTACCACGGTAGCTCTCTGGCGGACAACTTCCAGAATCTCAAACCTTCTACGTGACGACTGGCCCCTCGTGCTATAGAACCAGGACCCTTGGTCCACGAGGATGCTTCAGATATCCATTCTCTTTTCCGTTTTTTTTCTGGGCTAGATTGTCCAGCTGCGGTACTGTCCGCGTAACCTTCCAACCTTCTGTTTTCGATCATTGATTGCCCCTGTTTTCAAGGATGCACAACTTACTTGGACTATGTTGGGGCGTGTCGTCTGCTCACACCGTTCAATCAACTAGTGGGCCTTTGGTGGCTTCCACGACAAAGACAGGTCCCTGCGCTGTTCGTCACACATGTCCATTTTCCTTTCCCCACTAATGTATCAACCCGGATTTGTAAACGAACCCTCCGTGTGGTGTGGCATGTTATGGTTCCCTACGTTGTGAATTCACACTACCTTGCCATGCGTTGATGTATCATTCGCATCGAGTTTGCTTGGATTCAATTCGCGCCCAATGAGATGGATAGGTTAATGTTTACTGGGGAGTATCGTTCTCGATAACAGGGTGTTTCAAGCAGGTCAACTTTTGAGAGAAAGCCCAGCTGGATCAAAGATATCAACCGACTGCATCAAGTAATCGATGGACACATAGAGCTCGCTTACAAAAGTGCCGTTCTCATGGCTGATACCTCGAAATGCAGAGACAGGCTCTGGGTCGGGAGTACCTTGCTCGTGCTATTACATTTCCTGGTCGTAGAAAAACACAAAATGATGAATTAACTCAATACATGAATGCGTGCAACCAAAATTCAATCGATCATGTGGTATTCGAGTGAGAATGATAGCCCCTCATGTACGGTCATCTATTCGACTAATCCTCAGCGTCAAACATGTCCAATTGGAGCCCTTTGCGAGTAGAGAGCACATCAGAGAGTGCTTTCCGAGACATGAAACCAGTATAGTTGGACCCATCGGGTATAAACTTTATGTCGGAGAGAACGAGCTCCTCCAATGCCGGTACGAGTATCTGATTCGAGGTTGAATCTTGATCATGATTTGCTTGTCCATCTCCATTCTCCACTGGCACGTGAGCAATGATGGAAAGCATAGATAGGTCCGGCATGTCGCCACAGCTCAGCCTCATATACCGCAATCCATGTAAATGCCCTAGTATTTCTCTCCAGATGGTGGATGAGAACGGGGTCTCAATGTCAGTGACATGGAGAGTTTGAACGCCTGTCAAGGGAAGCGAGCAACAAATGTTGGCTATGATGCGATACCTATCATGGACTGTCAATGCGTCTCTTTGCCACAAAGTATGATTTCCAAGATCGATTTTGAGAGGAATGTCATAATCTGAATCCACCTCCAGGTCATGAGGGTAACAATCGCGTTCCAAGGAACTGAAAGTCACTGAAGAGGGAATGGTGTCGGCCTCAATGAACACCGAACGAATGATTGGACCAGACGATGACTGTTGTTCAGATAGACTGAATCGCTGTGCAAGGAATGAGGAAATCGGAATATAGTCATTGATGGAGGGGCTAAGTTCGTCTGGTAGTACAAGGTAGAGGCAAGCTTTCAACGGGATGTTGACACAAGAGAGCAATGCAACAACTGTCGAGAGTGGTGCTGTGACCGACAGGAAAACGAGACATGGTAAATCAATTTTGGGGGAAGTGCCAAGTCCGCCACTAGAGAGAAAGCCACGGGCATGAGGGAGAGCGGATACAAGATTCAAGACAGTGACATCTGGCATGCCGCTCAGCACACCCAGAAACCCTGCCATATCCAGTTGGATAGGAACATTGCACAGAGAAAGCACGCTCAACCTGCTCAGGTTAAGCAAATACCATGGCAAAGGACACCAAGAGAGCTTCAGAGTACGGAGAACAGGTGCATCCACATCAATATCAATCACCAAGGGTCCAGCAGGCTGTTCATGAAGATAGATATCCAGGTTCTCCAAATAAGGAGCACGCAAGGAAAGCTTGCCTGGAAGCCAAGCCGGCGGGAGGCACAAACGAAGGTCTTGGATGCGATCCAGATGCTTCACCAATTTATCCACAATGCACTTTTGCCAGTGACAATCTTCTTGATGAAACGGGGTAAAACATGATATCTTCAACGGGGCTTGTTTTGACCTCAGCAATAGTTCCTGCGTCCAACGCAGCGATACATTGAAGTGGTACGTCCAAAGAGGCGGACAGTTGAGAGCAATATTGCGCCAATGAACGCAAACATACGAGACATTGACCCAACTGGGAACACGCCGAAAGTAGGAATAGTAGATACACTTGCAGTGATAGTTGCGAGCGTTATGGATGAATATGACCGCAAGAATCTCGGTTGGAAGGCGGAAAATAGGGAGAATCGCGTTCCATTTCCTCGACACGAGGGCCGTTTTCCGATAGACTGCTGCTTCAATGCAAGCTTTTTCTTCTTCGATACAGGAGATCTCTTCTTTCTCGTGATATTTCGTGTCCTCAGAACAGACTTTCTCTTTCTCCAAACGAGCTATCTCGTTGGCTGGAGTGTTGATGGGTGCATTCCCAAAAGACATGGCGTAGAAGGCGTCCTATGGAACGGAGGGAGTCAATGTTCAAGACTTTATGGCATAAACCTTTCCCCCTACCAGGTTCTGAACCTAGATGCCCTCACAAACCCCACGTCTGGTGTAGTCTGGTAACCAGAGGAAACTTGGAACGCAAGTCTGATAGTGGTACAGAAGGAAGACGGATTACATAACCCTTTCCCACCACTCATTCTTGTGAACATTTTCCATTGGACTTTCCGTGCGATGACTGGCTCGTCATGCTGTAGAATCTAAGCTGAGGTCGGGGCCATCCACGGTCCTGCACAGCGCTGGGTATCTGTGTCCCTTGGTCCAGGAGGATGTCTGAGATATCCATTCCCATTTCTATTTTCATACATACATCTACATCACTGTTTTATCATGGTGCGTACTAGTTCCCAATACTGACTGATAAGTTTCGCTGCTTTAACATTGGCACATGCAGGCTTTGCTCATGATGGATCAAAAAGTAGATGGCGTTACTAGCTGTTTGTGCAATTATGCGACCATGGATCATTCCCTAATAGGACCAGGATGTAGATGAACCCCAACCAAGGCCCGGAGACGCTCGTGCACTAGGAAGTCTGTGATCACGAACAACGTATGGCAGGGTTTCACCTTTGATATACCTTCGCCAAGCCTTGTCGGGGAGATTCCACCACCGCACGACGACGCTGAAGGCGCAGGAAGCGCAACTGCGCACCTACCACCCATACGACGACGACACGGGCGATGGCGTAGCAATGGCTGCAAACCGTCACCGTACCCTGCACTACAACAGCAAAGAGGGTGCAGGAAGCGCAACCGCGCGCTTAGCCCACGTGGGCAACACGTCCACCCCTACTGGGCCACGACAACGGCGATGGCGCAGGAAGCGCAAGCCTGCACCTACCACCCCACACGACGACGACACGGGCGAGGAAGGATCACCACCACCGTGACCACGACTCACGGCGAGGGGGTGCGACGGTGCATACCCAACCACCCCGATGACGACAAGGGCGGCGTGGGCAAAGCAACTGCGTGCCCACCACCAGCACCCTGGCGACGGCGAGGGGGGGTGAATCAGCATGCGCAACACACGCGATGAGGACGGCGAGGATGAGGCAGCGGCGTGCCCACTCCCGTGACCACAGCAACTCACGGGGAGGGGGCGCAATAGCATGCGCTACACACACACGACGGGGACGGCGAGAGCGGAGCAACGGCGCGCGGGCTTTGAATACCAGGGCGATAACGAGGAGGGCGACGCAAGTGACGGCGCGCACATTGCCAGCACCTTGACGACGGCGAAGTGGCACGCCACACAACAATGCATGTAGCGTGACTGCTATGGCGATGATAAAGAGGCGCCTCACTGGTGTGCACACCACCACTACTACGGCGGCGGCGGCGAGCGGCACAACGACCAATGCAACGACAATGACATGATGAGTGTGTTGGCACATTCATCATGCCGTTGTCGTCTGCTTTGTCGAGCAAATACCGTGCGGGTGTCCGTACGGGTGTCTACTCGCGGTACCCGTAGATATACGCACACCCTTGTCACGGGTGCGGGTATATCGCTGGGTGCGGGGGTGCGGGTGCGGGTGTCAGCTCAGATACCCGGGGTACACCCTTGCATTGCCTAGTACTACTATAGACACGTATAAATTTTTGAAAAGAGCTGTCTTCATGGCCAATACTTTGAAATGCTGAGATGAGTTCCCTGGACCCTGCCCATCCATTATACTTCCTGGTGATACAAAAACACAACAATGAATTGGCTCAATACATGGTCATGCACAACCAAAATCCAATCAATCGAGCGATATTCGAATGAGAATGATAGCTAGCCCACATATAGTCATCCATTGTAATTGCCTTCAGTTCTGATCATGGTCAGCCGGAGCCCCTTACGAGTAGAAAGTACATTGGAGAGTGATTTCCGAGACATGACACCTGCATGGCTTGACTCGTCGAGTATAAAATCAACATCAAAGAGATCCAGCTCCTCCAACACTGGTACAAGTATCTGGCTCGAGGTTGAGTCTTGATCATGATTTGGCTGCTCTTCTGTATTCCCCATTGGTGCATGAGTGACGATGGAAAGCATAGACAGGTCCGGCATGATGCCATCGCTCAGCCTCAAATACCGTAATCCGTGTAGATGTTCTAGTATATCTTTCCAGTTGGTAGACGGAAACTTGGTCTTGGTGCTAATGACGTGGAGGGTTCGAACACTTGTCAAAGGAAGCGAACAACAAACGTTGCTTATAAGATCATGGTCCGTAGCAGAAGTTCCGAGAGTGATTCCGAGAGGAATATCATAACCCGAGTTCATTGTCAGAACATCAGGGTTATAATCGCGTTCCAAGGAACTGAAAGTCACTGAAAAGGGGACTTGATCTCTAATGATCACCGATCGAATGATTAGGTCAGACGATGGGTGTTGTTTAGATATAGTGAACTGCTGTACCAGAAACGAGTGGATTGGGGAAAAATCACTGATGGAGGGGCCAGGATCCTCTACTGGTTGTAGGTAGAGTCGGGCTTTCAACGGGATATTGACACAAGAGACAAATACAACGACTGTCGAAAGTGGCCCAATGACTGATAGGAAAGTGAGATGTGGCAAATCAATTTTTGTGGAAATGTCGAGCGCGCGGCCAGAGAGAAAACCACGGGCATTAGGGAGAATGATATCGACATCCAAGGCAGTGAGGTATCGCATACTGCTCAGCATACCCAGAAACTCTGTCACATCCAGCCGGATGGGAACATCGCATAGATAAAGTGTCTCTAATCCGCTCAGGTGAAGCGAATACCATGGAAAAGAACAGCAAAAGATCTTCAGAGTATGGAGAACGGGTGTATTCCCATCAATAATCATCAAGGGTCCAGCGGGTTGCGAATAAGTGACACCAGAATCAAGATGGATATCCAGGTACTCCAAACGAGGAGCACACAAGGAAAGTTTGTCTGGAAACCAGGCTAGAGGGACACTCAAACGAAGGTCTTGGATGCGATCCATATGCATCATCAACGTATCGACAATGCCTTTTTGCCAGTGACGACCTTGACGCGACAGGAAGCTACAAGATATCTTCAACGGTGAAGTTGTTTCGACCTCAGCAATAGTTCCTGCGTCCAACGCAGCGATGTGTTGAAGTGGTATGTCCAAAGAGACGGACAATTCAGAGCGATATTACGCCAACGAGTGCAAACATATGAGACATTGACCCAGCTGGGAACACTCCAACTGTAGGAATAGCGCAAAAGTTCGGATTTGTGGTTACATTCGAAATGGTCGCAAGCGTTATGGATGAATACGACCGTAAGAATCTCGCGCGGAAGGCGGAAAACAGGCAGCACTGCGTTTCTTTTGCTGTACAGGAGGGGCGTATTCTGATAGATTGTTGCTTCGATGCAGGCTTTTTCTCCTTCAATGCGGGAAATCTGTTCTTTCTTGTGAGATCTCGCCTCCTCCAAACGGACTTTCTCTTCCTCCAAACGAGGTATCTTGTTGGCTAGAGCGCCAATTGGTGCATTGCCAGAGGACATGGTATAGACAAGTAGTGGGAACTGTGTCTTCTTGAGTATATGGAGTCAACATTTGTAACAGTTCATTATTAAGACTTACAGCCGGGGGCAGATATCAGAAACTTCCCTTCGACTCACGCAGTGGCTGAACTTGAAGCCACTGAGATATACTGCATTACGTAACACTCACCTTGACCCCATCGAATTACTCTCATCACTCCTCATGTTTGCTCCTGGGCTGATACCAACACCTAACGGCCAGTCATTCAAACATCTGATTGCATTGGCTGTCTTTTTTTTATTGGTGTTGCCAGGTATCACCACATGACCCACTGCACGCGTTACTTCAAACTCAAGTACTCATCTCTCATATTGCCTTTTTCATTCTCGATCCATTTGCAAGGCTAGTACCTACGGATGCAAATGATTGATGGTGTGACTTCATCATCGTGACGATATGAATTGATGACCGGGTACGTGCCCCAAGGCGTGTCTGAGTATTATTGACGTGATCATTGATCGCTGGCGATTGGATGTTGCAGCGATTCTTCAGATGTCGCTGTGACTCATATCCCATGTATGTAAAGGACCACGTTGGATGGGTCCCGCAGGGCTGGGCATCCCTGTCCACCAGCTTTCAAGCACATGCAATGGCATCCTTGCCAGCCTTTCTCGGTTTGGATCTATGTCCCTTTGCCAGGCTTATTTCTCACTCATGTCATTGGCGACATGATGCAGTCACCGTCGCATGGGTGAGAGCGCCCTAATCGAATTCCTCACTAAGACACAGGGGCGGCATGTTTCCTGTTCAGAAGCTCATGAATTGCTTCGTGTTGGGTGCGCTAGTTGGTTTTATGTCTCTACACTTTTTAATGGCATCGTTCTAGGCACGTTCGTCGAAGCCACCCTGTAAGCTATGGCACTACGCTCTCATCAATATCCAGGTGGACGAACGTTGAGAGACGAGCCGACGCAGAACATTGGTGTTAATGTATATATACAAACGTGAAAAAGAGCTGCCTTCACTTGAGACAAGCTTTGCGTCAGGTGTGCCCTTACTTGTATGTTATGCGTCCTGCAGAAAAACACAAAACGATGAATTGACTCAATACATTGACAGGTGCAATTAAAAAAGCCATATTTGAGTGAGGATATGTGCTCCTCACGGTCATCTATCCAACGAATCTGCAGTGTTCCCCAGCTTGTCACCCCTATGACCGATTCTCCTGACCAATGGGGATGATAATCTGGGTCAGGAGTACCTTGCTCATGCTATACTATTACACTTCCTTGCCGTAGAAAAACACAAAACAGTGAGTTAACTCGATACGTGAACGCGTGCAACTAAAATTCAATTAGTCAAGCGGTATCCGAGTGAGAATGATCTCACGCACGATCACCTATCCGACTAATATAGAGTGTCAAACACGGTCAGTCGGAGCCCCTTGCGAGTAGAGAGCACATCAGAGAGCGCTTTCCGAGACATGAGACCTGTACGGTTGGACCTATCAGGTATAAAGTTCATGTCAGAGAGAACGAACTCCTCCAATGCCGGTACGAGTATCTGACTCGAGGTTGAATCTTGATCGTGATTTGCTTGTCCACCTGCATTCGCCACGGACATGGGATCGACGGAAAGCATAGATAGATCCGGTACACTGCCATAGCTCAGCCTCATATACCGCAATCCATGTAAATGCCCTAGTATTTCTCTCCAGATGGCAGATGACAACGGGGTCCCAAGATCACTGATATGGAGAGTTTGAACACCTGTCAAGGGAAGCGAGCAACAAATGTTGACTATGATGTAAAACATGTCATCGTCCGTCAATGTGCTTGCTCGCTCCAAAGTTCCGAGTCTGATTTTGAGAAGAGTGCTATAACACGACTCCATTTCCGGAGCACAAGGGCAATGATCGTATTCCAAGGAACTGAAAGTCACTGATGGGGAAATGCCATCAATTCGGAGGAACACTGAACGAATGATTGGACCAGATGATGACTGTGATTCAGATAGACTGAATCGCTGTGCAAGGAACGAGGAAATCGGAAAATAGTCCTTGATGGAACAGCCAGGTTCTTCTAGTAGTATGAGGTAGAGTCGGGCCTTCAGTGGGACATTGACACAAGAGAGCAATGCAACAACCGTCGAGAGTGGCGCTGTGACCGACAGGAAAACGAGACATGGTAAATCAATTTTTGGGGAGGTGCCAAGTCCGCCACGAGAGAGAAAGCCATGGGCACAAGGGAGAGCAGATTCAAGTTTCAAGACAGTGAGGCATTGCATACTGCTCAGCACGCCCAGAAACCCTCCTATATCCAACTGGATGGGAACATAGTACAGGGAAAGCACGCTCAACCTGCTCAGGTTAAGCAAGTACCATGGTAAAGGACAGTAAAAGAGCTTCAGAGTACGGAGAACAGGTGTATCCCCACAAATAATTGCAATGTGTCCAGGAGGTTGTTCATGGAGATGGATATCCAGGTTCTCCAAACGGGGAGCGCACAAGGAAAGTTTGTTTGGAAACCAGGCTGAAGGGAGGTACAAACGAAGGTCTTGGATGCGATCCATATGCATCATCAACGTATCGACAACGCCTTTTTCCCCGTGACCATCTTTTGGACGCAACATGAAACGACATGATATCTTCAACGGTGCTTGTTTCGACCTCAGCAATAGTTCCTGCGTCCACCGTAGCGATATGTTGAAGTGATATGTCCAGAGAGATGGACAGTTGAGAGCGATATTACGCCAATGAGTGCAAACATACGAGACATTGACCCAACTGGGAACACTCCAAATGTTGGGAAAGTGCAGAATGCCTACATATTGGTTACATTCGAAATGGTCGCGCGCGTTATGGATGAAGATGACTGTCAGAATCTCGCGCGGAAGGCGAAAAACAGGTCGCAGTCCATTCCTTTCTCTGGACAGGAGGGGCATTTTCTGATGGCGTGTTGCTTCGATGCAGGCTTCTTCTTCTTCTTCCATGCGAGAAATCTCCTCCTTCTTGTGAGATCTCGCCTCCTCCAAACGAGCTATCTCGTTGACTAGAGTGTCGATGGCTGTCGACATGACGAACAAGTAACGAAGGTGTTACATAAACCCTTCCTCTCCTGCATCGCCCCTTTTCCTTGGATTTGGTTGCCAACTTGCCTCACGCGACCACCGTCGGTACGTTCTCGTCGGTGTCTGCGATGTTTCCATGTGGATTTGACAGTGTCGTGTTTCGATTCGGTCAGATGTTCACCATGTATTTATACCCAGTCCTTTCCCCGAGCCGTCTTAACACCCCACCATGGCCACCGACGAGAACAAGGAGCAGAACAGCAACCTCGCCCTCCTCGCACAGGCAGCAGCAACAGAACATGCACTCACACCACTCCAGGCCATGCACACATACTGGCGCGCCTTTTTCTGGTGTGTCTTCATGTGCGTCGGTGCACTCTTGTGGGGCTACGATGCACAGGTACGTACTTGCGATCCACACCGTACACCCACTGATCCCGTTCATCCAGGTCGGAGGGGGATTGCTGAGCGTACCCCAGTTCCGCCAGGACTTTGGATACATCTGGCAGGGCCAACCTATCCTTCCCGCTAGCTGGCAGAGCGCGTTCAACAGTGTTAGTTCCATCGGAGGCATGTTTGGTGGCCTGTCCCTCGGTTGGATCTCCGACCGCTTGGGGTCTGTCTCTTTGTTTGCCGTACCTGTCTTTTACTCACTGGCTTGTAGGCGACGCGGTGCTGTCGCTGTCGCATGCGTGGTCTCCATCATCGGCGTCTTGATCCAGTTCCTCACACCCACACACGGAAATGGCATGCTCCTCGCTGGCAAGCTTATCAATGGCTTTGCACTTGGTGCGTCAATCAGCCCTGTGTCTTGACATTACTCATCTCTATTGATCCAGGGATGTTTGTCTCCTGTGCTGGTGCTTACTGTGCAGAGGTATCTCCACTTGCGTTGCGAGGTATCACGACTGCCGCTGTGAACCTCTGGATTGTCCGTAAGTCCACTCGTATCTCGTCGTGTCTTACCACTGACGTTCTCCCAGTCGGCCAATTGTAAGCATCGTGCTTGTCTTTGCTCTTCTTTTGCCTTGAAGGCGCGTTTGCCTGTAGCATGTCCAACGGTGTCATTCGAGGAACAGGTAACCGAACAGATGTCTACGCATACAGACTCCCATTGTAAGCGACGCGTCTCTTGTCCACATCCTCGTCAAACCGTTCCTCCTAGTGCTCTCCAGTGGATCTTTCCTGTCATCCTCTTGATTGGCCTACCATTTGCACCCGAGTCACCTTGGTGGTTGGTGCGCAAAGGCAAGTATGAAGCCGCAGAGAGAGTCTTGGCCCATTTGGGAGGACCAACCATCGACGCCAAGTTCCAGCGAAAGCAAATCCAGGAAACAATCGAGCTCGAGGACTCGTATGCCGCAACATCGACCTACATGGATTGCTTCCGGGGTAAGCCAGACCTTGTGCTCACCAGACAACATCTGATGTGGTGCAGGCGAAAACTTGAAGCGGACGATCGTAGCCATGATGGTGTTCGTGCTGCAGCAAGGCGCAGGTGCGGTTTAGCCTCGGCGTGTGTCTGCCGTCGTAACCGAACTTGACAGGTGTCGTCTTCGTCCTGGGTTTCAGCACCTACTTTTTCGAGCTTGCCGGATTCGCTAATAGCAACGCTTTTAACCTCGGCGTAGGCGTAACTGGCATCGGGGTCTGTTTCGCATCCCTCACATGAACCGTGCCTCACACCTTTTGACAGGTCCTCGGTAATCTTTTGACTTTTTGGACTGTGAATCGGTTCGGTCGTCGGTTCCTGTTCAACTGGGGCATGGTCGCATGTACGGTCATTCTGCTCCTGATCGGCTTCATCTGGATCGGGAATGCGCACCAAGGTGCCAAATGGGCTGTCTCTGCATTTGTACGTCTCTGTCCCTGCGCTGTCACTCAACTGATCTCGTTGCAGACGATCATCTACAACTTTGTCTACCAAGTTAGCATGTGCGCGGTGCACTTTTTGTCCTGGGCGTGGCTGACGGTCCCCACAGCGGTCCATTAGGCTACGTGCTCTTTGCGGAAGTCTCGAGTGCCAAGTTGCGTTCCAAGACGGTCGGTATCGGTATCTGGACCAACTCGCTCTGTGGTATGCTCGCCAACATCATCATTCCATATCTGTGTGTCGTTGCGCATTTTGCCCTGACTTGTTCGGATCGCTAATGTGTCGGCAGGGTCAATCCCAATGAGGCGAACTTGGGCGGGTACGTCGGTTTCATCTTTGGCGGGCTTGCATTTGCGGGGAGTATCTGGGCGTACTTTTTCATCCCCGAGACAAGGGGCAGGACCGTGGATGAGTGCGTGCTTTCTCGCTCTCTTTGGTATCGGTGCTGATCCTCGCGAAAGGCTTGATTTGTTGTATGAGAGGCGGGTGCCTGCGAGGCACTTTGCGAGTTATCAGTTGTATGACGGTGCGTAGGAATGATCTTGACTCATGATGGACTATGCTACGTATGATATACCACCTTGTTTATTTTCGTTGAAAGGGTTCCGGTTATACCAATGAGAAGATGGTCAAAAATACAAGCGTATAATCTACAGTGCACACCTCCGAGAGCCCCTCTCACCAATTCCAAGTGTCGTCGTCAAACGACGATACCCCTTGAGCACGTACGTCCTGTATCTGGGCCGAGGGCTGTAGCTGTACCGATCGCGACTCGGACAACGGCGGCGACAACAGCGGTGATACCCTACACACCGCCGCATGGTCATCTCCCTCGTCCTCGAGCCAATCCGCCATCGACCCATACGTCGGCCCCGGATTCAACCGTGGTCGCGACCGTGCTTGCACCCGAGGGAGCGGTGCAGGCGTCGTCGCCGTCGGCCCTGGCGACAGCGCCAACGTCACCGCGCTCGACACCCCCGCCAAAAACGACGAGGCGCGTTTCTGCGACCGAGAGAACCTGTCGTGCAGAGTAAGAAGACGCGGCTGGGCTGACGCGTGCGACACGACCTACGTAGGGCTCTTGTGCAGCGTACGGATCCAGCCCGTGTTGGGTGCCGCACGTGCGAGCGGGGGTGCGAGCGTGTCCGAGTCTGGCCCGAGGGGGGTCGGTTTGTGGGCGGGTGCGGAGGTGTCGGGGGTGGCGTCGAGCCCGCCGAGATCGGTAAAGCCCGCGGCGATCAAACGGACGCCTTCTACGAGTCCGTCGAGGGCGGTGGTGCTCAGCGTCGACGGTGGGTGGTCGTGGCCGCCGCCGCCGCCAACGATGCGTTCCCACTTGTGCTTGACTGGGGGATGTCATTGCGTGTGTCGAGGACGACGGAGAGGATGAGAGAGACGTACGTTCTGTCAGCTCTTTTTCGTGTGCGGCGAGTTGGTCGCGTAGTTCGAGACATTTGCGTTCCTTTTGTGCGATAAAGTGCAGTAAATCGGCGTGTCTGGTGGTGGTGGTGGGGAGTATGAGCATGCGCCATCGCCATGGATAAATAACGGACACACTCACTTTTCGACCAGCGTCAGAGGCTCGCGGTCCTTGGCGACATCGACGGATGACACGCTTTCACGCGTCGACGACGAGCGCGAGGTGAGCACGAGACTCGATCGCTGCGAGACGTTCTCCTTGCCGTTCAACACGTCGTCGGGGAGCGTTCGATGCCGTTGGTTCCAAGGGCTCGGCGACGTTGGGGTATAGTACGTGATGGACGACTGCCGCCGCTTGCTCGGCGGGCTTGTCGGTGCAGTCGCCTCTTCGGTCACGATTCTGGACAGCGACGACATGGTACGGTGTCCATAGACGTCGGGAGGCAGCGAGCCTCTTTTCGCTTTGATCCGGATGCGCGTCGTTGCCGGTCTGGGCGAGACGGGCGAGGTGGGGGGCGAGGGCAGCGCGGACGGGGAGGCGGGCGAGTCGACCATGAGCGTCGTCGGTTGTGGTGGTGACGGACCAAGCGACGGTGTCAATCAGGAAAGGTCTACGTCTCAAACTGGCGGTCTCGACCTTGCACGGACGGACTGGACTCTTCTGACGTGACAGTTTGGTAATGAAAGTCGGGGAGGATGTGTGGTCTGGACCTTGGATAGGAACTACCAATGTGTTGCGCCAAAACGAACTGGTCCTCGATCCCCCCTTCCTTGTTCGTTTCATCCGTCACGGCATGATTGATACCTTCGAGGATAGGTTCCGTGAGGTTCTCGTTGTCCTGCGCAGACTCTAACTTGTCTCAGAGACACAGAGCCAATCGGACTCTCCTGCAGGCCTTTGTAAATCGTCCACCTGTTCACACCGAAGCTCACTTAGTCCCTTTTTGAGAAAGTCGAGGCCACATCCATAAGCTGTCAAATTGTCAAAAAGTTTGTCCTCGGGTTGCTAACAATGTTACGTTACTTCAACAAGTCGGTGCCGGGAGGACCTTGATTTGAACAGCACACCGGAGTTCAGGCAGGTTCATTCCGATCAGCAATGACTAACAAATTATCAGCCATATCCGTCTCACCATCCCTCTTCTGCGGGTTACCGGCATTGTCTATGCCCGAGGTTAGGCGCTGGGTCTCTTTAGCCATAGTGCACTCGTCGCACATGCATCTGAGGTATGGGGACGTCGTGTAAACGTATTTGCCACTGCAGAACAGATCATTGGTTATAGGATGACCACTGGATGGTGCCATCGATTCAAAGGACTGGGACTACATGTCTCGAAGCTCTTGGTGGTCGCTCATTTACACAGTCAGATCCGGGATCATTAGTCAACAAGGTACCAAGTAACGGTGACATTCTGATAGGATCAGTCTGATTACCCCTGAGCCATCGACGCTCCGGCTTTGCTCCACACCCATATCCAGCCTGGGATAAAATGGGTTCGCGTATCATGGCTCCTACTGTGACACGCCAACGAATATGGTGTGCGTGAGCCACTCCATGTGAAAGCTTTTGATCCTACACCGCGCCCAGTCATATCTGATCCCAATTTTTTTTCTGGAAGGTACGGAAATAAACGAAACAAGCCATGTCATACTTGCGGTGGTTTTGCGATAGGGTGGTTACTTTGACGCCCTCTCACCAGTAACATGTATTGGGTGATATAAAATGATGGTGAACCGTAACGCACCCTAGGTTTAAACTCTTGCCACACCGTCCAGGTCTCAATGTCTGAACCCGTTACTGGTATTTTCAAAATCGTCTCTCTTCTCAAGGACGCACCCACCAGCATCAATCCCGCACTTCAGCCATATCAGGCTGTCCGTCTCGACTTGTCTCTACAAGACGTATGTCTGTTCCCCACTTTCCTATCGATGGACGTCCTCATTCCGTCCCAGTGGAAACTCTCCAGCGTTGGTGAAGACGTGTTCTACCTCAAGATCGGTGGATACGACTACAGTGGCGTGCTTGGCGACGTAGCAAGCGTCCTCACCGACCCCGCGAAAAACGTGGAATGGCATGCCACCTACAGGGTAGTCGAGAAGGCGTATACGTAAGCAGCACCCATCCCCCGAGTCCGAATGCCGCTCAACGAACCCAGGATTGAACCAGCGAACGACCGGTCCTTGGGATGGACGGTGATCGACGCGAAGCCGGACGTCCCTGTGGTAATCGAACAGCGCTATGATGTCTCGTGTTGTTGCTGATCCGTGTCAAAGATCAAGGTCGCCCCCATCAAAGCCAAATATAGCGACCCGCCTCAGTACTTTGCTGATCAGCTGTTTAGGTTTGTCAAAGTTGCATGAATGGGTCAGAATGGTGACGGCTGGTTGACTGGAATTTTGTATGTTGAGTCAGAGTTGTTAATACAGAGGACGTTCTCGAGCAAGCTACCAGCACTGGGTGATCGAGGTTGCGCGAGACAGTCTGGTCTGTCGTGCAGACGGATTAAGCAACTTGTCAACAACACAAACGATAAGATCACTCTCCTTACCTGACATTGGAGTTTGGAATGGAAGTCATACAGTGCTGGTTGATTGATGACGAAGGTGGGATCTCGCCGTGTCATCATCCAAACTTGTTGAATAGAGAGATCCGATCTAGAATAAGATGTACTCCCACATCTTCAAGGCGACTCCTATGGCGATATATTCTCTGTGTAAGCTACTCCACGTTACCCGTATTTTGTTCCCGATACCAGATCCAGATATTCTTCTGGGAATATCAAATGGAAGTACACAGCCCAGACAGTTTCACGGGGTGCCGGTGAAACGCTTCTCAAAAGATATAAGGCGAGTGATGGCACTGGCGACTGGCGACAGACCCCAAGAAACCTTCAAAGCTTCCCCATCCAACTGGCGTCTTGATGTCCCATAAACTCTAATCTGGCGTTTTCAAGATTGTCTCTTTACTCGAGGACACCCCCACTAGTGTCAATGATACACCACCCGGCGAATTTCAAGTTGTCCGCTTCAAACAGCCTCTCCAGGATGTACGTCAGCTTCTCGCTTTTGTGCCCAAGGCAACGCTCACCCCATCTTAGTGGAACATCTCTACCACTGGTGCTAAATAAATCCTACTCCAGGATCGAACCAGTGGATGACCTGTCCCGGGGGTGGACGGTCGTTGACTGGGATTCGGACATTCCAAAGGTCGTCGGTCTGCTTCCGTATAGTGGTCTGTGCTGATTCGTGTCACAGGTCAAGATTGTCCCTATCAGACACAACTCCGAGTCACCCCACTACTTTCCGGATCAATTGTTCAGGTTTGAAAAGGTTGCAGATTGTGAATGAGGACAAACCCCGGAAGATCGGCGACGGCTAGTAAACCTGTCTCGACGGTGTTATACAAAGAGTGGTGGAGATGGCAAAATTCATGCCTGTGCAAGAGAGCAACTCGTTAGAACAAGTCCAGTAACTCATGTGGTTCTGCTGGGTGGTATGTCATTGCATACGGCTGAGGTTCTCTTACCAGCGTCGAGTGACTGCACAAAAGCGATTGGATAGGATTCGGGATCAGAGAATCGAACAAGGTCCGTCACAGTGGCGGTTCGAGTTCAACTTGTGGGAACGTTATTACTATGGATAGTAGCACGTATAACCCTCAACCTCCAGGAAATCCGCTTGATAGCCACACCTTAATATGTGGGTTGTCAGCGAAATGTTTGAACAATGCTCTCAGTGAGTCCCATCACCATACTAGTGGCTCCGACTCGAAGGAGGATGGTATCACGGATGCGCTTCTATGTCTCTGCGAGCTGGGGATTTAAATGAGTGCAAGTACATGTCGAGGGTGCAAAACACATCTAGTTACCCGAGATCTGGTCGTTTTTCGATACAAGCATCTTGGGCTTCTGGCTTTCCGTCATGAATCATTATCACAAGCCTGATATACATTGATCAATATTGATCGTGTAAAGGTAATCTCGTACAACTTTCACCCCATCCTGCTCCGAGGCTACGCTCGCCGTATTCACGTGTGATTCCCTCGTCATCCGTAGGATCGAATAGCTGACCCTAGGAATAAATTAAATGCGCGCACAAACCAACTCCATTTCACTCATAGTCCTTGTCATGGGCTTCTCTTCCTTCATAATACAAAGCATACATTGAAAATAAGTAATCTGGACGAAGTAAACACCCTGTGTTCAGGTATCGTCGATCATCCACTGAGCATCCAATCCAGTGGCCTCCTTGATATCCCTGAGTATAATCTGTTGGCGAATCCCCCGTGAGATATCCTCCACAACCAACGATGATGTATGCATATTACCGGAACACCGTCGTTATCACGGTTTAGGACCCATACGCGCTTTTTGTCCTTGGTTGCGATCCTTGATGCAAAAAGGGGGGATATCAAGAGAGAGAACAGAAGCTAAACATGAATACACACTGGATCACGTCGGGATTCCGGGCGATGATAGTGACCCACTTGTATTCATGGTCTGCACAGCCGATAACGTATTCGCCCTGCGAGATCAGATGTAGACATGGCCTCATACTCTTCTTCTTTCCAGTACACGCACCCCGTCGGATGCATAGAACTGGGTAGATTGGTTCCGGATATGAGTCTCCCCTAGTTGCACAATTCCGTCGAGTCTCCACTGTGGACGGGTGAGTGATCTCCGCTAATATAAGAGCAAGCTGTTGATACGCACACGCTGGCTCTTAGAGGTAGTCAGAGTCTTCTGGCCATAGATGTTTCCTGGGATCTTCTCCGAGTTATCAACAGCCTGGGTGGCATACTTTATGTTGGTGATGGTGCACGGCCCTTTTGGTATCCATTTGGGTTGGTGGTGGTCGTCATACATGGTAAACAGAGGGACAGGGATACCAACACGGTGCTCGTTTCAACCCACCGCCAGGAAGGCCCTCAAGTACTTATACGGTCCAAGAAGATTTATGTAATGCTTCCACGTGAGGTGTCACATGTCATTGTGATGTTGAACATTTCCCCGTCCCCCCTTCGGATCACAAAGTTCACAGCCTGGGGAATAGACGCTTTTGTCAAGACAAGAGTCACCAAGAAGACGCCTGGGATGCTGATTGATACAGTTGCCAACCTGAGTCACTTACATGGAAAACTCAGTGTGTTTTTAACTAGGTGCGTATCTTGCAATATTGTTATCGATGCCGCGTGCGTTCTGCCACACGCTCGGTTTGCGGAACTGAACGAACGTGAAACATTAACGTTTTAACCATCTAGTAGCGTTTTGGGGCTGGTCTGACGGACGGCTGTAAATAGCGCGTCGTCGGGCGGTGCAAGTACAAAACCACACCTTTGGTGGTCTCGCAGAGCGGTTCTACCCCAGAACGAGATTTACCAGACCGTCTATCGACGGCTTGCCTCATAGACCGGTCTGGTTACCAGACTAATGGTAGGCGCGATCCGGGATTCCCCGATGGGACTGACGTACGGCACAGCATGGTAAGTTTCGTCGATTATAGAGAGACTTAATCAATTTGGGACTCTGAAACCATATGTATGTCTTCGACAAAGCTCATCCAAGGTCCGCTCGTTCATAACTATTAATTGTATGAGGATAAGACTCATTATCTTGATACTCGAACCTCCCTCAACAAAAATATTCGGGTCATGGTGGAGATAGCCACTAAAATTATATTGTGCACAGATTCGGACATTCTAGTGATCTAGTGAAATGAGGGTGTTGCCCAAATATACACGATCCAGACGACTTCCTGGTGCCACCGAATGGGCACCAGCGAGGCAAGCTAGACACCGGCGATAATCAAAACTAGGCACGACACATCTGCGGTGGTTTTGCGATGGGGTAGTCGGTACTACGCTCCCCGGTTGACGGTGCTTCTCGATTGCACTACTGATGAACGGCGGCTTTCTGTGCACCCCAGCTTCAAACCTTCACCACTCAGCCAACGTCTCAATGGGTAATGTCACTTGCAAAATTATCACCCTTCTCAAGGATGCCCCCATCAGCGTTCAAGTTGCAATCCCCGGAGTTCAGGCTGTCCGCCTCGACTTGCCTTTCCAAAATGTATGTTGATTTCCTGATTTCCTGCCTAAAATGACGCATTTCATCAGTGGTCAATGTCTTACAAATACGTTTCGCTTCGGCGTTGGCGAATACAGATACACTGGAGTGATTGATGACATGGTCTCTGCCACCATCCACCCGGAGCAAAGTGTGGAATGGCATATTACCTACAGAGAAGCAGAGAGGGCATATACGTGAGCAAATCTCATCCTCTGGATCCCCACCTGTTAAATGAATCCTACTCTTTCAGGATTGAGCTGGCTGATGACCATTCCCGGGGATGGACAGTTGTTGTACCCGAGTGGGGAAACCCCGTGGTAATTGGTCTGCACAACTTTTGAATGGTTGCTGATGTATGTCAAAGATCAAGATCGCCCCCATCAGAATCAAGTGCAGCGATCCCCTGCAGTACTTTCCAGAACAACTGTTTAGGTTTGGGAGAGTGCCGATGGAGGATGAGCGCGAACGCATTAAACCGTTTGCGGACTAGTCAGTCTTAATTCTGTCACGTCAGTACATAATGGCCGGGTAGAATGATCTTGAATGTGAGTGGGTGTGCAAAGTTACTCTATCGGATCGCAAGAAGTGCCACAGTCAATGGTTGTGAACATAAGCCCGTTTAACATGTAGAGTGTGTCGTTGTTACGATGTTGCCAATGGGTTGATCAGGAACCCATATATTATCCATCAGCGATTGTAAGGGAAGACCCAGAGGCGAGCGGAAACTGATCGCTACAGTACATCGATTCCACGCTGACAAGCGTATTGGGGATGCGATGAAACGTATTGCATAATTGAGCAGTCTCAATAGCTCCGAATCCCTGGAACCGTCACCTTTTGAAGGCTCGTCAATCAATCCTGCTTGGGAATTCCTACGGCAGTGGCAATATAGGACGAATCTGTCTAGCTGAGGTTGGGATGGAAGCAACATAAATAGGCCCTCCGGGCCCATTATCCTCCGTGACAAGCAGAGGGTGTAAATTGAACGTACCAAGCACACGGATACTTGCAATCGGTGAAGGAAGGGAGAACGCGGTGATGGGTCAAAAACACCACAGAGGTTGGGAAGTTCATACGGCCAGACAAGCTTACCTAGACGTGTGCTGCCAGGTCTATGGAAGAATTCCATGGTTTTCATGAGGACGGTGACCTGTCCCCAAAGACCAAACGTGGAGTCTCTCCCTTACAACGTGAAAGATACGGTGCGGAAATGGATGTGCTCGCCGATTGGTTGCTCGAGCCAAGGAGACAACGTTTCACGCCAGCAAAATGGAGCGCTTCCACGTTTTCCAGTGCTGGACACTAAGCACGCCATGACACGAGGGTTCCTGTAGGGACGTATGCAGATGATCGTGGAGGAGTCAACAGATACTTTGACCGAAATTCAGGTTTGGGCGATGAAAATCATCTGCTAGGTCAGGCTGCGGCAATGCACAAACGCCCTTTCGAGACGCCCAAAGCTCCATGCGACATTTGACGATTGGAACGCATACTGTGAGCGGTGGCGACAAAATACGCACTACATAGTTTCTCCCGCACCGTGTGCGCGTCGTAGCTAGAGGCGTGTGTTCAAGACAGGAGGTCCAATGGTCACCGAGCACCGATACTGAAGTAGTTGCCGACTTGAGTGTCCGCTACCATCACCAGTCCAAGTCACAGTACCACCCTTGTCGACACCGACCCTCCAATTTCGTGACGTCCATGAGCATACGAGCACCGCGCAAAGGCGAAAACTATGAGCTCAGCATCGACCTCAACAGCGAGTACCGCGATAAACGCAAGGATGCGATCAAGAAGGTCATCGCATCCATGACCGTTGGCAAAGGTGCGACGACGGTTTATCGGTATCCTGCACAGCGCTCACGTTCTACAGACGTTTCTGGACTCTTCCCCGATGTCCTCAAAAACATGCAGACGGATGACCTTGAGCAAAAGAAACTCGTCTACCTCTATCTCATGAACTACGCAAAGACCCAACCCGAACTTGTGATACTGGCTGTGAACACGTTCGTCAAGGACTCTGAAGACCCCAACCCCCTCGTTCGGGCTCTCGCGATCCGCACGATGGGCTGTTTGCGCGCGGAAAAGATCATTGACTATCTATGTGATCCGCTTCAACGTGCGCTCAAGGATGAGAATCCCTATGTCCGCAAGACAGCCGCGCTGTGTGTAGCCAAGCTGTACGACCTCAAACCCGAGCTCGTCATTGACAATGGATTCCTCGAACGGTTACATGAGATGATTGCGGACAGCAATCCCATGGTAAGCTTGTTCGTGTCGAGGTTGGAGTCATCCTGACGAGTGCCCAGGTCGTCGCGAACACGGTCGCTGCCCTGACGGACATCCACACCATCGTTACTTCCGCCCATCCCCCACCATCCCCCACTGACCCCGCTATCTTTACGATCACATCATCAATATTAAACAAGCTTTTGATCGCATTGAACGAATGCTCAGAATGGGGTCGTGTTGCGATTCTAAACGCCTTGGCACGTTATACTACCCATGACGAAAAAGAGAGCGAACACATATGTGAACGTGTCGTTCCCCAATTCCAGCATGTAAACGGAAGCGTTGTACTCGCAGCGGTCAAGGTGTGTCTGTGATAGAACGTCACATCCACTACTCTGAGATTTCTTGCAGGTGATTATGATACATATGCGTAGTATTAGGCGGGAGGACTTCACAAAGCAGCTAGTCCGCAAAATGGCGCCACCATTAGTTACTCTTTTATCTACCCCTCCAGAAGTGCAATGGGTCGCGTTACGCAACGTCAATCTCCTCCTTCAAAAACAACCAACGTTGCTCTCAAACGAGATGAGGGTCTTCTTCTGCAAGTACAACGATCCACTCTACGTCAAGGTCGAGAAGCTGGATATCATGGTGCGACTAGCAAATGACAACAATGTGGACGCGCTCTTGAGCGAGCTCAGAGAGTCAGTACTTTTTCTTTTCCCGCTTTCCAAGCGACAAGTTTCAGTTCGACAGGTACGCCTCCGAAGTCGACGTGGATTTTGTGCGGAAAAGCATCAAAGCGATAGGGCAAACTGCCATCAGCATTGAAAGCTCTGCTGAGCGATGCGTCAATGTATTGTTAGACCTCATCGGTACCCGGGTGAGCTACGTTGTCCAGGAAGCCGTGGTGGTTATGAAGGTATGTATGGTTTATGGGCTGCACAGATTGTGATTGATGAACCGAGTAATCTAGGACATCTTCCGAAAGTACCCTTCAACTTACGAAGGGGTCATACCTACTTTGTGCGCCAACCTCGAAGAATTGGACGAACCAGAGGCGAAAGCGTCTCTGATATGGATTATAGGAGAGTACGCAGAGAAGATCGACAATGCAGACGAGCTCTTGGGTACATTCGTGGACACCTTCACCGAGGAATCGTACCAGGTGCGTGCCACAACGCCCGTGCGCTAGCAATGAGCACCCCTTCTGACGCACCTTGTCAGGTGCAACTACAAACGTTGACAGCTGTTGTAAAACTCTTCTTGAAGAAGCCTGATACATCACAGGGCGTAGTACAGCGGGTTTTGAACACGGCGACAAAGGATTGTGATTCACCTGACGTTCGCGATCGAGCGTACATCTACTGGAGATTACTGTCTACGGATCCCGGCGCAGCAAAGGTCAGGGATCCTGAACAATGTCCGGGATTATGCTTTTGAGCATCTGCGTTTTGCAGGCTGTTGTACTGGCGCTCAGACCTCCGATATCGATTCCGCGAACGACGGTACCACCGGCATTACTAGAGGAACTCTTGGGAGAGGTTTCCAGTTTGGCTAGCGTTTATCACAAGCCGGCTGAAACATTCATCGGCCATGGTCGGATAGGAGCTGACTCGGTTCAACGCAAGGGAGCAGAGTCCGTTATTTTCTCTCCATGTCGGATGTCATGCTGACGGTGCTACACAGGCTGTCGGATGATCGATTCACTGCGCAAAAGGCTCTCCAGACAGTCGTGGCCGGTCAACAGGCAGAAAACCTGCTCGATTTCGATGATACTCCATCGCAAGAGGGGCAACCTTCTGGTCTCGCAGCGACACAGATTCTTCCTTCCTCGACTGCTGCGGCCAACTTCCTGTCTGGGGCATCTACGAATCCACTGGACGATTTGGTGTCCATATTTGGGGGAATGAGTGCGAGTGGGGGAACTGCTGGTACGGATGACGCATTTGGTGGCCTGGGCAGCATATCACCGCCCGTCGGGAATTATATTGCCTCCCCTCTGGAGAGTGCTTCATCTCCCACTGCCCCGCAGAAACCACAGGATGATCTGCTTGGCTTGTTCTGATAGTGTGGAAGTGTATCACATGTGTTTGTTGGTCTACTACTAGCTAAAGCTAATCGGTGGCGCTGTGACTCCGTTCTACTTGCTCAGCCTTTGCTCAACATAACGAAATAAGACTGGAGTACTGGTCTGGCCACGCCTGGTCAACGAATGTGGACCCTTGCAAGGACCTCTTGGACGACTACACCAGTGGCATACCGAACTTTCTGGCCTCGTTGCCTCCTGCGCTGCTACCGTTGGCCGCGTGTGCCTACGCCAACGTCGATGGTCTGCACGAACAAAGGCGTCAAATATAGCTCGTGTGCATTGTAGTCGCGTGGCGCTCTTTGACTGTACGTCCTATTGTGCTCGTGTTCCGCTCATGTCTCTTCAAACGTGGCCGTGGATGGACCTGTCCGTTCCGGAGGTGCAGATCCCCGTCTGAACCGCCTTTGACTGCTGTTGGGCTTTAAATTAAATGGCCCACATGCGACCCTTGTGCGTCCTTCATTCTCTTAATTCCTCCCGTTGAGACATTGGCTGAGGAACGATGCGCTTGGCGTCGGCAGTGGTTTTACTCGGAACACTGGGCACGGTGGCTTGCCAACAGATATGGGATATTGTAAGTATTACACGTACCAGTTCTGGCCTTTATTCTTCACTTGACGCTACTTCTTCACCAAAGTGGCAAACGACGTGGGATAGGCAGAAGCTCTTCACTTATTTCCAACCCACTCCAGATCCGATAAATTTCGTGACGCCCGGGCCCATTGGGAGTGCAGATATTGTCATCGACGACGCAAACATATACCAGTCAATCTATGGCTTTGGCGCTGCGTTAAGTGGGTGATCCATTGTCTTTGTGAAGCTACGACGGAGATGAACGCGTTCAAACATAGCCGACTCATCCGCGTCTCTTTTAAACGACCTCAAGGTGAATATAAAGAATGAGCCCCACGTGTTGACCATGCGGCTGAACCCGGTGCTCTAGGCCCAGGACCTGACCAACTACTGGCAATTGCTTGATTATCTATTCAACAGTGAGCATGCTCGAGGCTCGCGTGATACACCTCCTAATCATTCTATTAATGATCTAGTCACCGACGGCGCTAACTCTGCCGGCTTCTCGTACATTCGCGTTCCTCTTGGAGCCTCGGATTTCTCCGCGCGCAGTGCGTATCACACCCTTGCCACGAGCACACTGTTGACGTGTAATCCGGACAGCCTATAGCTACGATGACACGAACGGAGATGTGAACCTCGTCGATTTCAACGTTGGCGCAGCGCCAAGTTACGTGTTTTCGACCCTCAGAGACATTTTGTCGATCAACCAGTGGCTGAGAGTCCACGTTGTTCCCTGGTCTCCTGTCAGTATCATTCCCGATACCCGCACGTGACCGATTTCTCATTCTAGTTAGCCGGGGTGGATGAAGAGTGGAACCATGGATGGTGGTTCGTTGAACACGGCGTACATCACTATTAGTGAGTGTCTTGCACTGGTTTCCTTGATACTCGTGTCAACTGTAC
Source organism: Phylloporus aff. rhodophaeus (assembly GCA_038094475.1). Lineage (NCBI taxonomy): Eukaryota > Fungi > Basidiomycota > Agaricomycetes > Boletales > Boletaceae > Phylloporus > Phylloporus aff. rhodophaeus. Next base: position 73,554 of record JBBPUD010000040.1, on the reverse strand, counting down.
ATAAAAGTGGCCAACTACCTCTTCAAGAGCCTTCAAGGCTTCTCGAACCAAGGGATACCGGTTTATGCCATCGGAATTCAGGTTAGTAGGCAGTAATGCCCAATCGCCGTGGCAGTCGATTGATATACTTTCAACACGACAGAATGAACCCGAGAACAGCAATCCGACATACCCTTCATGCAGTATGCTGGTATCCGTGGAGGCCAAGATTGGGATCGCGCTGCGGAGCCTGATGGACTCGAATGGCTTCTTGAACACCAAGATTATCGGATATGAGCACAACTGGTCGGATGCTGCCAACTATCCCGTGCAACTCGTTCGTGATCGATTTGACGAATAGCCCGGATGTGTTTCTGACCCCCTACACGGTTCAGATGCAGCAGGGAGGCAGCGCGTTCGATGGGGTCGCCTTCCACTGCTATGAGGGTAATGTCAGCCAGCAAGCATCGTTTACGTCCCAGTATCCTGACAAGGTATGTAGATATCAAGCTTCTATCCCGAGATTTATTCCTGATTCTTCGTAGGAAGTATTCTTCACAGAGTGCTCAGGTACTATCGGCTCCGACTGGTGGAGCGACATCAAGGTACGCGCTTCAACCTATCCCCATGAACGTCGACTGACGTACACGCAAGTGGTACATGGACAGTCTGTAGGTCTGATAGATGTACACCGATCTCGCCGATCGAACTGACACATTCTTTTAGTTTCATTGGTAGTATCAACTACGGGTCTTCGACAGGGCTCATGTGGAATCTCGCGCTTGATGGTACCGGTAGTCCCGAGCTTCCCGGGTCAAACAGCTGTGGTGGCGGGTGCCGAGGTGTCGTCCAGATCAACAGCGACGGCACCTGGAGCGTCAACCAAGAATTCTACGCGATGGCGCATGCGTCCAAGGCGATCCTTCCGCGGGACAACGGGGGACCATGGGGGAAACGTATCGGTGTGAGCGTTGGGGGTACGCTTGACTGGGCGCTCGTCGTCGGCGCATATGTGACTGGTCGGGTTACGTCGTCCGATTGGAACAGGTATAGTATCGTCGTGCTGAACTGGTACGTCCCCGATGACGCGTTGGGCTCGACGTTGACGAGTGGTCGTAGGGATGACAGTGCGTCGACGACATGGAATCCGCAGCCAGTGACGGCGACAATCGAGTTTAGGGGAATGCAGGTGTGTGTGTACTGTTGGGTGGTGTCGTGTTGATAAACAAGGATGTCTAGGCCACGTACACGTTCCCTGTCGGTGTTACCACGTTGTGGTGGTATGCGGTACCATGAGGGACGCACAAGGGTTGTGTTATCTTTTTCACAATAACTTATCTATATATTCCCGTATGAGACTTATTAATATTAATGCTAGTATTACACTGGACTGGATAGCCGCAGACGATAATGGTCTCGTCAGTGCGTTCAGCCGCTTTGCATTGAATATTACGAACAATTGGGTACATCCTGTTGCTTAAAACTTGTTTGATACCGCTGGAGTGGAGAGGCTTACAGTGCCTTGAAGTACTTCTAAATAGACTACGAAGTGTAGCCTGCCATTTTGGGTAGTCTTCGGCCTTTCCGACCGGAATTAGTCCATGGTCAACCTCCTCCATGTCCGCTAGTCCACATCATCCAGATCCCATACATGGCCCCGTCGATAGCGAGAACAGCATCTCAGACCGCACAATCTTGATTCTGTATGCAACAGAAACCGGGACAGCTCAGGATGTCTCTGATCGCATCGCGAGAGCATGCCGCAGGGGTCACTTTCAATGTCGTGTGTCCAACGTTGGATCTTATCCCCCAGTGAGTGACTTGCATGTTCACGTCGAGTTTCTATCCTTGATTTTTCCTCAGCAAGACTTGATCTCGGAGTCCCTCGTCATTTTCGTGGTGGCGACCACGGGGTCGGGCGTAGAGCCGCGCGCCATGACTTCGTTGTGGAATTCACTCCTTCGATCGAACCTCCCGAATGACCTATTCGAGGACATGGTGTTTTCTGTCTTTGGATTAGGCGATTCTGCCTATGAAAAATTCTGTTGGGCGGCAAAGAAGTTGTCTCGTCGGCTCATCAATCTCGGGGCACACGAGTTCCTGGAGAGAGGGGAAGGAGATGATCAGCATCCACTAGGGTGCGTTTATCTATATTCCGTACGTATGAAGGGCTATTGATGGAGGACGTAGCGTGGAAGGCGCGCTAGATCCGTGGATAGAACAGCTGATCGAGAAATTGCTCGAGTTATACCCATGTGATGGTTCTCCTGTGTCCTCAACGCCTCAGAGACCGCCCCCTCGGGTAAAGACTGTCGATGTCCCAACAGGGATGGAATACGTAGACCCTCTGGATGCGGATGATAGATTTTGGAATGTAGCGGTCCAGTGTAACCGACGGATGACTGCGGACGACTGGTTCCAAGACGTCAGGCATTTCGAGTTTTTATCGGATAGAGACCTAGAGTAAGTGAGGATCTCACTAGCTAGTCTATGCTGAATTTGATACAGTTATCTACCGGGAGATGTGGCTGTCATCCACCCGGTAGCTCTAGCAGCAGAGGTAGAGAGTCTATTGGTATCCATGGGCTGGCTTTATACAGCCAATGAACCATTTTCTGTTACCCATACAATGAAGGGTGCGTTCTTTGGCGTTCCCGTCACCCTTGTTCTCACTGGCTCGTACAGATCAGACACTACCCGAACATACACCTCAGGTTACGACGCTTCGGAAACTTTTTACACGCCACCTAGATTTCAATGCGGTCCCTCGTCGTTCGTTCTTTGAGTTGCTTCGATGGTTTGCCACTGATGAAATGGAACGGGAGAAACTGGATGAATTTGCTTCAAATGAAGGCGCTGTAGGTCGTCCAAGTGCACAGCCATCACGCACTAAGTCATCGTGTAGGAAGAACTCTACGAGTATTGTCATCGAGTGAAACGCACGATTAGAGAAGTGCTCGCTGAATTCCGGTCGATACGGATACCCAGGGACTATGTATTCGATCTGTTCCCTCCTCTTCGACCACGACAATTTTCGATATCAAGCTCTCCAAAAGTACGTTCTTTGGTGTGAGAGTGAATCATCACTTACAGCATCACAGAAACATCCTCGCGAAATCCATTTATGTGTTGCGATCGTCAAGTATCGCACGAAGCTTCGGGTGCCTCGAAAAGGTGTCTGTACAAGCTTCCTTGCCTCACTCCGACCTGGTAGACGATTTCCTCCCTTTACCAATAATCCGCGCTGAGGCTGACATGCTGGAGGCGATACATTGCGCCTTACGATCCAAAAAGGCTTGATATCGCTACCGAGTGATCCCCAAACACCGGTCGTTTGTATCGGGCCTGGCACTGGGATTGCACCGATGCGAGCAGTCATAGAAGATCGTATTCATGCCGGATGCAAGCGTGAGTCCTTTAAAACACTCGGGCATGGACGCGATCTCTTAGTTTCTTTAGCTACAAGACTCTACTTTGGCTGCCGATCGGCCTCGAAAGATCACCATTACGGAGCGGAATGGGAGACCTACGCAAAAGCAGGTAGTATCACATACCGTGTCGCATTCTCGCGCGACGGCCCCGAGGGCACCAAGAGGACATATGTCCAGGATCTTTTGCGGTTAGACAAGGACGTTGTGTGGCAGCTTCTTGGGCCACAGCGAGGCACGTTGATCATATCTGGGTGGGTACCTTGGCAAGCGGACGAAAAGAATTGGCTGATGTGTGCAGGTCCTCGAATAAGATGCCCGCTGCCGTACGAGAGGCTGTGAGAGAGACAGTAGAAGAGTTTGGAAGGATGTCTACAACGGACGCAGCACGCTTTGTTTCACTGATGGAGCGCGAGGGGAGAATTATTGAGGAGTGTTGGAGCTGAGAAGCCTTTTCGCCTGGCCAACGTGTGGCCATCATTCATCCCTACATGTTATGTAATACAAAGTACCCCTTTCCTTTGCGTCTTCAAGTAGGTCTTTGTTGAATCGTGGCAATGGGTTACTCCCTAAGACGCCTTCTAGGCCATGTCTACAGTCAATGCATCCATTGACGCGCTAGATAACGAGATAGCTCGTTTGGAGGAGGCGAAATCTCGCAAGGAGGAAGAAATCTCCCGCATCGAAGTAACAATCGCCCTCCTGTCCGACAAAAGGAATGCAATCCTGCCTGTTTCCCGCCTTCCAAACGAGATTCTCGCAGCCATATTTATCTATAACGCTCGCGACGAATACGGCTGTAACTACGGTTCCTATACTGGGGATGTCAGTGTTCCCAGTTGGGTCAACGTCTCGTATGTTTGCACTCATTGGCGTAATATCGCTCTCAATTCTCCGTCTCTCTGGACGTGCCACTTCGACGTATCGCTACGTTGGACTCAGGAGCTGTTGCTGAGGTCGAAACAAGCACCGTTGAAGATATCATGTCGGTTCCCATTGCAGAGTCGGCGAGGTTGTCACTGGCAAATGTGTATCGTTAATGAGTTGGCGAAGCACCTGGATCGCATCCAAGATCTTCATTGGAGCCTCCCGTCGCGCTGGTTTCCGGGCAAGCTTTCCTTGTGTGCTCCTCGTTTGGAGAACCTGGATATCCGTCTTCAATCGCAACCTGCTGGACCCTTGGTAATTATTGACGGGGATACACCTGTTCTCCGTACTCTGAAGCTCTCCCGCTGTCCTTTGCCGTGGTATTTGCTCAACCTGAGCAAGTTGAATACACTTTATCTGCGCGATGTTCCTATTCACTCGAACATGGCAGGCTTTCTTCGTTTGCTGGACGGCATGCAAGACCTCACTGTCTTGGATCTCGAGCCCACTCTCCATCACGCCCATGGCTCTCTCTCCAGTGGCGGACTTGCCACTTCTCCAAAAATTAATTTACCATGTCTCACTTTCCTGTCAGTCGCGGCACCACTCTCGACAGTTGTTGCATTGGTCTCACATATCAACATCCCGCTGAAAACCCGACTCTACCTCGCACTACTAGAAGAACCTGGCTCCTCCATCAAGGACTATTTTCCGATTTCCTCGTTCCTTGCACAGCCATTCAGTCTATCTGAGCAACAGTCATCGTCTCGTCCAACCATTCGTTTGGTGTTCATCAGTGGTTGTGGCAATTTATCGGTGACTTACAGTTCCTTGGAATGCGATGGTTTCCCTCCTGACCCGACGATGGACTCAGGTTATAGCACTCCTCTCATGATCAAACTCAGAGCTTTGGAGCGAGCAAGCACATTGACGTACGGTGATATGTTTTGCATCATAGCCAACATTTGTTGCTCGCTTCCTTTGACAAGCGTTCAAACTCTCCATGTTACTGAAATGAAGGCCAGGTTCTCATCCGCCATCTGGAGAGGTATACTAGAACATCTACATGGACTACGGCATATGAAGCTGAGCGATTTTGACATGCCGGACCTGTCTATGCTTTCCGTCATCGATCAGGATTCAACCTCGAGTCAGGTACTCGTACCGGCATTGGAGCAGCTGGATCTTCATAACATGAATTTCATATGCGACGACTCCAACTATACAGGTCTCATGTCTCGAAAAGCACTCTCTGACGTGCTTTCTACCCGCAAGGGGCTCCGACTGACCGTGACTGGAAGTTCACGACTCCTACGGTATTGACCCATACTCCGTGAAAACGCATACAGCTTTCTGTTTCCCTCAAGCCCCTCTTCCGGGATTTTGTATCATACTAACAATTTGTACCTTTTGGCCTTTTCGAGGAGTCGACTATCGATATTCTGCGTCAGCTTGTTTTTCAATATTCGTCCACCTGGGTATCACAGTCCACTGCTGAGAGCAATTATGATATAGTAAAATCATGCGTAACGTTGCAGGATGACCGTGACAAACATGCCTAGAACGGTGAGAAGTGTAGAAAGAAACACAAAACCGACTAGCGCACCCAACGTGAAGCAATTCATGAGTTTCTGAACGGGGAACATGCCGCTCCCACTGTGTCTCAGTGGGGAACTGTATTAGGGCGCACCTACCGATGCGACAGTAATCGCATCGCATCGCATCGCATCGCATCGCCGACGACACTAGTGAGAAACAAGACACATAAGCCAGGTAAAGACATAGATTCAAACTGGGCAAGGCCCGCAAAACTGCCGCGGATACATGTGCTTTGAGAGCTGGTGGACAGGCGTGACTGGCAGCCCCCTTATCTTGAGTTGGAATTGCGGAATTCATCGTCCTGGAAATGGAACAAGCCCTTTCTGCAATGCAGATGCGGCTGCACCCCAACCTGGTTGTTCCTCGCCTCAGCGCGTGAATTGATTGGCATGGAAAACGTCGCATATTCCTGGGACACATGCTTTCACGATTCTTGCTTGTACGGCAGGGGCTGAAAATGAGTACAATAGAGATGGCCGAGCTGAATGGTAAAGTGTCAGGGCTTTGGAGCTCGTCGATACCAGACCTCGTTGCGCCATCCCTCGATTCTGGCCGGCTGGAACTCCCCTGCATCCATTGTCACATCATGCGCATCGTCTGTGTGTGACCGGCCTAGGACATAGTACAACCAATAGTATGATCGCGATGAATGCAGATAAGGAGGCACGTGCATACTGGCAGTGTTGAGGACGAGGGGGACACGCATCCTTCTTTCCAGTGACCGCTGCTCCAGCGCCCATGTGTTGTCTTTCGTACAGATTCCCTGTGGGTCACGAGTAGTAAGTACCTGGCAGGCTAATGGGAAAAGAATACTGACATGAAGCAAAGGTGAAGTATTGTATTACAGAATGTGGGGGGCATTTACAAGTGAGAAAGCGGGCTACCGGAAGGGTGACACTGACCAGGGCTCCAGCCTCAACACCACCCAAACCTTCCAAGGTCGTGGGGGAGGAGCCGATCAAAATCACTGCACTTAAAATCGCTACCCAGAGTACCGCTATGGTACTCCTTGCTGATGGACGGCACTTTGTGACTGGCGACAATAACGGGATAATTCGCAAAGGCAAGTTGAAGATGGGAAAGTGGTGGGGTCGCCAATGGATGCAGAGGGTGCTATTCGCAGCATCGCAGTGTCACCAAAGTGGATCGTAGCTGGGACGGAAGGCGGCCACGTCGTTGTATGGGACACAAAGACCCGCAAGAAAGTGAAGGAGTTCAAAGCACACGAGAAAGGTGCGGTGGGCGCAATGGACATTTCATCGGACGAGACAACATTCGCGATGGCATTGGATGATAAACGAGCCAGCCTCTGGTCCTTCCTTCAAGGTGACAATAATCATGAATTCAGGCTCGAGTTGCGCGTAGCCAACTTTCTCACCATTACTAGAGCTTATTGTCATATCGTCAAGTTCTCCCCAGGTGGCCGACTCCTGGCTCTTGCTAGCGCTGGGGACGAGTTTATCTCCGCTGCTCTTCACATCTACGACAGCCTGGATGGCTACTACCTGGGCGGTGCTCAAATTCCCCTTCGATCTTTTGTTTGGGCATGGGACAGCAAGCAAATCTTTGTCTTGTCTGACGATGGGAACATTCATTGTCTTGATACCCTCTCCCAAGCGACGCTCTCTAAATGGCCGATTCACAGCAACGATACCCCCAGATGCATCTTTCTATCGAGCGATGGTGTGTTCATCGCAGCCAGCGCAAATTCATCTGTCTCGTTGTGGGACGTTTCTACGCATCAGCAAATCAGCACTGATATTCACCATTCTGATTCTGTTGATTGCGTGGCCATATCCCACAAAAACGTCCTTGTAATAGTCGGAGGCTCAAATATCACGTTATGGGACCTAGACCATGTCCTCCCCACATACATTTTTGATAAAGTAAGTGTGTCTACGATATTTACTGTGAGACTTCATGAACTACTTCGTTCATTGTATCAGATTCCCGACAAACGGACCAAAGCCCAGCTTGATGAGACAGTTGCCGGGCCCCGTATCCAGCTCGTCGATACCCAACGCGCAGCCGAACTGACAGGGTCACTACTCAGAGATCTTCACAACCCGACCGGGCCTCGTTGGTACAAGAATTACCACCTACTTCCCCCTGCCTCCTTCAACCGCCCTCAACCACTGGGTTTACCAGTGAAAACCATTGAAGAGATGCACGCAGAACTTGCCAATTGCGATCAGAAATCCGGAAGCATGCTTCGTATTGAGCGAGAGAAACGTGGTGGGTTTATCAACCCTGGCTTGATCTTTTTCAGTTATTCACGTCATTAGTCGATCTTGAGAAAACCATTGAAGAACTGCGCACCGAACTGGCCAACTTACAGAGACACGAAAGGATGCTTTTCGCGTACCGCAAAAAACACGAATGTGAAACGCTGTTTGGGGATGGACATGTCATCGAGGCTGCAAAGTTGCTCCTCAACATTATGGGGACGATAACGGACCATGTCAAATTCGATACGATCATCATGGACTGGGTCTCTAGTGAGTTTCGTCATCATGGATCAGAGAAGGGTGTTCGGCTGATGTTCTCAGGCTTCTCAAACAAATGCATCATTGCACTCGAAGAGATTGGGGATGAGTCATCGAGTGACGATAAACACGACGAGGCGCTCGCTGCCTACACCGCCGCACTGTCACTCGTTCCATCGACTCCGAACGCCATATTTGTTAAGTGGGTGAACATAATGTTGTTGCGCGGATCAATAAAAGAAACACTGGATCGAGCCGACAAGGTGTGTTTATGGGTCACTCTGGTGATATCTGTTAACATACTTTTCCTCCCAGGTTATGTTTCCAAAGTCTATCATTTACTACACATTATGTGACGTTCTGGAGAGGAGGGATCGGCTTACCGAAGCCATCGGGTGTTATCGACAGATGCAGAGCGAACTCATACTGGACACGAATATTGGAAATAAGCCAATGCAGTGGGAACCTGGTAAATACTTGCTTGATGGGGATTGTTACTGGTGATTGTCTAAACATCCGATGCAGATTTTCGGCGGCGATGCAGAGAGAAGCTAGAAAAACTTGCCGACACTGCTTTGGTCTCTCAGAAGTACCATGAAGCCGATGATCTCTTTTCTGCTATACTGTCGCTGGACCCACCGGATCGCATAAATACTTTGATCGAACGAAGCAAGGCAAGAGTTATGATAAAGTCTTGGGAAGAGGCACTGAAGGATGCAGACAAGGTACGCGTTGCATCTCATTATCATGGATAACATCAGCAATATCATCTGCAGGCGATCGAGCTCGGCCCATCATCTCATCTAGGTTATGAACAGAGACATGTGACCTTACGCGAGGCAGGCCGTTATGTGGAGGCAGTAGCAGCCTTTGATACAATGCTCTCGAAATTTAAAGATATTCATGGTGAGCTATTTCAATCTCTAGGGAAGTCAACTTACATGTACCATAGAACTTCGTTCTCGGTATACTGACGCGAGACCTACGATTCGGCGTGTCATCAAGGATACCCTCTCTCGCATGCCTCTGGAGCTCATCGACACAAAGACTGGCCAGCTACTTGACAGGAAAAGGCAAGCGGAAGCATTCGAGGCAGCGCCAATTTTTAGTGAACTTGTATCGTCCATGACGACCCGAGTGGACAAAGCACGCATCCAGAGGGAGGTGAAGAATTTTTATCGATACGTCATGTTGTCACACAAGTGGCAGTCCAGCGAACCTTGCTACGACGACGTCAAGAACACTGTCGTGTATAACCTCAAAGCTTCCTCCACAGACAAGTTACGGGCATTCTGCTCACTCGTTCTTTCCCTCGGATTCCAGTGGGCATGGAGTGACACATGCTGCATTGACCAAAAGAACCCTACTGTGATGCAAGAGTCTCTGATTGCCATGTTTGCATGGTATCATGGTTCATCCCTCACAATCGTCTACCTTCACGACGTCCCATCAAAGAGCCTCTGGGAGAGCATTTGGAATACCCGGGCATGGACGTACCAAGAACATGTGGCCGCCGAGACAGTCCAGTTCTACACGAAGGACTGGAGGCCTTACCTCGGATTGGGATTATGGAATCACAAAGAATTCCCGATCATTACCTCAGAAATGGAGCAGGCCTTGCGAGTCTCCACAAAGCAGCTGGCTGCACTTCGACCTGGTAACGACAGAGTGCGAGAGAAACTGTTCCTGGCATCGAAACGTGAATCTACTCGCGTGGAAGACCTCGCTTACTCACTATTAGGTATCTTCAAGCTTCGCATTCCAATCATATACGGTGAGGGCGTTGACGCCGTCAGCCGATTCTTGGGACATGTTCTGAACGGATCACGCGATGTCTCGATTCTTGCCTGGACCGGCGCTGCAAGCGAGCAGAACAGTTGTCTACCGTTGAACCTGACTGTCTATGACCCACTTGTTCCACCTCACATTCCCCACATGGAGGCAGTCGAGTTGGACGGAGAGGTTTCGGGATTGCGTTCATCCATCCCGAACGACCTTGCTGAGCTATTCAAGCAGCTACATAGATTCCGATGCGCGTCGCTCGATTCTGGTCTACTGGAACTTCCCTGCCTTCATTTCCATGTCACCCGTATCGTCCAATTTCCAGCTCCAGATGAGGAAACGAAGCTCCGCACGTATCACGCATCGACAGCCGAGCTCGGGGATATTGAGATCAAGACAGCAAAGGAGCTGATTGTGAAGAATGAGCACTCTCTCGTTCATCCCTGGATCCGTGCGCTCTTGGAGCAAGAATATGCGCGTGGGTCAGCTCGACTTGACATGACGACGCAAGCACTCAGGTTGCTTGTTCGTCTGAGACAACCTTTTGGGGCACTCTTGTTGGAAAAGGTGTCGTGGGTGGAATACAAGCGAGTCGCTGCGGACAGCTTGATTATGGCACAGATTCAGGATGGTGTGCCGTTGTCAGACTTGATCCAGAATATCAAGACTGTCGAAGTGAAGTAGGTCAGGGATCCGTGTTGTCTTTGAACCGTTCTTCGCTGTTATCACATAGTCTGTACGTGCAACGTGCATCAATAAGTTCGTTATATCAAAGAGACTTGTCAGATCAGAGTGTGGTTCCCGCAGCGGCGAATGTTAATGAGTCATCAGTCATTGCAAACCAACTATATCTGTGTCCTGCAGTTACTTACAGTACAAAAAGGCTCGTCCGTCGTTTCTCTGTGTGCATTCTGAGCTTACAAGCGTAACCATGAATCAGTCATTCAGACATGTCACTTTTCTCCAACATCGACCTCATGGTCTCTTCATTAACGGGAAATGCACAGCTAGGAACCAAATTGAACGAGACAACGCATGAAATCCCTCGGATACCGTACCTCTTATCTTCAAATTGGATCAAAAACTCGTGATAACCCATGAGGCAGCGAATGCTTCTGACGCGGAAGCAGCGCTTAGTCTCTCTGAGTCGAAAAACCTTGTACAAGATGGGAGGTTTGAAAGATTCAAGCGCTTCCAATTTTGCCAAAATATCTGCGATACTCTTGGGTTTAGTATCCGCGGACGTGGGTCGCTCGAGAGGGATTGGAATGAGAGGGGAGGATCGCAGCTGAAACAAAGGCTGTGGTAGCTGCATTCCGAGCCTCTCCCTTTGCTCAGCCCTATACCAACGTTATCGTAGACGCCAAGGCAAAAAGCCATGTCTAACCTGAGTTCGTAGATTTTCTTATCGACCACACCATCCTGAGTCGGTGGCATTCGGCTCAAGATTTCATTGTTCAAGAGCAGCAATGTATGGGCAGCAGAACAAGCTTTGAAATGACTGACGAAATGGTGAGTACCATGCTGCAGGAAACGAGGTCACATACTCCTCGGATGTCGACGCGGGCGTGTTGATCACCTGCTCCATCTGCAAACGCAGGTTCTCCAGTCCTGCGCTGGAGAGGGAACGCAATGGTACCATGCCATGGGGCGCAAGCCGTCCCTCATCCTGGAGCCGCCGAAACACAGCGATTGGTCCACCGAGATCGACTGAATGTTCCTCAAATATATTCATGTATTGGACCGTTTGTGCTGCCATCTGGTCAGTATCGACAGGCGAATCCGCCTGGGATTTGTTAGAGTGGCGTATGGAGGGCATCTTGAAGGGGGAGAACCAAAGGTCAGCATTAAAATGTGTGGTCGTAGTCAAGTGACCCCATACAGGGTAAAAGGTGTACCTCATATGACCAACTGGTGTGGTGCGCAGACTCCACTGGCTCCACTAGGCGTCTGGTATTTACACCGCATATTGCGCAAGTGCCTGATTGCACCGCCGAATTCTAAGTTACAAGCCAGCACAACTTTATGCATCTTGCGCCATGGCAGGCGCAACGGAAGCCAGCAGAGTTCTAATTGTCAAGGTGTGTTCATTGTCTCGTTTCCAAACGGACAAATCGGCCGTTATTTTTGTTTCAAGTTGATGGTTATGGATAACACCTCTGCTCAGGGTTGTACCGGTGGATGCAGTAGAGTCGGGTGAAAGTCCAAAGGGCCCTCCTTCCCTTGAGTCGTGAGGCTGAGTGTGAGCTGCGAGGAACCTCGCAGCGGCAAAGGCAGACTAAATCCAGATACCCAGGGCAGCAAGAGAGATCAATAAGTCGGGATTCAAACTAGTAATCAAGGACGCACCGGCACTTGAAGTGTCTTCTAGTGAATACGAAGGCAGCTGGACATGGCAACCCCGGATCCCACAGTGTTACTGACCTCGACGATGGCGCAGATTCTCAGTAGCAAGGCGAACCGGTACATCATATCGTGTGAGGAAATCGAACAACAGTGGTACAGGAGGGACTCTCCAGAGTCGTTGTTGCGGTCGGGTTGAAAAAGACAAAACTTGCTATGCAAAGAAAGTCGAGTAAAGATAATTGATAAATGTCAACTTTAGCGTATCTCAATCATTATGATGTACTTTTGACGGGCATCCTTCCCTCCCTCTCATATTTCGTCTACACACCCTATTCACTGTCCAAGAAGTTCCAGGAGCCTTCGACTCCGAGATAGTAAACCTCTAGAAGGGTTGTGTTCTCGCCATTTTGATGTTTTCAAAGCTCGTCAATCCGATTCCCCAACAATCCCGCCTGGAAGCTTCTGCGGCAGTGGCAATATAAGACAAATCTGTGCAGTCGAGGTTGAAATGGATCCCCCAAGAAGCTGAACCCATTGTGAGCGTTATCTCCCACAACAGTGTGCTTTGGATACCCTTGACAAAGGATGGTGTAGATTGAACGCGCCATCCAAGCACACGGACGCTTGAGAAAAAAGAAATAGGGGAAGCAAAGAGAGAAAGTAGCAATGAGGTCGAAAACGTCATAGAGGTTGGGAAGTTCATGCGACCAGGTGAGTTTACCAAGACGTGTGCTGCCAGATCCGCTGAGAAACTCCATCGCTTGTGGTGTAAGGACGGTGACTTCATCTAATGCCTCTCCCAAAAGACCAAACACAGAATATTTGCCCTCACGGCGACATACTTCAACATGAAAGATACGGCGTGGAAATGGATGTGCTCGATTGGTTCCTCGAGCCAAGGGGACGATGGTGAAGACCAGTGTTTCACGGCAGCGGAATGGAGCGCCCTTACGTTCGGGATATGGACGATTCCAGTGCTGAACGCTAAGCACACCATAACGCGAAGAGTCTTGCATATAATCATGTAGTTTGTTAAGAAACCGGCTGATGGATAACCTAGAATCGGGTTTGTGTAGGGGGAAATCATCTGTGCTGGCAGACGGATGAGAAACCACTTTGAAAATTTCAGTGCGGCACCAGACCTTGATGGGACCACGTCGACCACATCTTTGTATGATGAGGGGTTTGAAAAAGGGGTGTCTCTGGGGCATGCTTATCAATAAGTCTCTAAATTGACTGGTTTGCTTGACCACCGTTGACTTTCTGTCAACCTCGCTGGCTCGAGTCCTAATGTGCTGCGGAAGATGGCTCAACACCGTGTTGACACATGCAAGAGACCCAAGGCTTATTCGACAAAGGAGGACCAGATACATGCTCTAAGCCTGCCAAGTTAACGTACGTATACAGGCCATCCATAGTTGTAGATCTGTTCTGACCAGCCAGCTCTGCGATTGATGCCGAAGAAAAGAAATTCATCCGGAACCTCAGAATAGAAAGTGCCAGCGAGGCGGTTACCGTGCAGAGAGAGAGACACACAAAATCTTTTGCGAATGGCCCAGGAAGCAGCACTTGCAATCCAAGCACATGGGCGTATGAGCATGGTGAAACAGGGAAACGACTCAGCGAGGAGAAAGAGCAGTTCAAAGACATCATAGAGATTGGGACGGTAGCGTGGCCAAAGCGATGAACACTCGCTTAGAGAAACCCCTTGTCCCTTGAGATTCACAAAGTCTCTCTGACTAAGGATAGTGATCTCATCTAGCGTGCATCCCCAGACACACCCGATGGACCTACTCTTGTCTGGAGAGCGGCAAAATTGGAGGTAATAGGGGTGAGGTGGTGGGTACGAGGCGGATGATGGTGGTGCGACCACAAAGATCAGTGATTCATACATGGGGGAGTCGTGAAATGGATAGGGTACTTTCCAGCGTTGAACATCATAAACGTGGAAACGTGAAGAGAGGGGCAGGGCACGGCATAGAGCATAATAAAATTGACGGAGGGGCATCCTTGTGCTGTGTTGTAGTAGAGGAAAATCATCTGAACACAAGATAAGAAACAGCTTTGAAGAGCTTGGATTATGCTTGACCTTTGGAGGCTTTTGAGGCATTTAACATTGCAGGAAGTGATCAAGAGCTACTGGGGGGGAGTACGTAAGCGCTTTGGATCATATGACTTACAGTTCGCACTTTTCTGCATTCATTTTTTGACCCTACTACCATGACGGCGGCTGCACTTGGGGATGCGAAGATTAGGACAAGCACGAGCTGATCTGGAGCCTCGTTCATCCATGGATCTGTCCACTGCTGGACCAAGAGTACGCGCGTGGCTCAGCTTGACTAGGACTGTTGAAGTAAGGTAAGATAATATCTGGATACAAGGGAAAGTGGACACTGTACCACCCCAAAACGCCGTCTTCTGGTTGGACAGACGGCGCTGTATTGCTCATGCCATTCTACTGATCGCAGCACATCAAACCCTATGGTACTGTAACAACAAATACTCTAGCTTTGAGATAAGAATCCGGTGGTGCTACTTTACTTCTACCGTCTCGATATTCTCGATCAACTCCGACAACGGCACTTCCTCATGAATCCGAACCTTGATCAAACCGTCCGCTGCGACTCGCTTGTATTCCACACGTGACACCTTTTCCAACAAGAGCGCACCAAAGGGTTGTCTCACACGAACAACCATCCTAAGCGCTTGGGATCCAACGTCTAGCCGAGCTGAACCGCGTGCGTACTCTTGGTCCAGCAGTGGGCGGATCCATGGATGAACAAGGCAGTGCTCACTCTCTACACCCAGCTCGTTCCTTGTCCTGATCACGATATCTCCAAGTGCAGCCGTCGTTACGTGATAGGTATGAAGGCCTGTCTCCTCATCCGGACCCGAAAAGTGGACGAGGCTAGTGATGTGAAAGTGAATGCAGGGAAGTTCCAGTCGACCAGAACCAAGGGATGCAGATGGGAACTTGCTGAGCTGCTCGAATAGCGCGTCCGCATCTGGTGTCGACACATTCAATTGCGATACCTGGGCATCCAACTCGGCTGTCTCCATGCAGGGAATGTGTGGTGGGACAAGGGGATTGTAGACAGTCAGGTTCAATGGAAGACAGCTATTGTATTCATTCGAGGCCCCAGTCCAGGCAAGAATCGAGACGTCGCGTGATCCGTTCAGAACATGTCCCAGGAATCGGCCGACAGCGTCAGTGCCTTCGCCATATATGATTGGGATGCGTAACTTGAAGATGCCTAGTAGGGAATATGCAATGTCCTCCACGCGAGTCGATTTACGTGTTGAAGCGAGGAACAGTTTCTCTCTTGGTCTGTCATTACCGGGCTGAAGTGCTGCCAATTGTGCTGCAGAAACCTGCGATGCTCGTTCCATTTCCGAGATAACAGCAGGCGACTCCTTGTGGTTCCATAATTCCAATCCAAGGTAAGGTTCCCAGTCCTTGGTATAGAACTGGATTGTCTCTGCAGCCACATATTCCTGGTATGTCCATGTCCGGGTATTCCAAATGCTCTGCCAGAGGCTCTTCGAAGGGACATCATGAAGGTAGACGATTGTCAGAGACGAACCACGATACCACGTAAACATGGAAATCAGTGATTCTTGCAATACCGTATTGCTCTCCTGGTCAATGCAGCATGTGTCGCTCCATGCCCACCGGAATCCAAGGGAAAGCACGAGCGAGCAGAATGCCTGTAGTTTGTTCGGAGACGAAGCCCGAAGCTCGGACACAGTGGTGTTCTTGACATCCCTGTAACGAACCTCATTGGGTTGCCACCTATGTGACAGCATCGCATATCGGTAAAAATTCTTTACCTCCTCCCGAATGCGTGTGTCGTTTACTCGAGTCGTCATGGATGACACAAGCTCACTGAAGATTGACTCCGCCTCAAATGCCTCCGCTTGTTGCTTCCTATCAAGTAAGCGACCAGTCTTAGCGTCGATGAGTTCCAGAGGCATTTGAGAGAGGATCTCCTTGATTGTACGCCGGATCATAGGTCTTGCGTCAGTATAGCGAGAACGAAGTTCTACCGTCCGTGTCAGTCAACATCCCTGGAGATATTGACGAAATAGCTTACCACGAACACGCAGATCAGGGGAGTCCTTGAGTTTCGACAGCATTGCATCGAATGCTGTGACTGCTTCCGCATAACGTCCCGCCCCGTGTAAGGTTGCGTGTCTCTGCTCATAGCCTAGGTAAGATGATGGGTCGAGCTCGATTGCCTGCAAAACATGTTACCGACATAAACCGCGACGCCAGGATGCAAACCATACCTCATCCACATCCTTCAGCGCCTCTTCCCAGGAC
This sequence comes from Phylloporus aff. rhodophaeus, assembly GCA_038094475.1. Lineage (NCBI taxonomy): Eukaryota > Fungi > Basidiomycota > Agaricomycetes > Boletales > Boletaceae > Phylloporus > Phylloporus aff. rhodophaeus. Next base: position 56,743 of record JBBPUD010000040.1, on the reverse strand, counting down.
ATGATCAATGCTCTTGCTTTGCTTTGCTTGAGCAGTGTGCCAACGCGATCTGGCGGATCAAGCGATAATATAGTCGAAAAGTGCTCGTCAGCTTCAATATACTGCTTGTAGTCTAAAGCATTATCGGCGAGCCTTTCCAGCTTCCCTCTGCACCGCTGTTGAAAATCTGCTTAGATGCTTAGACAATCGCCGATTACAATCCACCTCAAGTACTCACCAAGTTCCCACTCCAGATGCTCGTTATCGACACTTGTGTCCGATGCGAGTTCGTTGTGCATCTGGTGAAAACACTCGACAGCTTCGGTGACCCGACCCCCCCTTTCCAGGACATCGCATAATGCGCGGTAAATGATAGCCCCGGGAAGTTTAAACTGAGTGTAAGAATATCTCAGCAGCGGTAAACAGAGTGACATGTAAAGCATACCTTATTCGCCTCATCTAGTGCTTTCTCTGTCGATCCACGAAACAAGATTATCCCCGCCCACTTGTTTAATAGAGTTGATGGAGTTGATGGAGCGAGCAATAGTGCAATCGTATAGGCATCAAGTGCTTCGGCATGTTTACCGGTTCTTGATGACTCGTCTCCGCTTTCTTCAAGCGCAATAATGCACTTATTTGCAAAGCCTACGTGGATCAGCCGAGCTCCCTTTACTCATGCACGATGACGAAACTCACCGTGGAGCCAGTCCATGATGATAGAATCCGTTCTGACATCATCAGTTATGGACCGTGTGATGTCGAGGAGAGACCTTGCAGCCCGGAGGATATGTCCATCAGCATACAACGTTTCGCATTCATGTTTCTGGCGGTGCGCGTGAAGCATTCTGTCGGCTCTCTGTTCGGAACTGGCAAGTTTTGCGCGCAATGCTTCTATGGTTTTCTCGAGGCACACTGATGAACGTGGATGAGCGAGTGTGATTAGGCTTGTTCGGAATCAGCACCGACCGTACCATGTTTCTGTCGGTGGGCGCGGAACGTGCCTGCTGTTTGCTCTTTGAAATTAACAAATTTTGCCAGGGATTTCTCGAGATCCACTGATGGACATGGATAAAAAGGCACGAGCGAGGAGTCAAAAGAGAACGCACCATGCTTTCGTCGCTGGGCGCGAAGCATCCTTTCGACTTTCTGTTCAGAGCTGGCAAGTTTGACGCCCATTTCTTCGACAGCTTTCTCTGAGAAACGTGGACAAACAAAAGTGCTTAGGCAAGCTCGAGTTGGGATCATCAAAGACGCACTGGACCTAACATTTTGAACCTGAAGATCTTGGCGTAGTGACCTGATAGTATTTTCCAATTCGCCGTCTCTCTGCTTAGCCAGTGTGCGTTGGGCGTTGGCGAACTTGGTGATCGTCTGGTTGAGGTATGCTGTAATCCTCTTGAAGGGCATCTGGCGCAGTGAAAGGAGTGGTTTCTGATAGGGTTCCATTGCCATTCTGGACTCACTCACATAAATATCATACGCCGTGCGGATGGGCCTGGTAGCCGCTGGTTTAAGAGACTAAGCGCTAAAGCGCTAACCGCCAGGGTCGCATAGCCTCGGTAGAAATTAAACTGGAATGGGAGATCAATGATGTCTGCCAGTGCTTGAGATCCCATAACTCGGTCAGCAGGGCACAATGTCAGTCCCAGCAAGATCGCCCCATCCGGTGGTGATCAAAACGAGGTATGTCAAGAGGGCGATGATTTGCGATATGGGGCTCGGTGTTTATGAAGGATGCTTTATAGAAAGTGAGCGGTGACTCGCAATGCGACCCAGGTTCAAACCTTTATCAGAGATATCTTGATGTCTGATGAAGATGATGCCGGCATTCTCGAAATCATCTCTGTTCTCAAGAATGTGCCCGCTGGGATCAGCGGTAGTATACTTACCTCTTCACTGGCGCCTGTTCACCTCAGCTTGCCTATCAAAGTTGTATGTCCGTTTCTCGTTTCCTTCCCTGATGTCAAGATTTCACCCCGTTGACTATAGTGGAAGTCTGACACCGATGGAAACTTGAGGATCGGCACCTACCCATACACTGGAGTGGTTGATAACACGGTTACTGCCACCATCGACGCCGAGCGGAATGTAGAGTGGATTTTTACCTACAGAAAAGTCGACACAGCGTATACGTGAGTCGTCCGTATCGGTTTGGATTTCGGTGTTCTGCTGAACATATGCTGCTCGTTCAGGATTCAGCCTGCTTATGACCCGTCCCAGGGATGGACGGTTGTTGACTGCGATTCAGAACACCCCAAGGTCATTGGTCTGCTCATGTCTGCGCCTGTGGGTCTGCTGATTTATGTCAAAAGGTCAAAATTACTCCCATTAGAACCAAGGGCAGTGACCCGCCGCACTACTTTCACGATCAGCTGTTTGTTTTTGTCTGAGCCTAGTTGGATTCTCGAGTTTGGGATTAGAGACATTATTGAGAGGTTGGAATGAGTGGAAGCTAGTAGGTAGCACTAGCACCCTTCCATGTTCCCGGTCGTAGAGGGCGTGTTGGCCTAGTAGGAGACTCTCGGTCTGTATAGGTGTCGTCGTCGTGAGCGTTGGTTCCAAGTCGTGGTAGTGAGTCAAATACAAGTCTATTTGCGGTCTCACAAAACACTAGTACGACGAGCTCAGTGATGTGATGACCCTCCGCTCTCCTTCTCGGCCTCTGCTATAAAGTTCTTGATGCTGTTTATCCTACATGTCAGAGGACATCGTACAGAGCAACTTGGACAGCGTGAATAGCACACTTACAACTCTTCTTCCTCACTAATGTGGGCGTGAGTCTCGTGTCAAACAACCAGTATCGGACACTACACACCTGGACTCTGCCTTGATGGGTACTACATCCTTGACGCGCTCTGCTAGAGGCTTGTTGGCGGCGGCAGCGTCTTTCTTTCCACCCTTCAAAGCAAACACCGCCGCGCCGACGGTGAACAGCGTACCCAGCGTGAGGTACTCGTTTTTGATGTTGCGACCGAGGATGACGCTGTCCACAACGAGCTCGTTAGTCAATTCTTCAGGCGACCAAGTAAAGAAACGTACTAGGACATGGCAAGACGAACAACAAGTTGTCGCGCCGGGTGGGAGCTGGTGGAAAAGCCGGAAACATCCGTGCGACCCCCCAAAGTCAATTCGACCCCTCCTCTGGTCGTCGTCCACGACGATGAGCAGCCATGTCTCGAAGCTGTCCGCTGTACACCGCGGGGCAGCCTTCGAACAGCGATCTCTCAGTCTGTTGCAAGCGCATCTTTCTATGACCCTTCGACGCGTCGGCGGCAAGTCAGACGGCGGGATCGACCTCGTCGGCTGGTGGTGGCTCCCCTTTGCGACTACTCACACCACATCCGGCCCTGGCGCACTCTCAGACACAGATGGCCTGCTCAGAAGGCGCATACGCGTCCTCGCACAGTGCAAGGCCGAAAAGAAAAAGTTTAGCCCCAAGTACGTTCGCGAGATGGAGGGCGTGTGGCATCTCCAGTCCAGGCGGCCGTTGCCCCCGCACGCTGCGTCGTCGCACACCGAGGCACATGCGACGGACACCTATCCCACCGTCGCGCTGCTTCTCTCGGAGAGCCCCTTTTCGCGGTCGACGGTCCTGCACATGTACCGATCGACAGTCCCCTTTCTGCTCATCCATCTCCCTTGTTCTTCACCACCGTCTGAGACCCCTGCGACGGAGGACGATGCAGAGGTGGGCACGGTTTGTCCTAATCCGACGCTGACAGACTTGGTCAAACCACTGGCGGTTTGCTGGGAGCGAAATCCTGAGACAGACGCGTCCATGGGTGGTAGACCGGGTCTCTGGTGGCAAGGTCGTAAGTTGGGTAGTTGGACACCTGACTCTCTCGACACGGACATTGTATGAACATGGGGAGACGATAGATGTCATGTTCCTCAAGAGCACATAGAGTACTGGCTAATTGTGTGAGTCTGGCTGCGTATGGAATGTTTGTTCGCTGATCTCACTATGTCACATGATAAGATAACATGAATGCTCCATGGATGCGTGACATGCTCTCCTTCTCAGTCTCAGGGAAGGCGCAGCTCGCTGCTCACGTGGCGGATCACCGCAGAATGTTCTCCTTGGAACAGTACATACACAATCACATCTATTACTGCCACTGATCCGTTGGCATCATCTGTCGTAGCGCTGTCAATGCGAAAGGTTACACGAGGCTGGGACATCGTGGAAGTTTCGAGCCCGTTTTCGATCATTTGTTCTTCAAATCCTCAAGTGCCAAGACGGTCTTCTGGTTACTCTATCCTGCTTGGATGTGCCCTTGCCGTCCCCGCGCGGACCTGTTTTTTCGCACAGGATTGTTGTGGCACCCTCCTGTATGTCGTTTGTGAGGAACAGGTTGGTCAGTATCGGCGTTTGAGGAAATGCATCCCCTTCATGTGATGCATTAGATGCAAAAGAGCCAGCAAAAGAAACGTCAACCAGGCAATCGGTTTGTATTTCCTACTTGGCTAGGTTGGCCCCCACTGTGGATACTCAAATGCCGCCTAAGCAAAGCAAGGAACGTGAGGAACGTGCAGAAACGGATGAGCTTGAAAGCGTCTGTGAGTGCGTATTCGGGGTCAATTGCAACATGATAATCATGATGATATATAGCGCACTTGAACGCGCGGTGGTACGCTCCCAGGAAATTCATTGGGATGAGCTCCTATCATTTGAGTGCAGATGTGAGCGAGTCGATAGCTCCATTCCTCGTCACCATCTCTCGCAATCTCTAAAGTGCATCTTCTATTCCAGACGCTACAGACACCTAATGAGAGATCCGTGGTAGATATGCTCAACACCATCTTCGCCTGTTGGGGAATTTGTTTGGAGTTTATCCCGGTACCAGTTGTATCCCTGGATGACCTCGACGCTTGGTTGCCAGCGTTTTAATCAATGTTGTCGGTCCGCTACGTTCAGCTCACTGGTGGTGATTATACCTTGTTGCTTGTGAAGTGCTACAGATTGACGTTCGCTTCGCACGCCGTTTTAGCTCGAGTCCGCTCATGCTAGCGACGGTGTTTGGTGGAGATAGGTCGATGGGCGATGTCCGATCCTTCATCAGACTTCCGGCATAGGCAACCGTCTTGTCGGTTAGGCATTGGCATGGTCGCTCATGTGTCTATTTGGCAGTGCTCACGGTCGCGTCAATCACATTATTGGATGTTGTACGGAAGGTAGAACCCGTGGTGAACAAAGTGCGTGCCTTCTCCCAAGTCGAATTAAGTTCATAACGGCATGTATGCTAGGTCCTTGTCACGCTTGCCGTCACCACCATCTGTCTTGCATGGTACCTCTTTGATGTCAAGGCCTTGACGAAGTAGTGAGCTACGCAGGTGTTCGTATCGCCATAGGTGACCGTTGACCGCGTCCAGGGCCATCCGCCTAGCGGGTTTATTGATCCCCTACTGTATTCAAGGCGGCGTTTTAATGACGTGAGTGACCGAGCCGCAGCTGGAATCATGATACCGACACATTGCGCAGCGTTTCACGTGCGTGTCGACACTTGTCAGCGGCCGCGCCCATAGGACCGCTGCACTGCATGGCTGACGGTACGCTTGACCACTGTAGTGGTGTGGTCTCCCGAACAATCATTGGGCGTGAACGCTGTTCTGCCCTACGAATACCCATATCTTAATTTGTGCAGCGCACACGTGCACGTTCCTGACGATACAAGTCACTCGCCTTATCCCACGTTAGACAGTGATTGACTCACGGATGGTTTCGGTGGATTAGATTAAACCGATGGGAGAACCTGAGATGTCTTAATGGCTGCCATCACTGTCAGTCGTACTCGGGCATCAAATTTCGGCGCGACAGCCAACGGGGCTATGTTTGACAGAGCAGTGATATTATAGGCTAGACTGGAAATGGTGAGTGATTGTACTTTGTGTATCACAGGGGTTCTTGTTTGATTGACACAGTGTCGGGCTGTATAATAATTGCAGGGACAGCTCTAGCGGTGCAACCAGCTCACGGATGTCTTGTACACTAGCATCGTGTATTCTTTCAAGGACTTGGAATCCAATGCCGAATCTAGTCGTCTCGCGCGCATTTTTGGTTCAAGTTGACTCAAACTGCGGTTCTGAATGGTGCCTTGCGCACAGCAGATCCTTGTAGGAAAGGGGTCAAGTGCCGCCCAAGAGAGCGGGCAGGGCAGACCGTACACTCTCATAAGAGGGGGGACTGATAAAGTTCACAGGGCATTGGACTCACGCCGACAATCAGTGGCCGTCTGTTATTAAAATCGACTGCACTGCCAGTACCATTTGGGGACAGTAGGCCGCCGCCGGTCTTGTTTTGGACGCGTCGAATTCGGAGGTATGGAGAGTTGTCCTAGAACTGGCGGGCTGCGAGAGGGGGTAAGACAGCTCGTCAGTGGGCAAGACAACTCATCAAAGGGGAAGCTTTGCTGCATCCCGAGGGAAATAGGGGTAGTGGGTCTAGACCCATTCAAACACAGCCACAATAGAAAGGATCATGTGATCGTTCTGCGGATCTACCGATTGAGTGGTGAGTCCCCTCTTCCGTGCGAGACAGGGGCTGATTGAATGCAGCCACCCTCCGACGACGTCATACCAATTTAATCAGCCGTGGCTGATACAATCCCAATAGTATAAGAAGGGGAGGGGAGAGACCAGGGAAAACCCATCCTTCGTCTCATTCACCCCACAGACACCCAGCTATTACCCAGTCTACCCCTGCTAATTTCAATTCTTACTCGCGATGATTCCATCTACCCTGTTTACCCTTGTGGTCGCTGTGACTTCGTTTGTCGGCGTCAACAGTGTCGTCGTCCAGCGCGATGGCTTTGTAAGTAGTCTCGTCAATGGGTAACATGATGGACTGACTTACTCGTAGACGTATTTGTCTCCGCAGCCGACATCTGTGACCCCGTCGGGTGGCGCTCCGCCGCCGAGCTCGTCGCCCCCTGTTAGCAGTCCTGTTAGCAGTCCTCCCGTCAGCAGCCCTCCGGTTAGCAGCCCTCCTCCCACCAGCTCTCCCACCAGCGTCCCACCGCCTCCTCCCACCAGCAAACATACCTCTCCTTCCAGCTCTCCGTCTTCTAGCCCTCCCCCAACTAGCCCTCCTTCGACTTGCCCTCCCACCTCTTCTACCCCCACCCCCACACCTACGCCACCATCTGGCTCAGCCAACTGCAATGGCGTGCAGCAATGGCAAGCTGATTTCGCGGTAGGTATTTTATTTGCGATCCGAGAGTGCCGCTCACCCTCTTCGCAGTACACCGCAGGTAACAAGGTCATCTTCAACAACCAACTGTACACGGCGTTGCAGTGGACCTACAACAATGCGCCGCCGTCGCACCCTGACCAATGGTCTGCCAATGGTGTCTGCGCTCAGCCGATCAACAACCAGGCCAACTGCAACGGTGTCGCCGCGTGGCAGAGCACTGTCGCGTATACCGCTGGCAACCAGGTCACTTTCAATGGTCATCTCTGGTCTGCAACGCAGTGGACGGAGTCGAACGCTCCCGGTGACACTTCCGGCATCTGGAAGGACATGGGCGCCTGCATGTGAAAAGGTAGTCGAGATTTGTCTTACTTAGATTCGTCTCGTGGACTCTTTTATTCTTGATGTATCGATCATGGACTGTTGTGTGTGTAGTAGTTCGGACACTTGGTAACTCAGTCATATTTTTTCGGGCCAGCAACCTCTTATTGTTTGGTTCACCACATTTGGTCTTTTGACTCCGTCCACCTTCTGGAACGTTCAACAAAGACCGCCAAGGACGGGTGGAAGGCTTCCAAGATGGAACGGGGTGTGCGGGGGCTCGTGGACTTGCTCAGCCATTTTTGCTTGGCTGTGCTTCCACCTCAGCGTCGTAGAAAGGCGCAGTGTCCATCCGGCTTAACGGGTACTTCAGTGGACGGAGAACGTTGAGCCAAGGACTATTTATTCGCACAAGCACAAGCCCTTGGAAGCCCCCCAAAAGTACCGTACATCGCGAAGTTTGTGCGCTTCCATTGGTGTTACGCCCTCCATTATCTCCAGGGATCCTTCTGCCTACCGTATTTGAGAACAGCTGGCGAACAAACGCCATACGGGCCCTTTTTCGTAGCTAGCTCGGTCCTACAAGTTGTGAGTCGTGCTTGAGAGTGACCTACCTTCTAATCGGTGCTCATCTGACCAACATATAGCGTACGTCGTACCAGACGCTCTGCGATGGCCTCCCAAGTCGTCCAGGGATGGCACCCGAACCCACAGCTCATGCAGCCCCCGCAACAGGCGCCACCACCTCAGGGATGGACGGGCAGCTGGCCTCCCGGCGGGAACGTCGCTTTCCCACCAGGGTATCCCGGCCCACCACCGATGCCTGGCGGTACTGCCGCACATCCACGTTGGAACGCTGGATTTTGGCAGTACAACCCGCTCGCGAACATGCAGAACCCACAGCAACCATGGGCACCTGGCGTGGGCTGGTTTCCGCCCAATTTCAATCCCTACAAGCGCATACCGAAGCCACCCTCGCCGAGTTATTGGAACACAAAGTTGACAGACAATGGGTTGGGACTCGAAGGCATGGTCAAGAGGTGAGTCGTGGTTTCCACCTCTGGCATCTAGGTTCAAGTTGGGTTGCACGCTGATAAGGGTATTGCTGCCTGCTTTGTTCTCGTTTGTAGAAGGGAACCGTCAGACAATGATGGCGAGGAACCACATACACCTTGGATATGGAATCCGCCCAGTTTACTCGAAAGTGGGGAACGTGCGACACCTGCACGGGATTTCAACCCTCGAAGGTCAGGATCAGTGGATCCAAGTTCTCACAACGTATCTACGCCCACGCGGGATCATGGTCAGAACAGTAGAGGGTCGTCACAGGATAATTTGAGTGCCCAAGCACACAGCCAGACACCGGATAGGACATCTGCCACCCGTGGCGGGTACTTTTACAGCAACCAAGATAACACCACCACACCCTCTGGCCCGACAAGACACACCTCAGATCCGACCGATAACAGATCTAGTCAGAATGGGAGTCACTCTGGTCCATCCTCCTCCAGTCAACGTTCCATCGGCCAATCAGATTCTTGGATCAACAATAGATCTCGTTCGCACCCGCTCGCAGCAAATGAGGTGCCACCATTTCCAGCACCTACGCCGCCCATTAACCGTTCTGCGTCGACTCAACAAGCTGTGTATACCCAAGAGCCCGAATCGTTCACATCCAGGGGAGAACTCCAGCCTACATTCTCATCCAGCATCATCCGCACGCCGACGCACTACCAACACGCTCGCCGTATTACGGACGAGCCCGTGCCAGGTCACCACTCGCGTTCGCCCTCCCGAGGACATGGCTCGACCCCCGCGCGCGGTCAATCCGTCCCTGATCCCCTGACGAGACAAACCTCGCTACCCCACGCGCCTTCGTCCTCGCGGGACGTGTTTTCCAACTTTTCCGAAGACCTGTCCAACTCGCTGAGTGCGAGCACGCCTTCGCGTGCTGGCCCACTCTCGCGCACCCGCACAGAGCCCGTTGTTCCCGGTCTCACCACAATACACGAATCTGCGTCAGCCTTGTCTAGTGGGGAGTTGTATCTCGCGCCACTGCGCGACCCATCGAGTTCGACGGACTCATCACCAGACCGGAGGGACAGACGGGCATCACCCTACACTGGCAGCCCGCACTCGCCCGGGCCATCTCCGATATACCGCGAGCGCGAGCGCCGGCCATCGCCATACACAAGCCGACAAGGTCTGAGCGTCAACACCAACGTCAGCGTGCACTCGCGTTCCAACTCCCACTCCCACTCGCATCCGCAATCGCAGTCACACTCGCGCTCACACTCGCAGCCGCGTTCGCAGCCACATTCGCACTCGCCATCGCCCTCGCCGCATGCGCGCGCGCACGACCCGTACGGGAGCAGACGTGACAACCCACTCCCCGCCCCGCCCGTCGAGCGCGCACACCCCGAGTCGACGACGCGCACGCAAGAGCCGTCACCACCGCGTTATGCGCGCAAGGTGCGCGCGGGTTTTTGGAACCGACGCGGCGACCATCTTACACCGCCTGGCTTTGTCGTGTATGCGCCGCAAGACCGTGCGTACCCGGACGAGCTGCGGGAGTATCCGGATGAGCGGGAGGGGTATCGGGACCCGTATGGGACATTTGCGGTCTGGCGTGAGGACCGACCAGAGTTGCCTGCCTCGTTGCCATCTCGTGGGCGGCTACCTACGCAGCCCTATGAGAGTGTGCGTGCTTCTTCTCTTGATACCGTGCTTGGCTGACATTCATCTGTTCTACCTCTAGTTTGTGGTGTACACTTATCAGTGACGAGTTTATGTGTTTATGTTCATGCACCCATATATTTATTTTGATGATATGTGCAAGAATTGTCTGAGCTTATGCGAGAGAGGGTAAAAGAACATGGCATAAGTAACCCATAAATAATACAAACAGTAAATGAAAGTTGGTACTTGTACAACAACAAAAAAAGCGACTGAGAAAACGAACCCTTGCGCCATGAATATAAAGCATCGAACAGAGGAGATGACACGGGATACCACCAAAGAAATGCAACGAGAATCAGAGTCCAATACCGCCGTGTTGATTGCGCATGTGATCGTAAATACCTTGTCCTCTCGGGAACGTCGCCATGCATTCCCAGCAAATGTGCGTCTGGCAACGGGTACACGTCATGTGGTTGCATCCCTCGCTGCGCTCGATTGGTGCCTTGCAGCCTGGACAGCTCTTTACGTCGTGGTTTGCGGACCATTCATTGAAGAGCTTGTCTTCGGCAACATCACGCTCCTCGCACGTCATGCCATCGTGGTACTCGATGCGGCACGCTGGACAGAGGCGAATGAGGCATGAAGGACACTGCAGAACCGAGTTTGGTGGCGCGGACCGGTATACCTGTGTGCAATCAGGCGTAGGACAGTGGTGGAACTCGTCCGGTCGGCTGTGGATATAAACCCAGAAGGCAGCCTCGATCACCGCGTTGAAGTCGGCGGCAGAGAGGAGTTTGCGCGACAGACCAAGTGGTATGCATTGTGTGCACGTGGCGTCGTTCCCAAGGCACTTTAGCGGGAACATCTTGTTCTCTACCGCCGAGGCCAGGTAACCCGTGAGGCAGGCACGGCACCATTGGTGACCACAAGCGAGTGATACGGGTACGACCGCTTCACCAAAACATACAGGGCAGACATGGTCCGATGGGCGCAGCTCGTCGCTCTGCCGGCTTTGAGCGGACTGGACAACATCACATGCGGTCCGGAAAGCCAAGTCGTTTCCTCGGACGACAAGGACACGTTCGCCAAAATCCATGATGCAGTTCTCGGCACCGAGGAGCTCTTGCAGGGTGGAGAGCTCGGCACTACAGAACACACCCAACAGTTTTCCGGATAGTGGGATTTTCCAGAATTGCTGTGCCTTGAGTTCAACAATCTTACGAACGATGTCTTGCCGGGCACGATGCCGCATTATGACGGGCCCCCACAAGGAAACCACGCGCCTCGTCTTCTGCACCTGTATCTCGATCCCGGGGTACTGCGCTAGCAACTGAGCGATGTAGGTACGGCCAGCCTCAGAGATGAGGAAATCGTCCCATGCAGGCTTCTTGCTGAATGTGACCGTCTCGCCGTGTAGTAGTTGTTCGAATTCGTACTTTAGAACACTCAGCAATTCGGGCTGGTCGCTAGACAGCCTGATGAATGCCGGAGCGTCTTCACTGGCATTTTCTTTAAACTTCTCTCTGATGGAGACGCCGGACCCATATCTGCGTTGCCACGACCAACGCAGCCACCCAATGTCTTCTCGCATTCTCCTGTAGCTCGCAAAGCTTAATGTGTGGGACACGCTGACGACATGACGGCAGGAGAGGATCGTATGCCCTATAGTCTTGGGACGTCGGCGATCCATGTCTTCCTGGGCAGCAAGTGCTTCAGCAGGAGACGTGAAATGAGCCCAAGCCTTCACCATCCCGTCCTTGTAGGGAGCGGGAATGACGTCGAACCTGGTGATGGCCCCATATTCCTCCAATCGAGAACGAATGGAGTGGATCGCCCTGTCCAGATATTGGTAGTTTGGGCGCTCCAACATGACCGCGTTGGACTTGGCAAACTTGCGCAGACTTTGCTCATTGACGCTTGCAGGAAGGTGCTTGAACATGACATTGTACGCGCCGACACAGGGCAATCCTTCGTATAGCTGGGCGGAGACAACCGAATATTCCATAGGGAAACCATTCAAGGTGTCGAGGGCGACCCTCGCCTCCTTCAACGTATCATAACCAGCGTAGCCGACGCGGAACGGACACTCCCAGACGAGCTGTACGTCTGTATCTGTGAGAACTGTGCCACCACCAAGCGAATTGTTGATCGCCAACTTGGCGGTGATCGTCTTTTTGAAGAACTCTGTTCCGTTGAGCTCTGTCACAGCCTTCATCGCATCCTCCGCTGTCATAAATTGCACCTTGGCGGTAGTTGACTTCCCCGATGATTCGTTGAGATTGATGCTATCCACTTTGTAGGGTGACAGCAGTTTACTGAGAGCGGCGGAGGTGACACTCCTGGCAACGTTCCCGATATGTACCCAGCGGCTCTCAAAGCCAGTCACCACTTCTCGAACTTCGAAGCCCTGGTCAAACCGAACCTTAATATGGTCCGAGATAGTAGTAGCATAGAGTGGCTCGGGTCTGGGTGGCTCAGCAATCACGTTTGGTGGATCACGTGTTCGAGAAGTTTGGTCGCGTGGGTCGACAGAAATTTTTGTGGTGCCAGACGGATGAGATGGCATTGGGTGCGACTGTACTGTTGCCGGGTTAGAAGACTAACGTGCTACCTTGAGATACGACTCATTTTGTTTTGGTATTTGCTCACCTGGTGCGACCGGGTAGGGTGAGAGGTTTGACCCCGCGCGTCAGTAGATTTCTGAACGGGAACGGGTAGACGAGGTGGCACCGAGAGAGACTGATCTGTCGCTTGATTAACAGTCTATGGACTTGGTCAGGTTCCCGCTCAATTCATTTACAAGTTTGCTCACCCGATTCGGCCGTGGAGGGTGGGGCGCCAAATTGGGTGTCTGACCGCGTGCATCGACAGAGTTCTGGATGGCGTTGGATGAAGGAGGTGGCGCCGAAGGTGATTGCGCCGTCACCGGATTGGCAGGCTAATTATATCGCTAAGGATAAGATACATTCCGTTTCGAGTTTGCTCACCTGAGTCGCTGAACTTGGTGTTTGGACATGTGCATCAGTCGACTTTTTGGTAGCACCTGATGATTGTAGTGCCGAGGGCGACTGTGTTGTCGCTGTATTCCCAGGCTATTAGACTGGTTCAGGTCACGATCGAGCTCGTTTCCGACTTTGCTTACTCGATTTGGCCGCGGAGGGTGGAAGAATCGGCAGGGGGCCCTATGACAGGGATACCCATTGACCCAATTGCGGCACGTCTGAACGGGACGCTCGGAAACCTTGTCCGAAACGTTGGAATCGACAGACTGTGATAGTCGCGTCAGAGCACGAATGAAGTTGACAACGACCTTACAGTGAACGTAGTATCACTCCCGAATGGGGCGGAAGAACTGCCTGAGAAATCTTCTGTCAGGGAGCTGACAGAGGTTGCTGGTGAACTAAGTATGGATTGTGCATTCTTGGAAGGGGGAAGCTTGAGGTTAGGGGTAGCGTCGAAAAGTGGCGGAGAAATTACTCGATCCATTTCCCTAACGCCGTTGTGGCGCTCAAAATTCGAAGTGTCCATCGCTTGGTCGAATCGGCGCTCCCCGTTAGCATGTCTCTGTGTAAAAAGTTTAACGGCAGGCAAATGGCAGAGATAACATGCAGGTTCACCCGATCACGATTACCGAATCTGCCTCCACGGCCACGTCTTGGTAAACCGGGTGGCGGCGGTAGGCTCACTTTTGGTCCCTCAGATGGCTCCATAAGGTCAGCCGCATTTGTTGGGGTGCGGGTGCGTGAATCGACTTCTGGGATGCGAGGAGATTGTTGGACCCGTCTTGACAAGCCAGGCGGAGGCGGAATAGGTTCTTCTGGGGGTGCTCTCAGATGGTTTACACCTGTCGGGGTGCGCGAGGCAGGTTCCGGGACATGGTGGGGTTGCTGAGGCCGTTTTGACAAACCAGGCGGAGGCGGAATAGGTTCTTTTGGGGGTTCTCTCAGGTGGTTTACACCTGTCGGGGCGTGCGAAGCAGGTTCTGGGACATGGTGAGGTTGTTGAGGCCGTTTTGACAAACCGGGTGGAGGCGGAATGGGCTCCATGGGAAGTTCTTTCAAGTGGTTTGTGCCCATCGGAGTGCACGAAACCTCTGGAATGTGGGAGGGTCGCGCGAGACCAGCAGTGCGCGGTGTTGGTGTCGATGACAAAGTCTACATGATATCAGCCTGTGAAACGGCAAGTATAAAGCAGTGCTTCATACATTATTTTCAGCGGCTATATTTTCATTAGATCCGGGTAATACGGGTACAGGTTGCGTGATGGCATTCGGTGGAAGTGGTGAGCCAATGGGCTAGGATGCGAAGTGAGTTAGAGACTATCTACGAGTAGACAAACGCACTTGAAGCATTGGCACGGGTATGGGGGCAGGCTGTCTTTGCATGGCTTGTAGATGTTGCCTCAGTCCCGCATTCATGAATCTGATGTCGGCCTCAGACATTGGGGTTGAACTGAGACAGGGGTCGATAGCCCCACATTGTCTAACATGACTCAACAACAGCTACGCGTCAAGAGTCTGAATTGCTCACAATGACGGTGGACCGCATAATTCTATTGGTACCTGTGGTCTGTTTTGGAATCGCGGTGGTCCCACTGGTGCCGGGTAACAATTGGGTGGTTTCTCTCGCAGGAAATCTTGTTTTTGACTGGGTGCCTGGTACTGATGGCGTGAGTCACTCACAAAGCCCAGCGCAACGGCCGTACTCGTACAAAGCCGGGTCTAGTATTTCCATTTTGACAATAGACGGGGTTGTGGGGTTGCTGGAGGTTGCGGTTGTCCACGTTTGAGTGCAACTTGGGGGACACGAGGATGGGGTTCTGATGTACTGGCTTTCCTTGCTGGGGTAAGACCTGACACAACTCGTTCGGTGGTGGTGGGTTGAACAGGTCGAGGATGCCGAACGAGTTGGTGTTGCGCTGTCGTGCGTAGGCCATCGACATCTTGTGCCAGGGATGGGAACAAAGGGAAAACTGGGCGTCTTGATAAGGCGGCGCAACTGAAAGCCATGTAAACAACCGTCAAGTGGCCGCTTCCAGAAGTACTCCAGATCGCAACAACCACAGCCAGCCCCGTCCGTACAGTATCGACACAGCGAGGGTACATAGAACTCAAGGGAAGGACCAAGTAATATCACAACAAAGCAAAGCTCGGAACATCCACCAACCCGAGCAAGGGCCCACATCTACTTGGATCTGGTGGGTTTAGGGTTCGCCATCTTTGGCGTCACGGCCACCTTGATTCCTCACTAGGCCTGCACAGTCGGTCTGGGATCCGGGAATATCGAGGGCGAAGTGGTCGTTTGGCACGCTGATCTCTGGGTCCCATCAGTCGATTGACGTGGGGTTTGATGTCAACTTCCAAGGGTGCATCCCGTGTTTGTGCTTGGGCATCCCCGGCCTCGGGCATTTGTGGGCGAAAGGGCGTCCACCACCTGGCGTGCACGAGGAAAAAGGCACTCTAGGCAAATTATAATATATCAGGTAAAGCTTATTGAACGGCTTGTGTCTGTTACCACGAGCAACGAAAAAAGGAAGCGTGCGCCATGCCACAGGGTATCGATGACACGAGAAACAAGATGTAGTGTGTGAGAATCGGTCACAGAGTTGATCAAGGAAATCCCTGTGTGCCGGAGCAAAGTCCAAGTGCAATAAAAGAATATGAAATGACACTGACTAGGAAAAGGCTGAAGCAACGAGACCAGTGCAGCCTTGAACCACTCCGAATCGGGTGATCGCTTGAAACTTTCCTTCAGTGCGAACGATGTCCGATTAATCGACGCGATCTCGGTGTGTGTTGTCTGGGTAAGTAAGTGAATGGTTTCCACGAGTCGGTCCATCGAAACCAGAGTGTCACCATGGATATCTTGAGATGTTTTTGCCTGCAAAAGCGTAGTTTCAAACATTTTTGACCAATTCTCTACAACGCCCGTAAGTTGTTCTACGGACTGGGGGCCAAACGTCACACCAAGAGACAAACAGGAGATAAACACGGTCCCACGTTTTGCATTGCAGAGAGACCGCCATCCAATAGACCTAGTCGACGCTCCAACTGCGCCTGAAAATCGTGTCAAGTTGCCGTGATGAAATCGTGAAAAGTGATAACGCACTGCCACCTCTATATTCCGCAGACTTTCGTCCTTGATCAGGCCAAAGCCCGCGCTCAATTCAAACGCGAGAGAAGATTGCACGGTAGACAGAAGCCCGAGGAGATGGTCGGAGTGCTGAATTCATTACAATCTGTGAGTGACCCGCGCTGTACATACTATCAAAACAAACATCGCGTTCTACTCTTCCAAGCATGCTATAAAACTTTATATGGTCAGCCTCGCACAAACACCAATGTCATCTGCAGAACTCCCATACTTTTGTCATGATCTCTCCATAATTGGTGCGATCTCGGTCCTCGATCTTTTTTATTGCTTCCTGAACTTCTGTGAGAAGCTGGGAGAATTTAATATCCCGGTCGGAACATGACTGTGGCAGCGCATACAGATTGGGAGTTGTTAAGGACTGTTGTAGTCAGCACGTTCGACAAGTCTCTTATTCCATTGGAAGTCGTGCGTAATGCTTCTAGCATGTCACGCATGTCCTTTGTGGAGCCCGTCATCAAAATTGAGGAACAGTCAGTTTTATGGGGTGACGATCAATTCGCACCTCCGCTGTTTTTCCCCATAGGTACTGCGTCGTCTTGGAACCTTTCTCTCGCTCTGTTAAAAATCGTATGAGCGTGATTTTCTCTTTGGTAATATTTCTATAAATATCCTTCGCGGTATCTGTGTGTTCACTCGTGAAGCAACGGTAATAACGGAGTGTGTGGTGTTGTTACCGATGTCAATCCACCTTCTGAATGTGAAGCAAAGCTGGGCTGGTGGCGACCATCAGAAAAAGCCCTTCGTGAGCGCTCCGTTTCAACGTACGGATTTCGCGGAGGTAGCCAGAATAACTGGACCAGAACTGGGCGCTCCGTGAGAGGGCACTATCGCGTAATGTTAAAGCAGCCTTCCGTGGAGTAAGGATGCATTCCTACTCGACACATCTAGCTTGCTGCTGTGGGGCCGGCAGAGATGGTTTGCGATCAAACTTTGCAAATGCAGCGCATTCCATTGGTGGCAAATAGTGTCTTGCAGTTGCAAGTTCACACATGGTCATGCCAATGGCGGCTTGTATGCGCGATTAGACGGGATATATGCGATCTAAAATGATGAATGAATAATACCCTGGATACGCTCTTGTTCGTTCATCCGTGACTCCTCGCAATGTGTTTTCACCATGGCTATGGCATCTTGGAAGCAATCTGGCTTCCGCTGATAAGACTGAAGGGCATCTTCGGATGCCGTGAGATGAACGTGGACAATCAAAATAAGTGTTTCGGAGTACATACCTCTGCTCGTAAAGAGGGCATCTATCGCCGTCTGTGAGAGTTCGGCTTTTGCGTTGTCGTTCTAGTCTGCAAATGGTACAATAATGAAATCAAAGTCACCGTCAAAAGTGTTTTGGATGATGTCTTCTGCAGCCAGCATTCCAGAATCTGGCGGTGTTTGATGGGTGGCCCACGTCCATGCCGAGGAACGGCTGATGTTAGTGACAGCGAACAGAACTGGCAAGTACCTCATCATTTCACTGTCGGTCGGTCAAGAGCGCCAATTCGTCGTATGGTGGTGAAAAGGAAAGACAGGGTCTGTCCGCCAGACTAACACAGCCACTAAATTAAAGTTCTGTATCGACCGCTACTAGGCTTGTCTACAAACGACCACTAACTCGTACATGGCTAATCTAGACAATTGCCACCATTAGGGAACCAAGCGACCGACGATCGAGGACCGTCTACTGGGGCATGATAGACCGACAATATATGCTTTGGAGTTCGATCGGCAGGTCACCATGACAGAAGGAAGCCATAAGTTATAACGCCTCTCGCCTAAACGTTAGACGCTTACCCTTGATGAATCAACCAGGAATTTACATCCGCTCCATGTTGAACGAGCCGCGAGACAGAGTCCTGTGGAGAGGAACAACTGTATAGCCTGTAGGCTGTAGGTAGGTCTTTGTTTCACCCACTCCCATTAAGCGTTGATACTCCCTTTGTCTCTAGAATGTATTTGCTGTGGTCGTCACTCATTTCGTCCCACTGCCATGCCACTAAAGTTTACGCAGCCACACGTTCTGTCTCTCAGCGGCATCAATCACATCACGTAGCACTGGCAACTCCCGGAGTTCTCGGGATGCACCAGATAGAACAGAGGTAGCTCGGCGCTTCTTGTATGTCATGGGGGTTGCTCAAACCCTGTCCTACGCCTAAATCACAACAAGCGAGCCACGTGCTATGAATGGGATCAATAAAATTGTCTCCCACACCATGACAGCTCCAGGGCCATTCTTCGACCTGTTTGTTCCCTACACAACGGTCGGCACTCGCCCGTTATCGGTGATGTCAACTCGTATGTCATCAGATTGACACAAAGCAATTGACCTACCAAGACCATGGATGAAACGGACTTGTTTACGTCCAAACCCACTCGCACTGATGACGTTCATTCCTAAATGTGTCGGCTTGCCCGCCCTTTGCGAGTGGATGCAATAGAAAGATATCCCGCTTCTTCCGGGTATTCGTGCCGATCGGTCATCCACGGGCCCGAAACATGAAACAAAACACGGTGCGCCGGAACATATATTTTCTCCCCTCTTTCCCCCCTCTTTGTTTCCGATAGCGCAACGGAAATGAACCCATGTCTGTCTTTTACACAAGTATCCTACTGTTGTTGTAACCACCTCCTCTTCAGGTTGTATGAGTCGTTGCGACAATTCTACCCAAGGGGTCATACGCTGGGACTGATATTTTCCCACACTTCTAGTAAGATGGTGCGTCCCAGAACATTGTATGCAATGGGATTGCACTTTTTTGCTAACCCCAGGTCGAGTGATCCATATTGAGAACCTATCAGTTGTAAAAAAAAGGGAGTTTTTTCTATAGTTCACGACTGAGGATCTAAGCGCTCGACTACTATCGCTTCTACGAACGGCGATTGGCGAGACAGTCACCGAAATCTCCGAAATCTTCGTCGTACAAGGTACCCCCGTAACAAGTGACGCTGCGAAAACAGGTTTAGTGATTGAAGTACCGAGAAGGGACCATCGGCCTGGAAGAATGGAGGAGAAAGATTTTTTTTTTGATGGGATCACATTCACTCTGGGTTTCTTTCTCATACTCTACCGCTGACACACCAGTTCCAGCTTGCTACTCGTCCAGTGACTGTTGTTCTCCGGAAGTAACCAGTCATAGGACAGTGTGTGTCGAGTCATAAGCGCTGTTTTGCACACAAGTTCCTTATCTCCGAAGTTCACTTGCCACGGACGTTGCGCTTCGCAG
This sequence comes from Phylloporus aff. rhodophaeus, assembly GCA_038094475.1. Taxonomy (NCBI): domain Eukaryota; kingdom Fungi; phylum Basidiomycota; class Agaricomycetes; order Boletales; family Boletaceae; genus Phylloporus; species Phylloporus aff. rhodophaeus. The sequence goes on along the minus strand of JBBPUD010000040.1, from coordinate 37,208 downwards.
ACTTCACTTCTAATCACCCGCCTCTAGTGATATACTGGAGACGGATGTTCTGCCAAGTGATGCACTGATGCCGAGTCTGACTAATATTCCCTCTCATTCGGAGCCGACCGCATTACGAGTGGTCCTCGATCAGCGAGCCGTTGCTTGGCATCCCGCCGGCCAGTGTTCCTCACAACGCAGTGCGTTTCACATAACCGCTCCACCACGTATGTTCCACGTGCTGGTTGCTTCCTTGTTCTAACAAGTCACCAGGCCTACGAAACCGGTGGGCAAGACGCATCCGCCCCCCCGAAGATCAGCAGTGTCGCTGCGATGAAACTTTCGCGGGTGTGGCGCATCTCTGTTCGGAGACCTAGCCTCCGGCTTCCACCGTGTGCAAGACATGTCGCGTGGCCCAGTTTCTTCGGCTGACACGTTTGAAACAGGGCAGGTACGGCGATCTGGGTGCGTAGGTACATACGGAATTCAAACCCAGTCGACCGCACGCAGACTGATTGACTTATTGGAAGATCGGTCGTGGCTTGGTTCCATTATACGGATATGAACGCATGGAAACGCGTCAAATTCGTCTCCTCTTAACATAGTTGGCCAATGTCAACGCATCGATGGTGATTTGCACCGCGTGGTACGAGGATACATATGAAATTGAATAAACCCCTTGTTCTAGTGGTACTACTGATGTAATGGCAGATATTACGAGGTAGAGTATGGGGATGCTAGAGGTAATACAGGAGAACGGGGAAGAAAGGGGTTGGTCATTAAAGTCGCTGTCCATGAGGGTACGTAGATCGTCTGCATTGTGGACTAGTTATGTCAGAGCATTAGGGGGATGTCCAAGGCAAGAAAAAAAAACGATTCAACGACGGTCTTCATTGCGAGCTTTGCGCACGCTGAGAGCACCAGCAGCCAATTTCTGCTCCCAAAGCATGTGGCCCTCTCCCTCGAGCCATTCTCCTGTTACAGGATCCCTCTCAAAGTCTCCATCGCGGTAGCCATAACGTTGCTGTAAGAGACGTAGGAGGGGGTTGCGCAACGCGGGATCCATGCGGACGGTTTCTCCCGGGTGGTAGCTGCCCACTCCATGACGGGATAGACTCTCCTCAAAGAGGGCTTCTTCGTAGGTACAGCCACAGTTAAGACAGCCTGGTGGTGCCATGCGAGGGGGATATGCACGGCGTTCTCGTCGAGAGTCATGCCACGAGCAGAGAGCGTTCCCTGCGCGATTCAAGGAACAAAAGAGCCGTATACGAGCGTCAGTGCGCGCCTTCCAAGACATGTGGATGGAGGCAGGAAGCGGCGTATTTGGGACCGAGAGGGAGGCAAGTGGGGAGTTTTTGGAGTGACTCATCGGGGATTCGGTGGGGCTTCCGCGGGCGAGTTCGCTCTCAAGCTCTTTAATGCGGAGTCGACTGTGTTCGTTGACAAGCTCGAGCTCTCGCACCTTCTTCCGCAGAATTTTGATTTCATCCTCCATGGAATCTTGGGATGGAGATGAGGAGTGATGCACGTAGGGTCGTGGACTAGGTCCTGGGACAAGGGAATGTGGATATGCGAGATCTGATTGCGACGAAGCCTGGCGTTGATGCATTGGAAGTGGGCGGTAGGGATGGAAGGAGTGATGTGGAGTAGGATTCCTGAGCTGCGGTGGGATGTCTAATTCACCGACGGCGCCAGATAGACTGGAGGTGGCGCTCATGCTGGAGAGATAGCCACCGGAGAGTGTATAAGGAGAATGCATGGGGCGATGTTCGTCCATTTCTTCGGGTCGGGGATGCATATCTATAGGACAATTTGTATGGGGTACCATTGCAAGGCCCATCACTGTGTTGATGTACATCAACTCAGCGACGACTGGTGCACAGCCTGCAGAGCCGAGACACGAGGCGCCATAAGATCATACACGTCACACTGGCGTTTCGGGACCATAACGTTACATATGTACTGTCGTTGCCGGGAATCGCGGAGGACGCCGCGATTCGGGCTGATCAGACGGCGTTCAAATAGATGTGACGATCGACTGTTACGTACCATAATTATCGCAGGACTGTTTCCGTGGCAATGCCAGCATCTGTGAGCCCATGACCACCAAGGTCACGTTTGGACTTGGGGTTAAACAGTTTATCCCGTAACTACTATCCGGGGTCGTCGTAGACCCCGGATGCACTATTCTCGCATGGAAATCACACCTAGAAAAAGTTGAATTCCATAGATGGGTAGCAGGAACGGGAACTCTGCGGGTTGGACTGCCTCGAGGAAGCCGTGCATTAGTGAAACATCACCGACCGATTAAAACAAGGTCCACCTCTTCAAGACCGCGGAGAAGCAGTGACACGCATTTCCTCCAAATATTTACCGTCATTGCTCGGACTTGGCATACAGATGGACATCTCTCCAATCCTTGCCTTTTGGAAGCAAACTGTTCCAAGAACGGTAATCCTGCGACAAGTCGTTCGGAAATGGCCAGACAAACCTGGACTCATCTGGTATCTCGATTGCGCCCGTCTTTGCATCTATTTTGATGTGTCTAGTAATCTCTATAGCAGGTCGGTGGGGACATCTAGAGCGATCTCTGAGAACTCGCACGGCAGGAACAAGTGGCAACCAACATTCGAAATATACGCGAAAGAGGGAAGCAATGGGTGCGAATTTCCCCAGTCGCAGCCTTCTCTGGCTCGCACGTATACTGCACTGCCGAAGTCCATTGGTAAGGTGTGTGTGTACTCGGCTTCGAGGTACGTACCGATCTCGAGAAACTGGCACTTTGAGCGCGGTTCCAAGCCATATTCTTGGGATTTGGGGGACATAAATGATGGCCGACGTTGCACGTCCTCTCCCAACTAGCAGTGTGTGCTCTGATGCGAGTCGCACAGCGAACAGCAACCATGATGTTCCCACGGCAGGCACGTGCATTGAGAAATAAAAGGTGGCGTTGAACCGTTTGCAGTCTCATCTCTCTTCTTCCCTTATCCTTGACCTATCGCCAAGACCATCATGGGCTACAAAGTCGCAGGTAAGTAACAGACCGACGAGTAGATAAGATCTGACAAGCCCTCTAGACATTTCTCTTGCTGCCTTTGGTCGCAAGGAATTGGAACTTGCAGAAGTAAGTATCGATCCCAATCATCGCGTCGTGGGATGGTTGTTTATACGATTTACAGCATGAAATGCCAGGACTCATGTACATGCGGGCCAAGGTAGTCTTGTCGGGCATTACTTTGGCATTATCTAATCACGTTCTTGTAGTACGGTGCATCCAAGCCATTGAAGGGTGCCCGGATCGCCGGTTGCCTTCACATGTATGCTCGAATCATTCGTACCTTTTTTTTTTTCTCAACTGTCGCGATTTTAGGACTGTCCAGACGGCTGTTTTGATCGAGACTCTTACCGCTCTGGGTGCCGAGGTTACATGGTCCTCTTGCGTGAGTATCTCTGTATCACTACTCTTCAGTGTCAACTTACTTTGATGTGTAGAACATCTACTCCACTCAGGATCATGCAGCTGCTGCGTAAGTGCATGGCTCGATTCTCTTTTTATAGTATATAACTGGTCACCGGTAGCATCGCTGCCACGGGTGTTCCCGTGTTTGCTTGGAAGGGCGAGACAGAGGAAGAGTACACATGGTGCATTGAACAGACCCTCGCTGCTTTCCCTGGTGGCAAGAGCTTGAACATGATTTTGGATGATGGTGGTGACCTTACTAACCTTGTTCACGAGAAATATCCCCAATACTTGAAGGGTGAGCGCTGCGTGATCTCATGTGATCGATTTTGATAGGCTGTCCAGATATCCGTGGTCTTTCCGAGGAAACGACTACTGGTGTTCACCACCTCTACAAGGCATTCCGTGAGGGCAGGCTCAAGGTTCCTGCCATCAACGTGAACGACTCTGTTACCAAGTCGAAATTCGACAACTATTATGGATGCCGTGAATCTCTTGTCGATGGTATCAAGCGTGCCACGGATGTTATGCTTGCCGGCAAAGTCGCTGTCGTTGCTGGCTTTGGTGATGTCGGAAAAGGCGTACGTCTCTCACGAGATGTTGGGTGGTCATTGTGCTAATTAGATGTTGCAGTGTGCCGAGTCGCTTCGTTCCTACGGTGCCCGTGTGTTGGTTACGGAGATTGATCCCATCAACGCACTGCAGGCTGCTATGGCTGGCTATGAAGTCACCACGATGGACGACGCCGCTCCTCGCGCCAACATCTTTGTGACCACCACCGGCAACCGCGACATCATTACCGCCAAGCACTTTGCGGAGATGCCAGAGGATGCCATTGTCAGCAAGTTTGTGGTTTCATGTTGTTTGGGTTGGTGAAGTTGCTAACATCATTACAGCATTGGTCACTTTGATGTTGAGATTGATGTTGCATGGCTCAAGGCAAACGCAAAGGAGGCTGTCAACATCAAGCCTCAGGTTGACCGATACACGTTGGCATCTGGCCGCCATGTCATTCTCCTTGCACAGGGCCGTCTTGTCAACTTGGGGTGAGTGGCTGTCTTGGTCGGCGAGTGCGTGTGCTCACAGGGTATCCATAGCTGTGCAACTGGACACCCTTCGTTTGTGATGTCGTGCTCGTTCACCAACCAGGTCTTGGCTCAGATTGCCCTGTGGACGAACCCCGGCAAGTTTGCTGTTGGTGTACACATCCTCCCCAAGGAGCTGGATGAAGAGGTCGCGCGTGCTCACCTCGGCCAGCTGAACGTCAAGTTGACCACGCTCACCGCCGAGCAATCCAAGTACCTTGACATTCCCGTCCAGGGCCCATACAAGGCCTCGCACTACAGGTACTAAACCAACAAGACGCTGTATGTATATGATGGCCTCAACGTGCCCTCGCGGAGAGTCTTGGCTTCTGTGAGGACGAGGATAGGATACGCCGCGTGCGGAGAGACTCGGGGCCTCAACGTGCCCATACTGTACTTAGTGATGACGTATCGGGGCAGATCTCGTATGATTAGCTAATATAACGCCTTTGACGCGGAGTGCGACGGTGACAGACGCTGTTTCCGAATGGTCTCGTCCGCGCGCAACCCAAACGAGTCCTACGCTCAGCGCGCCAAAAAGGCCAGCGCACACGAACCAGCCAATGCCGCCCCCTCCGCGCCAAAACCCAACGTGTGGGCAGAGCGCATCAGGGAACAACAAAAGGCCCATGCAGCCCAGCCAGCACAGATCCCCGCCCAGCGCGCGACGGCGTCACCACAGCCCGCTCGCGATGACACGATCCAGCCCCGATCGTCGCCCACGGGCCTCTCCGCGCGCCTCGCCATCCTCAACCAGCGGGACGAGCACGATCCCTTCGTCGTCCGTGTCCCGCCCCATCTCTCCCGCCAGTCCTCCTCGAACACGAACCCCCTCCCCGCCACTGACCCCGCCGCATGGCCACAGCTGCCAGGCGCAGACCGACAAGGCAACGCCTCCCCCGCTGGTCGCGACTCCCCCTTCCTCTCCGCTGCACCCTCTAGGCAGAGTACGTGTTTGCCCTTGTTTGCCAATGTCACCTTCCCCCTCATTATCCGCCGTCATGTTATAGATAGCACTGCTTCTTTTCGGCACAATGCGTACTCCTCATCCGGTTCCGTGCGCCTGTCACGCGTACAAAGCTCTCTATCTCAGCACTCCCACTCCGCCTCTCAGTCAAGAGCACAGAGCAGATCGGGGAGCTCTGCCTCTAGCCCACGTTTGCAGATCCGTGGCCGTACGTTGCCACAAGACGACGCTCTTCCCTCCGATCTCAGATTAGACAACCAGCACAGGCGATCCTCAAATCAACGTTCCAGTCCCACAGTGCCCGACCCTCCAAACCGCATATCTACCTCGTTCGACCCCCCCCTACCTCCTGCAGATCACCCCTACTATCAAAGTCCACTGGTGCCCCCAGACATGCCTCCCCGCTATGCACACCACTTTATCTCCCAGTACTCTCTCGCTCAACAGTTCTCGCCTACCCCCCCTTACATTTCCCCCCAGTCTGGTCAGGGCACGCCACCCTACCCCCATTACCCTCCCTTTCCCACTTACATGTATGGTCATCACCCTTTCTTTTGGACCGATGTCCCTCAACCTTCGCACAATCATTTCCAAAATCAGCCCCTGATTTCTTCCAATTATGTCAACGCTTCCGAACATGCTGTCCCGCATCCAACGGAATTCGGCTCCACATCACCTTCCATTACGATAGAGCCCGGTGCTTCGAAGGTCACGGCGCAAAGTCAGAATGGCTGGCAGCCAAAACCACCCAAAAACGTGGTCTTTGGCACCATTGACCTTGCCGAGTCTCAAGCCGAGTCAGGTGCCACTTCCCCCATCGAACAACGCGCCGTCGAACATGCAATAGAACAGTTTGCTGCCTTTTCAATTGGCGTAGACCCAAGCGAACTAGGGCCACCAAGGCTCGGAAGTCGCAAGCCATCGGTTCGCTCTCTGTCCAAATCACTCTCTTCCCAACCTGCTCCAAACGATCGTGCCACAGACACCAACTCTCCATCGCGGGAAGTCAATGGAATCAAGAAGCCAGTTCGATGGGAATTTGGTACAACTCATAGCGAGGATCTCGATGAGTTGCGGCCTCCATCGGAGTTTTCGCCAACATCATCCCCTTCACCAGACAAACCGGTCCAGTCCAGTCCAGAAGAGGCCGAGGATCAAGTCAACGATCTCCCTTCATCAGAAGTCGATCGCTCGATAGACAAGTCTGAGACAGATTCTCTCGCAAGCGATATTTGGGTGGTCAAAAATTATGGGTACGGATTCGGTGACCAGAGTGGCCCGGCGAACGTGCCAGATGGCGTTCGTCTAGGAACGCGGGAACGCACTCGAGAAACGGTCCGGGATCAACATCGTGATAGGGGTTGGTTACCTCCACGACAACATGGATGGCGACACGAGAACGGTCAGGAGGAAGGGAGGGAACAACAGGGCCATGTTGATGCGCCGAGAAACATGCGCCCCAGACGAGGTTCATTCCAGGGTGGGGGTGGATTCCCTAACAGACGAGGTCGAGCTTTCGGAGGACGCTTTTATGGCGGGCGTGGAAGAGGCTCCTTCCATCACCGACCAGGGTCTCATTCGTTTGTGCCACCCCCACCCCTTCCACCACAACCACCGTTTGAGGCACTTTCACCCACGCTCGATGTCAATGGGTACGGTCAACCTACTTATGCACCACCGGAACTCGAAACATACGAAGCCATTTCTCCCGCTTCCCAGCTACACCTACCGTTCACATCGGCCACCTTTTCTGTGGAGGCGATGCAGAGTTGTTTACTCGGACAGCTTGAGTACTATTTGAGTCCACAAAACATGGCACAAGATTTTTTCCTCCGCCAGAGGGTGAGTTGTGGTTCATTTCGATTGTTTAAATTGACAAGTCTTTCGTTGGTGTCTTCCTTTGACACTAGATGGACGACGAGGGCTGGATCCCCATCTCATTATTAGCGTCGTTCAAGCGGGTGCAGCAGCTGCACATGAATGCAGATATCGTCAGGGAGGTATTAAGCCGGTCTAGAATGGTCGAGGTAAACAGGCATTGGGTTAGAATGGGGGGTAGACAATGGGAGCTGTTCGTGCTACCGAATGCACCCAGGAGTATGGTTGGCCAGGGTGAAGACCAAAGTCCCAGGCTCGGCCATTCTCACGATGGTGGTGCGTACACCGAGTCCAGGGAGATCGAGCACGGAGAGACTGAGGGTGACTGCGATGGTGAGGACTGTGAAGGGGACGATGAGGACGATGACATCGAGTTTGTAATTGGGGAGGAGGCGGAAGGATCCTGGATGTCTGTGGCAGAACGGAAACAGTGACCATGACCATCCATGGTTCCTACCCGTTGCCTTCCCTCCAGCCAACTTTTTTTTTTCGCCAAGGTTTTTTCAGGTCGGAAAAAGTGCGAAGCGCACTCAACTCGCATCGATCAAGACTCATGTACAACAACGGTTACAAGGCTTCAAATTTTGTCTGTATATACCCGCGGCAGTCCCTTCCATTGTGCTTTCCATCGCTTCGTTCTTACATGTCTCGCTTCCTCTTATCTCTCTTACTTGCTCTCTATCTCTCTATCTTAAAATCTTCCTCTCGTACACTCAACACACACTCGTATACGTACATGCATGTGTAGCTTTTCAGCTACTTTTCTCTCTACATGAGTCACATTTGAAGAACGTATCTACCATTACATAAGCTTAAAGTAAGGAAGCTACTACACGCGTTCACTTGGGAGATCTGTCGTGTTTCCGATTCAAGGTCGATTTGCGACTCTTGATCCTCAGCTGAGGTTTATCGTGTGGGGTTAAGCCATGCGTCGGTCGTTGTACCTACTCAGAGTCACACGTTACCGGTCGACTACTACGTCCGTGGGGAATCTTGAGCGCGGTTCCAGATCCCTATGAACTAGACCAACAGGGACTTTTTGAACGTCGAGACGTAACAACGGAGCGTGTGTGGGCGAAACCCAACACGTCTTGAAACTGACCACTGCATTGAAAAGCATGATACCCGCTTGGATCGGGGATTGAGTCCTACGCGCAGGCACAGCTCGTTGTTGGAGATCGGATGAACGGTCCGAATATCGTTTCTGTTAAGTTGGAATGCGCGCCTTTGTCTTGTCGACAATCCGACATCGCTCAAAGGGCCACGACGAGGACCGGTGGGGATGAAACACGTGCGGTGCCGCATCAACCCCTGGTAGAGACGGGGCGATGCCAGCGACACCACTGCTGACGCGCTGGGGCATCAATCGTCGCTTGTCGTCCAGATGCCACCAAGTCGACTCTCTTTTGCGCGTTGCCCACACAATGAACGGTGGAGCACCATGCGTACGACGTAGGTTCTCCGGGGGGGACGCGACCGCAAATGGGTTCTAGGTGAGGAACGCGCCGTTGGTTTCAAAACCGTATTGGGCGCCTATCTGAGTTTCAAGGGCGAGGGCTCATGTGTGCGTAACATGGACAGCTCACTCTCCTCTTAAGCGGGTCTAAGAGGTGACAAGTACGCGCTTATTTCTCTCTCTCTTCCCTCTCTCCTTTTTCACTCTCGATATGGCGTATGGGCAGGACGTCGATCAAAACAGTGTCGACAATCCCATGTCGACAAAGACGGAGGATTCGTTGCAAAAGGAAGGGGCGGTACTAGATCTGGTGGCATATTATGAAGAAGCCGCCGGGCGACTTGTCGTCGATCCAGAGTGCGTGTTCTCGACAACTGACAGATCGAAACGTGAAGCGAGGTGTGCTTGTCAATGCTAATTCGGTATGACAGACAGGCCAAGGTCGAATTTGGAGAGGCGGTCGCTGCGCGGCTCAAGCTGTCCAGCGACGGTTCGTTGATCCTCTGGCCACAACCAGAGGACGATCCGAATGACCCCCAGAACGTACGTGTGTGTTTCTGCGTCGGTCGGGGCCAAACGATTATCATGGTGGTAGTGGAGTGATCGGCGCAAGGCGTTGCATTTGCTCATCGTCACGATGGCAGCCTTTGTTCCCGACTTTGACTCTGCAATAGGTGCGTGGTCTTCGTTGGCCTCTTTGCACCGTGCCATCTCACTCGTGCCTGGGTGACTGCGGATGTCTGGCATAGGTATCGCGGCTATTTTCGGGTTGGCGCAGCAATACAATACAACGACCGGGGTCATCAATAACTTGACATCAAAGTAAGTTGCATATTCGGCGCGTGAGAAACGGAGGAAATGGTCGCTGACGGTATGGTACAGCTGGAGCATCTTTCTCCTCGGTAATTATCCACGTGATGTATGCAAGGGTCGTTCTGACGCATGTGCGGACTTGCAAGGTTGGGGAGGCATCTTCTACGTGATGCTCATGAGACGGTATGGTCGGTTGCCGGTATTATTCTGGTCCCAACTCTTGGCCCTCGGATTTTTGATTGGTGCCACATTCGCTCCGAACTTGGCCACTTTTGCGGGTACGCGGCTTCTTGTTACGTTCCGGTTGACATGATGGACGCTCGGATAGCGATGCGCTGCCTTACAGCATTCTTTGGGTATGTTGTCCTTGCCTGTGTCGAATTACATACTGAATGCGTTTCAAGAACTTGTCCTCAGGTCACCGTACGTTTCGTCGTCTACCGTTTTGTGTTGCGCAATGACGTTGATTTGACCAGGGACTGTTTGTGGTCACGGACATGTATCCGTTTCACCTTCAGGCGCGGAAACTCAACGTGTGGACTCTTGGGTTCATCATGTACGTTCTCGAGCGCATTTTGTGGCAGTTGCCGGGGTTCTCATATGTGGTGTAGTTCACCGTTCATTTCACCCTTTGCGTTTGGGTTCCTCGTTGCACGTGCAAAGTGGGTTCTTTGATCGTGCTTGTCCAAGAAGGCAAAAGCTAATCAACGTGTAGCTGGAGATGGAGTTACGGGATAGGTTGCATGTACAGCGCCGTCGTCCTCGTACTTATCGTCTTTTTCCTTGAGGAAACGTGGGGTGATGTCGTCAGTCCCCATTACGCAAGGTTCTGACTCTGTCGTAGAATATACGACCGAGGCAAGCACCGTCCCCCGGTGACTAGATCATCTGGATTTCAATACCGCTTCGAAACGCTCATCGGTGTGACCGGATGCAAGCTCTCAAAGTATCGGGCGTCATGGTGGGAGGTCTCTACGGCCTGTTTGGATGTGGTTTGGCGCCCCCAGTTTCTCCTTGTCGTCGTATTCGAGGTGGGTCTTGTCCGGGTGGGCGTTTGAAAAGTACTCAGCATGTTTCTGTGTTTAGTTGGCCGTCTTTGGCTTCAGTATTGGATTGAATGTAAGTTGGCGTTGCATGGTGCTGCACCGATGGTGACGTTCCCAGGTGACCAATGTTGTCTTCCTCGGCACGCCAGCGCCGGTCGGTTTTGGATACGGCCCGTATGTTATCGCTGGGGCGTATGCTACTCCGATGGTGGGTGCCCTGATGCATGTGGATGTGAATGTCTGAACAGATGATCTGTAGGTTGCAGTCATAATTGGTGAACTGATCGGTCGGTTCGCAAACGATTGGATCATGAGAGCCACCATTCGACGGAACCATGGCTTCTTTGAGGCTGAGAGCCGGTTGTGGTGCGTACACCCGAACAAAGCACGTTGAAATATGTTGTTGACTTGGGATTGGATATCAGGGTATGCTACTTTGCGATGCCACTCTATTTATGCGGATTTTTGGCGCTTGGGGCGGGAATCCAGCACTTGAAGCTGGCTGCGGTGATCATGGGTTGGGGGATTGCAGAGGTAGCGGTGATGATCAATACCGTCGCGATCTGTATGTGCCCCATTCTCATTAGTTCCAGCTGGTCATTGATGTATCGGCAGACGCTTATTGCAATGACTGTTTCCCAAGACGTCAGGTAGGTGTACAATGTCCACAGCCAGTTGTGTCGATTGTTGACACTATTTCCTTAGGGTGAGATCAGTGCGTTGATCAACCTTGCGCGGACGCTTGGTGGTGAGTACACTGATTCTCTCAAACTCTGAACTATGCTCACGTAGACAGGATTCGCCGTGGCATACTTTCAAGTTCCGTGGTCAACAAAGTCGGGTGGGCTGGTAGTCATGGGTGTCGAGGCTGCGTGCGTCCCTCATTTGTTCACCTGGCTCGGCTGCTAAATCCTAGATGTAGCATCTCCATTGGTCTGTTCTTCATCGCGGTCCCCTTGGTACAATATAAAGGGTCCTACTTCCGGGTGTGTGACGTCGTTTTCTTGGTTTGATGGACTGACGCTCACCGAGGACGCGCAGAAACGTTTTGCGTTGTGATGTGACATTCATTGGCAGAGTTCAACTCTCTGATCAAGATGGGAGTTTATCGGAAGTATCTATTCGTTCTACTTGTTGTTTTCAGGTCTTGGGTTGGCTCGACGATGTATATACATATTCGTTTTATGGGATCTACTTTGAATTCTTGGACTGTGTGAATAGAACTTGAAGCGGGTAATACTATCATTTCAATTTTGTAGCGACCTGGCTGACCCCGTTGCACCGACCCACGCTCTTTCCTTTACCTACCTCCAAGACAAAACATGTTCGGCCTCACCGCAGTCTCTCTTTTACTCCTTTCTGCCTCAGCAGCTGTGAATGCGAAACCGTGTATTGCTTTCGACGTCAACTGGAATTTGCTTGCCTTTGGCCTTGATGGCAAAGACTGGTCTGCTGGTATACAAGACACTTGGTCCGGAAGTAAGCACGTCTTGTCGGTGTACTTTTTCACTCGTCACTAACTTGCTCTCTACAGGTGGGCAAGCTAAAGACATTACTACCAGTGGCCGGCCGTAGGGATACACGATGTTCACTATTCGCGGGGATTGACTGGTATTTGCAGGCCTTTCAATGGTAACACTACTTGCTACCTCTCGCAGGTATGTGTGCCATGTCTGTATAGGTTTCTGTTGCTTGACCATCTGATAGTACACCAACGCTATCTATGTGCTTAATGGTGACTCTGGAAGCTCGTCGTCCCTCTACATTTACGATGCCGGGGCTCAATCCTGGTCTACCCAAGCTATGACACTTGGCTCCTTTGATCCCAGCTCCTTTGACGCTATTCTGGATCATGACACCAACGTGTTTTGTGACTATCCTCCCTCCATAACGTGCTTCCTTTGAGACTGATGCGAGGTCGTGTCAGATGCGCTCTCACATGGAAACCTCTTCTCTCTGGATATGGGTCTGCTCAAGGCAGCTAACAGCACACCTGTCAAGTGGAACGAGGATGAGCAAGCACCGTACTCATCTAGCTACGCACCAGTGATGGCCCTTGCTCAAAACCACATTCACTTTCTGGACGTCCCTGGTGTCGCTGCTGGATCTGCAGATATATTTGTCATTCACTGTATGACTCGCCGTTATCGCTATGCTCCAGTTAATCTTGGTTATGAAACAGATTCGTACTTCCAGCCCCAGCCTCAGGCATACCCCCTTTCAAACGGTGGTACGTTTCCCGCCATGTACGGTCAGGCGACGTCGTTCTTCCAGAGCCAGGGCGTACGTGTCCATGTTTGAGCATTTGTCTCGACCTAGATTTGTTTTAGGTCCAACAAGAGTTTGCGTTCATCCCACAAGACTCGTCTGCTGTCTATGTGATCAATGTTGAGGTAGGGCACACATCATGCGTCGTGATACCGTGTCACTCATGGAGCATCATCGTCAGACCAACTCTACACAACAGCTCGCTGGCCCTACTGTCAAGGATCCTCAATCTACTTACTTTGCTGGCATTGATTCCCTCGTTCAACTCTCTAGTAACGGCACCGTCTCTTTCCTCCCTTACCTAGAGGGCAACACGTCTACGAACGCGGCAGCTTCCTGGTCGGTTGTAAAGAACCTTGCTTCCTCGGCGCCTGCAACCAGCACTGCGTCTGCGTCGGGAACTCAGACAGCCTCAGGCAGCAGCTCGACGTCTGGGTCAACCAATGGAGCGCTTGTTGGAAGCACGATCCATGCTGGGCTTGCGCTTGTTACCTTGGCTGGAGCAATGGCATTGATGTTATGAGGCAAGAACTCTATTCGTGATTCCGCTGACCGAGTTGCACCATCTAAAAGAGGATTTTCTGTCTTGTCGACACATTGATTACTACCTATATATTCCTGCTTTTTTGCTGTTCTGGTTCGTATGGTGGATACCGTCATACCGGGTCTGCCGCACTTGGACGTACTACTACCCGTTAGTCACTGACCCTTGTCTGTAGGATGCCAAGGACTCGCAAATATGATATATTTATGCTTTCTGTGTTTCTTGTGATGAAATTAATCAATTGATCCGGTGCACTGATCGACGTGTGCTTTGATCAACCGCGAGTGTGGGAGCAATTCGACTTGGGCTGTCTTCCAACACCCACCTCTTCGAACACCCACACCCACAAGGGGATTTGTGTACTTTATTGAAGACGTGCACTTAAATACCCTTGTTGAAGCGCAGGGGTCTACTTTTTCCCAAATTAAACGTCTCTCCCATTCTGCTCGGTTCTCGAAGCTGGGCCGCTCCTTGAACTCACCATTGCCACACGACTACCATGTCTCTCAAAGAGAGCTTCACACTATCATCTCTCTCACTCGGTTCAGACTGGGATCGCTCAGAGAAAGAGATCGACCACTCGGGAACCGATGGACGAGAAACTTCACCCCCTCGAAACTCGGTGACATTTCCTGGAGACGGTGTAGAAGAAACGCCGAGGCGATTTCGTAGTCGAGGCAAAGACGGAAGATCACTGAGCGAGTTGATGAGGTTGCATGCCGAAAAGGGGACAGACGTGACGTTCAGCGCTGAGGAAGCCTCTCGGGTGGCGGATGTTCTCAAGCAGTGGGTGAGTCCTGCTTCCTCCCTAGGCTGTGCTTTCTGCGTCGCTGACCGGTCGATCTCACGTGGCGTTGTATAGATAAATTCGGGGACGTCCCCGTATGAGGGCGAAGACGATTTTTTCTCTCGTGCCCAGGATGACGCGTCCCTGAGGTCTAAGCGATCTTCTAGACCACCGACGGAGGTGAATGGCGGTAGACCGCGTGGTCAGAGCGAGACGTTCACGCTCCGTTCATCCAACCCAGACAACGCACGCTCATGAAAAGTTATGCTATTTCGGTATCTATCTGTCTTTGGTGTTTTGCTTTGATTCCCTTGGAGATTTTTTTATACTTTTGTGCCATGAATGATGATTAGACCTGGATGACTGCTTATGACCTGTTATGATGTTCATGACTAACTTCTGATGTTTTGCTAGTTAGCTTACTTTTATATTCCTGGGAGAACATAGGGATACTTGAAGCAGTGGTGTATTAGTCTCTATAATCAAGGAAACTTAGCATGCTGTGCCATATGTTGTATAAGTGAGGTCTCATTGGGAAATCCCAGATTGTGTGTTGGCTGCCAAGGATGTGCATTGCCAAAATGCATTCTCCACAACAGAGACAGTGTCAGTGCACAGGAAATGGAGTGAAAAATTTGGATAATACAGTGGCTCAAAAAATATCCCAATGTTGGGTTATTTTAGACAAATGTATTAATTGCCAGGAATGTGGAACAAACAAGGCTAAATACTTGCAGAATGGAAGACACTCTTGGCATTCTAACACCACTTAGATCATGTGATTTGGTTACCATGGTACTGAGATATAGCCATTTTAAAATAACATGTCATTGGGACACTTATTTGATCATCATGCTATTATCTACATATAAATTAGTGAATAACATGAGAATTTTATAGCTTTTGATGGTTGCTATGCCTTTGCCTTGATTACTCATGGAAATTACATAATTGTAAGATATGTATATATTTCACTTAGCTATTTAAAATCATTAAGATCCTCTATGTCTCTAAATTTGGCTTTTTTTTTTTTCAGATCTGGTTTCAAAATGACACAATAAAGTCTACTATGGCTAGAATTGTCAAGGTATGCCTCTAATAAAAGGAAAACATCCAACCAGTATATTTTTCTAAACTTTCTTTTATTGATAGAAGATAATTTGTCTTTAGCATTACCATGGCAAGGAAGTAAATTCTGTTCTTGCTTTTTATTTCACTAGTGGTGTCATTATCTCTCATATTCCTTGCTAGAATTTTTACAATGGACTCTTGTCTGCTTTTCTAATACTGTAGTTAAAAGGTATATTCTTTTCTTATTTGTCAAATACAAAGAATAGGGGCTAGCATTGGTAATAAAGTATCAAGACTGGACTATAGAGGCTAGATGGAAGTCTGTCTGATGATGGACTACACTAAGGGCGCTCACATGGAAGGAGAACGTGTATGAGCGTAGTATTGGGATGAGCAGAGGTGTAGAAGGAAAGAATGAATGTACTGCTATGGGTCCTTGTATATATAGTGTCAGAGAGAGTGTGTGACGTCATGAGAAATGGGTGAAAGGAATATGGGTGACATTATAAAGGAATACTATGGATGACGTAGTAAGGATGTAGAGCTTACACCCTCTCACCCTATGGAGTTTTTGATTCTTCCCAGATGTCCAGCGCCTCACAATCTTTCAACTTCCTTCTTGGCAACCACTTGTTATCTTCTTGCCCAAATCCTGCCCAATGGACCAAATACTGTCAGCCACGTCCAACACGTTGTTCCTCCAGGATGCAGTTGATGCAATGTTTGAGCTTCCCCTCCAGTGTTAGGACTGGATCTGGTGAGTAGTGGGTGTGTGATGGGAATAGGTTGTCATTGTTGTCTTGCCAAGCATGCAAATTGCTAACATGAAACGTGGGGGAATATGTGAGATGGCTGGCAAGTCCAGAGTGTAGGACGACAAGGTGGGGTTAGTGGTGATGACACAGTAGGGTCCATCATAACGCAGCATGAACTTGGCGACACATCTGTTGCCACCAGCCATGTAATCGCGTCAGCGATTCTTGGTGGAGAGCATGACGCAGTCACTGACAGCGAACTGTGGGTCCGGCGATTGGTGTTTGTTTGCATAAACTGCCTGAGATACCTTCACCGCCTGTAGTTGGTCCTGTGCTTCCATTACCTCCAGCCACAAATGCTCTACAAAACCCTGAGCATTGAAGTCATTCTCGGCAACCTCATCCTGGGGAATGAGAGGTGGGATCAGTCAGGGGAAGTGGCCAAGATGGAGCTGAAAAGGTGAGAAGCCAGTACTTGCATTCATGGAGTTCATGATCAAGAAGCATACCTGGGGAAGAGCACAGACCCATCCTTTTTGGTCCCACTCCACGAAGAAGCGGATGCACTGATTCACCATTTTGTTTGTACACTTGCTAGCGCTGTCCATTTGAGGATGGTAGGCACTAGACAGTTTCAGTGAGACATTTGTCAGTTTATGTAGTGACTTCCAAAAATGAAACAGAAAGAGCTTATCATTCTTGCAGAACCAGTGGTCATAGAACAGACACGCCAATTCATGCACAGAGATATTGTCCCGGCAGGGAACGAGTTGAATGTCCGTGCCCAGACGATCTGTCATGGTGAGCAACATGTTGAATCCTTTGTCTTCTGGGAGGGGCCCAATGAAGTCCATAGTGACAGAGTCTCCACAAGCATCAGGGACTGGTAAGGGATGTAGCAGGCCTGCAGGGGATGTGGTTGGCAATTTGTTGTGGAGACATGTGCTACAGCTGGGGATGTAAAAGTTGATCAAGTCTTGCCACATGTTAGGCCAAAAAAAGGAATTGCGCAACATCTCATAACTCTTGTCTGTCCCAAAATGACTGGAGGCATCATGGGAAAGATGATACAGATGCGCACACAAATCTTTATCATCTGGAACCACCAGTTGGTCGTGGAGAAATAAGAGTTCACCTCGCTCATTGAGGCCAGGCAGGGATCTGAGGAGGGAGAAAAGCTTTCTGCAATACAAGTCAGTAGTATAACCTTGGAGGATCTGGAGGACAAGGGAACGGTCGTGTCTAAGTAGAGAAATGTTACCAGCCGCTGTCCTGTCGTCCTCGGGATCCGGATAGTTTGCCAAGGTAGCAATGACCACCTCCGTGGTATTTGTCAACAGCCCGGATGTGTTGTCATCACGATGTTGGGACAGGGTGTCTGCGGCAACGTTGTCTTCTTCACGTATGTACCGAATGTCCAAGTTGAAGTGAGACATGAGCTCCGCTCACCATGCTTGTCACCGAGATAAGTCACGTTAGGTCTTGAAATTTTGGAGGGTGTGGTGGTTGGTGTATACAACAACATGTGCTTCCAAAAGGTCAGCCTGCCATTTCTTTAATGCATGCACAATCGCAAACAGCTCCTTCTCATGTACTGGATAGTTCAAGGTGGCGTCCCGCAGTGGTTCTGAGTCAAAAGCGACAGGGTGTGCAGATTTCCAGTCTGGTCCCCAAGAGAGTACTGTGCCAGTTCAGTAGTCTGAGGCATCTGTCGTCAAGAATATGGTGTTATTGCCCAGGTTCTCATGGTTGATGGTAGTCAGATAGGTGGGGCTGACAACAAGCTGTTTGATCCCCTCAAATGCTGCATGGTGACGAGGCGACCATACTGGAAAAGCAAGCTCTGCAGCCTTTGATGTGAGGGGGTTCAGCATTGACATGAAAATGGGCCAGGTCTGGAAGGTGGTTGCCAAGGTACCAGATGAGACTGAGGAATTGACAGACTTCACTGGCAGATTGTGGTCAGGGCCAGTTGAGAATCTTGGTGACTTTCTTAGGATCAGCTTTCACCCCACAAGCTGAGATGTGGTGTCCCAGAAAATCAACTTTGTTGCAAAACAGAGAGGTCTTCTTTGGCAAACAAAAGAGAGATACATTGTGCAGTGCTGCAAGTACTGTCCAGACATTCCATTTGTGCTCCTTGATGGTTTGTGACCAGATGATAATGTCATCCAGGTAAACATGGCATATCCATCCGAGGAGAGGATGAAGTGCCCCTGTCATGAGCTGTTGATGGTACGTGGGTGTGTTTTGTACCCCCTTTGGCATCACCATCCACTTGTAGAGTCCCCATGGTGTATGCACTGCAAGCCATTTCATATTGTCAGGATGTACTTTAGTCTGGAAGAAGGAGTTAGTCATGTTAATCTTCCCAAAAACCTTACCTTTCATGCAATCACACAAAATGTCAGAGATCCAAGGAAGTGGATGATTGTCTGCGATTGTGTTCTTGTTCAACACACGGAAGTCATTTACCCAGCATGGTAACATAGTAGGGTCGGCTTTTGGAATAATGAACACTGGAGAGGAATGTTCACTGTTGGAAGGATGCAAGCGGCAGCAGCAATGTGTTGTTGCAATAATGTATGCCACACAGTCTTGTATTTCTGGGAATAGTTGTAAGAACGTAATTGGATCACCTTGTTGGGGCTCTTCGGGTATATGTGGAACAACACATTGTCTGGCAAATTAGTGCAGTGTAGGATGTCCGGGGGAAATTGAGCTGTGAACTCGGCTCGCATAGCATCGTTACGTTTCTTGAAGTCCTTGAGGACCGCCAGATCGGAGATGTGGCTCTGTATGGCTGCAATGCAGTCAAGGAACCCAATTGTGCAGGGAGCGGACTTAATGTGGGCATGTTGGATTGGTAGGATTTGGCACAACTTTGACTGTATTGTCTTGTGTGTATGTGTTATTTCAGCACCAGAGAGTGTCACATGAGGATGTGAAGATGATGGAACTGCAAACAGGTTATAATTCATGTCTTTCACAATACACATGCGCATAGTGTGGTCTACAATGATCTTGTTACATTCAAGGAAAGGGAATCCAAGAAGGATGTTCTATTTGAAGAAGAAGAAGAAGAAGAAGGAGCAGAAAAAGCCATCCCAACAGGAATACCCTTTGGGAGGTCCTGGACCCAGAGGCCCAGTGACAAGACCAGGGTCTCGTCAATCAGAACTAGAGAGGAGCCATTGTCAATCAGTGCCTCTACAGCAATTGGAAACTCAGTCACAGGACCCACAACATGGCAGGTCCAAGATAAATAGGGAGATGAAACAGGAGACACACACTCTTCCCCTGAATCCGTACCATCTCCTAGTGCTGCGGAAGGTACCACCACTGTGACAAACTCCTCTGTATCCACCACAGCTACTGTTGCTGGTTTGACAGTGGTAGCTCGGGCAGGCATAGTTTTATTTGTGGATGTTGGTTGTTTGATGGAATTGGCCATGATCATCTTGTATGTTGCTGCATCAGGGAAACCATTAGGGCACGATTGTGACATGTGCTTTTTGAATGTGAGATGGCACTTGAAGCATTCTTTGTTTTTGCGGAGGAGTCAGCATTCTTCATCTGTCAACGCTGGAAGGCAAGGGGTTGAACCTACAGGCTGTTTAGGCTTGGAGCTGGCCATGGAGGCAGAGCTTGATCAGTTGTTGTTGTCCACTTTTGTTACAATTTCTCTACTTTATCCGGGTGTCATTCTCTTTTCCTCTCTGGTCACTTATCTCACCACACTGTTGGTTTGTCTAGAACGTTATGAGCATAGCTTGCTTATTATCGGTCTTGACACAATGTATCTATACACATAGCCCCTTGGCTATGTGCTTCACCCTTATCATTTGTTTCATGATTGACCCTTGATCTTGATGGACAGCTTCCTCTGCAGTCCAGTTCTCTCACACTGGCTTAGTATTTCTATTCTTCCATGCTGTTCTCCGTTGTTCTCTGCTGTGCATTGTCTCAGTATAAATACTTAGAGTAGACACTCGATGTACTTCATACTTGATCTACACAATACAAGTGTACATCTCGTGTTATCCCTTGTGAACTCCTTGAGAACTCTTTGATGACATTGTCATACCTCTTCATGAGCGTCCTCTGTCAAACAAGTAATGTTTGACCTCCATCTTTGCCTTAGTACACTTTGTGTAACAGCTTTCGTCTTCGTAGATCCCCGGAGCGAGAGTTTGATTTGATGTGGGTGTCGCACAGGTGTTTTTCATTGAGTCGTTTCACCTTTTCAATCCACTTCCATAGTGTTGCTTCATCCTTGGCATCAGATGCACGATACTCAAAGGCCAGTTCCTTGTTCAGGTTTGCCTCAAAGTGATATTGAAGCCCTGCATTAGAGAGGAAAAAGAGGTCATCCACGAGGAGTGAGTTCTGTGTTTGTACTTCAATAACCCATTCATAGAATGGGTGTGATCCTTGTTGGGAGTGTTGAAGGAACAGCTTGTATCGATAAGATAAAGCATTCATTCATTGAGTAATGACCAATTAATAGTCTATTTGACTATTTAGGAAGTCTGACATAAGGTATTGACTTCTATTGATCATGATCAACAGTCACAGATTAGATAATGCGTTCTACATGAATGCATGACTCATCATGAGTCATACAGGTCACATGGTTTCGTTGATTGTTGAATGATCAATGATTTAGAGTTGAAACTCAGTTTAAATTAGACTATAAATAATGGCATTTCATATAACTAAGTTACAAGCAGTTCAGATTGACCGATCCTATCTTATCATATCTTCTCCACACTCCTGAATCACTTCACTCGATCCACTGGCTATCACCAGTGATATTCTTAACCAAGTTACCTGCTAGTAGAGTGAGTCTCGTCACTCTGCACTATCCCTATTGCTGTCTCTGTCCCTTGGACGAGAATACAGATCCTATTTAGCATCTGCTCGGGATCCCAATCTTACTTCAATGTGTACACTGTTGATCACACATTGAAGCCTAATACAAATCATTCAAAACCCACAATCAGACAGTAGTGTCAAAATGCAGCTATTCTACTATGTTTCTGTAGGGGGGTACAGTTAAAACATAGGTTCAGGCCAGAAATTGTACAAAATGAGATGTATCTGAAAATAAAGAGCAAAAAATGAAATTTAAAAAATAAGGGGTACAGCTAGAAAATGTACATAAAAGCAATCACTAGTGTTTTTTCATGTATATTGCTGCGCAATATTGACCAAAACTGTATTGCACAATATGTATACCATATAATCAATAATTATATCGAAATGTGCTATGTAAAAATGAAATATGAGTATATTTGCTATATATTTATACTGATCTATACAATTATAAAATGATATTGTGTCCACACATTTTATACATGGCTGAAAATACACAATGATCATGTGAAATATGTATACAATATATGTAATAGTATGGTATGACTAATGCAATTTGTATATTTATTTCAGGAGGTCTGTATAATTTTTAAATACAGCATAATAGTACATTATGTTAGTGTGTTTTTCTAATACGGTTAGGGTCCAGGCAGGGTTTTGCTGCCCAAAAAGGGAAATTACGTAAGCAATACAACCATAGGAAGACTCTAAAACGAATAAAAATGTAATTATCAGTGACAAAAGTAATGTTTATTTGTTAATATAGGATCTAAGTAAGTTTCTAAAAGATCGTGTAAGTTAGAATTAATTGTGATTGAGTACTTATGTGATAGAGATTGTGATCTACATGACTAGGTGATATAAAATAGTGATGTAGATGTTTATGAAAAGTGCGCAATTTGACCCTATGGTCGAATTGCGCAAAATAACATGATCAAAAGGACATAGATTAAAAAGACATACAGAAAGAGTATAAATATATAATAGCGAAAATGAGCAATTCGACCCTAGGGTCAAATTGCGCGTTTTTGTAATTTGTAAGCAAGTATAAATATAGATATGTGCACAAATTGACCGTATGGTTGAACTGCGCAAAACGATCATAAATACAAGGTAGAGAAAACGCGCAATTCGACCCTAGGGTCAAATTGCGCGTTTTTGTAATTTGTAAGCAAGTGTAAATATACATATATAGACAAACATATTAGATAATGTACTGGAATGAACACGTCAGAGATAATACATACATAAATGACAGATAGAATAGTATTGTTTCACTCATTGTTGATCATGTCCGCACGACGCACTATCGAGAAGATCAAGATTCAACGTGCGCAGATTATTACGTTTTACAACATAAAACAAAGTAAGTGTGATCGATGGTCAAACTATAATACCATGAATAAAATTATATAGGTGCGACTGACGACTCTGACGATGACTTTGACGATTCGAACAAGGACAATCAAGATGAAAATATACTCATGGAAAAAAATGAAGGAATGTCTAGCAATATAGCGAAGGGAAAGCGAAAGCAAAGCGTATTATCTAGCGACGAGGAAGTAGAAATGGGATCTAAGGTTGGGCGATCTGATATACAGAAGAAAAAGGTCAGTCGACATGAGTATGAGAAGGAGTTGCGAGACTTGCAGGAGATCAACGAGGCGTTGACGAACCGGATCGAAGAGTTGGAGAGGATGGAAATGGATAAGAAGGAGAAGGAGAGCGAGAAGAATGTCACGAGTGTTGAGGAAGTGTCCGATGATATACGGATTGCGAAGTTCAACAAGGATCTAGGAATGATGAAGGGTCTAATCCGGACGATAGACGTGAAATATACGTGCCCTATGTGAGTGAATTTGTTGTGCTATCTGTTGATGATTGATGAGATTTGATGACTACGTGCAGATGCACGGACGTATTGTAAGTTATAAGTAGGGCAGGGATGATATGACGAAGGCTGACATACCGTGTATTTGTGCAGGACGTACACTGCACGTATGCGTACGCTGTGTGGGCACATGTTCTGCTCGCAGTGCATCATACGTGCGTGGTTTGAAACGTATAAATCGACGGATCTATTTGACACGGAGGAGATGATCTACGCACGACTATTTTTGTGTCCTGCATGCCGTGCACCGACTCATGGACTACCGAATGTGCGTAGACGAGACGAGGAGAACGTACCGTTTTTTCACGACGTTGCGAGCGAGCGAGTTGTAAAATGGATAGCGGATGAGATGACGACGAAGGTGATGAGTTTGCTCGAGGAAGGGGAGATGTTAGAGAAGTGGGGAGATGAAGAGGAGAAGTTGATGGTTGAGACGTGGAAGAAGGGAAGTACGATCATGAATGCGAGGGATGCTACGTCGAAGTGAGTGATTATTAAATCTATGTCGACGACTCACGATGTATTACGAACGAAAGATTGTCTGAGAAGGCGTTCAAACGATTCTTGAAGTACTGGACAAGTAAGTCATCATCGGAACTGATAGCGACGCATGACATGTTCGTTGGGAGGATGGGAGTGGATGGGACTATTATACTTCCTGTGTCTCCTGAAAGACGGCAACAACCGAGGCGAGAAGTACGAAGATCAAATGTTGTTCAACAACAACTCCCGCTTTCTATATTCCAAGACTCTGACATTGAATTCGTTGGGATACGTCGTGTCAATCAGAGGAGTGACGATTTCATTCTTGGTTCGTCTGATATTTCGAGCGACTAGTGTAAATAATCTACTATATATGTCACGGTACTTTGTTTGTATGTTGTAATTTCGCGCAATTTGACCCTAGGGTCGGATTGCGCGAAATCGTTTGTTACACGGACTACAAATGTTTAATGAACACGTGTTATTTGTGTTGTGGATCAAAATTGTTCGCTACATCGACTATATAAGTTCGATCAACAAATATTTTGTGTGTTGTGAATCGTGATTTCGCGCAATCAGACCCTATGGTCAGATTGCGCGAAATCGTTCGCTACATCGACTATATAAGTTCGATCAACAAATATTTTGTGTGTTGTGAATCGTGATTTCGCGCAATCAGACCCTATGGTCAGATTGCGCGAAATCGTTCGCTACATTGACTATATGTATTTGATCAACACATATTTTCTGTACTATGAATCGTGATTTCGCGCAATCAGACCATAGGGTCTGATTGCGCGAAATCGTTCGCTACATTGACTATATGTATTTGATCAAGTCATATTTTCTATACTATGAATTGTGATTTCGCGCAATCAGACCATAGGGTCAGATTGCGCGAAATCGTTCGCTACATTGACTATATGTATTTGATCAACACATATTTTCTATACTATGAATGGTGATTTCGCGCAATCAGACCCTATGGTCTGATTGCGCGAAATCGTTCGCTACATGGACTATATGTATTTGATCAACACATATTTTCTATGGTATGAATCGTGATTTCGCGCAATCAGACCATAGGGTCAGATTGCGCGAAATCGTTCTCTACATTGACTATATGTATTTGATCAACACATATTTTCTATACTATGAATCGTGATTTCGCGCAATCTGACCCTAGGGTCTGATTGCGCGAAATCTTTTGTTGAACAGACGGTATATGTTTAATAAACCGATTATCATCGAAGTAATACTACTATAAATACAACGGCTATAGTACTATAACGAATATGGTACGATATGTCAGCATCGAAAACGCGCAATCCGACCATATGGTCGAATTGCGCGTTTTGGCAGTATCCATATCAGGCTACAATGTCACACATTTGTCAATCTGATACGGGCAGAGGGTTTATACGTTTGTATCGACACATAGTACATCAACAGAACTATCGTACAATCGATCTACACGACCATGCCACCAAAAGGAAAAGGAAAATCTGTCGCGAAAACTGATCACCGAAAATCGAAGACCACATCGGGGGTGGACACGGCTACCGAAGGACCGAAGACGATCGACAAGTACATGCAAGAGTACCATGATTTGGAAGAAAAGGCGAGGAAGGCGTTCATCGGGTATGCCCAGGCAGACATCGTAGAACGGAACCTGGCGTTCGGTCGTTACAATCCACGAAAACTGAACGAACAGGAACGGAAAAACCTCTTGGATTCGTTCAACCAGAACGGTCTCGATCGCTTTCGCATCGCACACGCCGTCCCCCTCTTGATCAACGTCGCAGACATCGAGAACGCGAAAGAGTTGAAGAAGACCATACCTCACGAAGAAGAAAAACGCGACGGCAGTCATTTGGCTCCGCTGCAGCTCCTCGCCGACGCGTTGTCCGATGATGAGGGCGATGGTCCGGAGATCATAGCGGCGGGTGGACGTCATCGAAGGTTCGCTCTGGAAGACTGGTTGAAGCAGAAGAAGACGAAGGTGTTGTCATTGAAGAAGCAGATAAACGAAATGAAGAACGCACAGGAAACCGACGGCGACGACACGATGGGTGGGGAGGAGATGGAGGCAGCGCAGAAAGACTTGGATTATTTCGAAGGTCTGGTCGATATGAGCGGTGCATGGATCGTGTCTGTGTATGACAAAGGTGAGTGATTCCTTCGACGTTACGATGGGAGGTGACCAGTACGACTCACAGAAATGATCGAATCTTGGGGACACGACGTCGGCGTCCATTTGTCCACGAACCAGCGTTTGTATTCGTACGCGGAGACGGTCGAAGAAGGCATCATTCAGATGTTCAAACAGATGAAGAGTCGTTCCCAAACCTGGCAAGATTGCGAGATTCCGAGCGGCGTACGATCGAACACACATGGCTACAAGATCGCGACGCTTTTACAACAGGATTACATATGGGAACTCATCGAAACGATAGTCGGCACCCCCTCCACACATTACGTCCATTCCGACATCTTCAAAATAACCCAGTTCATGAAGGACATGCTGTCGCCCTACGGTGGTGTGAGTATACACGATCGCATCGTCACGAAGACCGACTCTCACCGCTCCGTTTCGTCCGACCACAGATGCTCGCCTTGCTCGTCAAATATCTCGAGCAGCGTCTCGAGTACTGCTTCAATTCGGTCGCTTGGGACGGAAAACAGGTCGAGAACATGAAGGCCTTGGCCGAACGTATCGACTTACCAGACAACAACGTCGCCAAGGTCGCCGCGAAACAATTCTTGAAGGAATGCACCGCGAATCTGGTGGGCGCAACGCCGATGCGGGAGTTGATAAACGACGAGGTTCGAGAAGCTATCGACAAGGTGTATCAGCAACGATTCGGTACAGGCGAAATGTGGAAACACTTCGGCGTCGCGACGAAGAAATGGGAGGACGAATACGAGATGTATGTCCTGGAGGTGGTCGAACAGATACGCGCCGTATACCAAAAGATGCTATCCGAAAACAGGTTCGAGGGGATGTCGGACGAAGGTAGAATCGCTTGGAGCTTGAGCGCCGACAAAGCAAAGTACGTTCTGGAGATTCGAGGCAATCTGTTCATCAACGAGTCGATGCCATTCATGTCCGCGTCGGTATGGAAGACGATGACTCGTCAGTTGGAGCGCGTCCCGAACGCCATTCTTGAGGTAAGTGCCGTCTCCCGAACACACAAACGAGACGAAACTTACCGTGCTAACCAACCCATCCTACAGATATCCGCTTGGTGGAATCCCTTGGTCTATCAATCAGAGGTCGTCGGCGGCGGTTGGAAGATCGGTTCGGCGAGCGCGGACATGATCAGAGCGTATTACGGTCATCCCGATCTAAGACAGTCCATGTTGGACACCGTGTTGAAAACGGTAAGTCGAATTTTATAACCTCTACGGATTTTCGTACTCATCTGACTTCGTCCGTTCGATCGGTAGACAGTCTTCATGATCATGGAAAACATGGGCGCACTCTTGAGGATGGAGCGACAAATGGTCAACTGCAAAATGCCGGTCAGAAACGATACAGCGAGACAAAACAAAGAGGCGATGCTCCTCGACGGAGACAACAAGCAAGCGAAGTCGAAGTCGAAGGCAGGTAGTTCGTCCAAGGCAGAGAAAGATGCGGTAGAGCGTAAGTTCCGTCTCTCGTATACATAAATTCACCAACTTCGTATTCCACTCACCATCGATCTCCCAGCAGTTCCTTTCGCTCGCGAACTCAGCGCAGAGTGCTTGTCCGTCGAGGCTTTGATTAAAGCGACTTTGAAGAAGGGGTTAGCGCAAGCGAGGAAGAGAGACTGGCTCTCTCACTGGTACCGCGTCATACAACTCCCTTACAGCGACAAACCTTCCCATCGCATCCATCGCATCCTTAACTTCCATACCGTCCCGTGGGGTCAAGCGACAGGTCCTAGCGAGTCCCGCATAAGGAGAGAAACCATATCCGCAGCGCTGATGGAGTATTGCGTCATTTATAATTATCGTCCGGCTCTTCTCAACGACCAGAACGGCGCGGCGGGTTATATGAGATACATGCTGGAAAATCAGTTGACGCTCGCCATGAAGGACAGTCGAGGAAGACCGGAACTTGTCGACGCCGACATAAAAGGTCGCAGGATCACATGGCCTGACGGCATTCAATTCAATTCCGTCGAAGCAGCAAAGCTCGAGTTTGACATCGTCGATGAAAATAGGAATCATTCCATGAATGAACTGAAAAAGACTCACCGTGACGCAATTCAACGCGTGATAAACTCCATTCAGTCATGCCCCCCGGCCTGGAACGTCGACGAATACAAAGACGACGAAGTACCCGTCAAGAAGTCGAGAAAAACTCAGCCCGTTCGACAGGAATTGCAAGACTCCCTTCGTGACTTCGTCAAGGTGCGTTCGTCTAAAGTCTTTGTGTTCTCTTCGACTGACTAGCTCTCACTATCTATGTCTATACAGCTTCTTTCCTACAGTTCGTTTCAGCATCGCAACACGGACGTGACCTTCAACGATCTCCTCGAAAACGTAGTCAAGCTGCCCGCCGACGAATCCTTCCACTTCAAGTACCTCCATGATCGCAACGACAATGACGGCGACAACGGCGACGACGACAACGGTGACGATGACGATGACGATGGCGACGACGGCGACGACGACGGTGAATCTACGACGAACGAGCCTCTCAATGCGTCTCAGTGCCTATTCCCCGCATCAGAGGACAAGAAATTCCTCGAATCGATAGGTCAATGGCCCTTGGCCGACGTCAAATCGTCCTCCATTCGTTCCATTCTACAGAAAACGTCCAGTAAGTTCGTTTCTCTTTCTATATGTGATATACATCCTCATTCCGTCATAAAGAATTGTCCAAACAGAAGCAGCTCGCCCATTTGGCGTCTATTCCATCCCCCGCAAAGACCCCCGTCAAAGATTCTACCGTGGAGAGTACAGACCATCACGACGACGACGACGACGACGATCGTCGAACGGACACGGACGTTCTACCTAGTATTACTGACGACGCTGACCTTCCTGAATATTCAGATTTGTCGGCCGTTCTGGATGACAACATGGACTTTAGCAACGAGGCCGACATCGGTTCTTTCCGGAATCCTAATCGCCCTCCGTTCACTCAATTCGATCGCCCCTCCTCTAGCTCCGCGCCAGACCCCCTTCCCGTTCCAACCGTCCCTCTGCAAATACAGCCTCATCCGAATCCACCGCCTCCACAAGAACCGACGCAACCTTTCTCTGAAGACATGGACGTAGATCCACCGCTTCTCCAAGACGCTCATCGTGAGTCTTTCTTTCGTTTTTTTTTTTCGTACGCAAAACCCTTGTGTCGTGTACGACTTTCGCGCAATCAGACCATAGGGTCTTATTGCGCAAATACACCATCCTCACGCACCCACTCTTTCTTCGTTTCGTTTCGTTCCGTTCCGTTCATTCTCTGCATATACCAGATACACCCGTTCGACCCGACAACGGTATCATATTTCGCTTTTCGTTTCTACCTCTCGCATCTAGCCTGACACTCTTTCCTTTTTCAGTACCTTCCGTTCCCACAGACGTCGAAGGTATTTTCTTGGTCACATAATAGTCTACGTTTCCTGATCACATCTCTCTCGTTTCACACAGCCATTCGTAGATCCATCGACCGTCTTCATACTCACGAAAACGAAACGACGCGTTCATCCACGGATCATCCAAACCCTCGCCGTACGCATCTCCATCCGATGTATATGCTCACTCTTCATCGATCGCTCGACTTCAGCCCCCAGATCATCTACTACGGTCAACTCCTCCTCCTCCTCTTCCAGGCATATCAATCAAGCGATGCCGATCCCATTGTCCCGTTCGAAACAAGCCCACGTCGCACAGTCTGGAAAGAGAGCTCATCATCCCGTCGAGGTCGTATCTCGTGCGTCCACCTTTACCTTCTTTCTTTCTTTCGCTTACCCTCCCTCGTCCACTCTTTATTTTATGTCCCTTACAGCCGATCGTGCTCCCGCTGACCCGAAACGCCCTCGCGTCGACACGTCCATCTTTCCTCAACCCGCTTTCTCGAAAAACCGTCCCGTCGTCTCTTCTTCCTCCTCCTCTCGCAAGCAAAAGCCGTTGGACAAGGGAAAGGGAAAGGCTGCTGCGAGGGATCTTTCGGATCACATCGAAGATGCTACCTTCGACGACGACAACAGCGATGAAGAGGCCGACGATCCTTCTCTCTTAGCACGCGTGCGTTCCATGGCTTGATCCCCTCCCTTATCATACTCGTTTCGGTTTTCGTTTTATCTGTCTTCCTACCCTACTCCACACCCTCGTTCTTCTCTTCTCGCGTACTTCCACGTCCCACTTCTCGTTTTATCTCTTTTCCTCGTTTATCTTCGTGTCTTCCTTTCCCTTTATCCGACCCTCCCTTGTTATCTCTGTCGTTACCGTACCGACGTCAATCCAGTTTGTTTCTCGTGCTCCTTCTCGTTTGCGAACTCCGTATTATGTACGTCTCTCCTCCACCCTGAATATTTTATCTATGTTGTCACGTCTGTACCATCCCTTCTAACGATAACAATGATGACGACAACTACAACATTCTTTTCCACGATGATCATATTGTTGATCCTTTGCTCGTATATGATCCAAACGTTGCAACACATTCCAGACCATCTTCATACAGACAACAACCTTCCATCCAGGTTCGTATCATCAACGTGAGTCATTCATTCATTTTCTCGTCTCCATATCTGCGCAATTTGACCCTATGGTCGAATTGCGCGAACATCATATCCGTTCGATACGCGCGATCAGACCATAGTGTCAATTTGCGCAATCATATACCTTCGATACGCGCAATTTGACCCTATGGTCGAATTGCGCGGACATCGTATCCGTTCGATACGCGCGATCAGACCATAGTGTCAATTTGCGCAAATCGTATACCTTTGATACGCGCAATTTGACCCTATGGTCGAATTGCGCGAACACCATATCCGTTCGATACGCGCGATCAGACCATAGTGTCAAATTGCGCAATCATATACCTTCGATACGCGCAATTTGACCCTATGGTCGAATTGCGCGAACACCATATCCGTTCGATACGCGCAATCAGACCATAGTGTCAAATTGCGCAATCATATACCTTCGATACGCGCAATTTGACCCTATGGTCGAATTGCGCGAACATCGTATCCGTTCGATACGTGCGATCAGACCATAGTGTCAATTTGTGCAAATCATATACCTTCAATACGCGCAATTTGACCCTATGGTCGAATTGCGCGAACACCGTATCCGTTCGATACGTGCGATCAGACCATAGGATCAAATTGTGCAAATCATATACCTTCAATACGCGCAATTTGACCCTATGGTCGAATTGCGCGAACACCGTATCCATCCGATACGTGCTAGGATCAAATTGCGAAAACCATATCCTTTCAACACGTTACACGTTACCCTCGTCCAACAATATGATAAAATCTTACATTTACTCTTTCGTCCTTCTTTATCAGTCCATTTCATTCGTTCACAACATTCCAGACGTCTTTTTACACAGTAGATACGCCTAATCAACACAGTGTTAGCATCATTCCATTTGATGCTCGTAAATACTCTGGTCTTTGGCCTAACCCTATTTCCTTTTTAGTACATGGAGCTCTCAATGACGTAGACCAATGTCGCCTTTCTTTCTTCTCGCTCGTCAAACATCTCATTCCTTATTTATATTCTTTCACTCCTTCTCGTCACATACATACACTCCTTTGCACGTCCATCGTCCTTCTTCATACCCATGAAAACGTGAATCAATTCATCCATCCACAAACGGTATTTCGATTCCCTCCACATACTCCACTCCCTTTCCCCTTTCCATAACCTACTCACGATCTATCTCGATCAGACATCAATCACAAATTCCCTTTCCCTCCTTCCACCTCTCTTAACCACAAATATAAATCTCCGTCCCACGTCCCGTGCGTCATTCTCCTTTCCTTTTCCTCATCTCTCCTCTCACACCTGATCATCCCTCCGATGTACGAAATCCTCCTCGCCTACATACTTCTCTATACTCATCACTAACATCCCCTTCCTCCGAGTCTTTCTGAATTAATTCATCAAAACGTTCCCTCTTCTTCCCCCGAGTGAATTCCCCTCAAACAACAGAAACACCTTGTGGTACGCACCTCCCACAGATATCTCACATCTCATCACATCCAAGAAGATTCTACCTTTGTCCACATCACCGATCAACAGGAAGACGTCCATTCTCTTTTATCACCCCTACATTCCATCCCTCGATCCACTTTCCACTTCGTCCTTGTTCTCGTCCTCGTCCTCTTTCTTCTTTCCCTTTTCTTCCCTCTCCCTACACTTTCTCTTTCACCATGACCCTTCTCCTCAGTCCTTTCCCCTCTTTCTCTACCTTCGTTTACGATCATACTTCGACATGTCCCTCCTCGTCTCTCTCCTTGTCATACTTGCAAACTCCGTGATCAGGTACGTCCTCGCATTGCCGACTCTTGCCTGGCCGCTTCACCATTCAATTTATTTCTTTTCGGCCCAACCCTGATCTCGTTTCATCTCCTTCTACCTTTCTCTCTCTCTCTCTCTCTTCACAACTACTCTCCGTTTTGCTCCTACTCACTTCCCTCGTCCATCTTCATCCCCTTATCCTTCCCTTCCCTTCATCCAGATCTCCACAACTATTCCATGATGCCTCTACCCCCTCCTCATCACGACCACCTCGTCCCTGTCGTTCAACTCGACCCTCCTCCACGTTTCATCCCCTCGCTTTCGTCTGACTCGTACGTTTCTTCTCATTCCCTCTTTCCTTTCCCAACTTACTTTCTCTCTTTCTCTTTCTCTTCCTCTTTCTCTTTCTCTTTCTCTTTCTCTGCTCCCCCTTTCTCTATTAGTTCCGATGACTTCTCTTCAATCGATGAAAACGATGTCGTCGTCGACAATGACAACGACCACCTCATCCCTGACGATCCCCCCCTCGATCACTTCCTCCTTAATCCTCCCGCTGACGTTCCCTTCGACGTCACTCACGTTCCACCTCATCTCCACGCAGACCAGCCCTATTCACAGAACACTGTCTCAGACGCTATCCTTCGCACAACCCGTTCAGAGGACGACATCGACTTCGAACGTCAATTCAAGTCCCTCGACGTGAAACCCATATCCCTCTCCACTCTCAAAAATTTATACGACAACAACAGACGCAACAAGGCCATCTCCCTCCTCTCGAATCGCTCAAAGGTAGTCGTCGACCGTGACCTCCTCTTCAACGTCAGGGATCCAGACGTTGCCCCTTTCGTAGACGAACACTTCATCGACTTCCTCTTTTATCTCGGTGACCGCGTAGGTCTCGACCCCATCCTTCCCTCCCCTCGCCTCAACAACGCTCACAACTGGCACATCAACCTTACTTTCACCAAGCTCTCCAAACTCTGGCCAGACGCTCACGTCAATCTCCCCTTCTCCACAACAGGAAGAATGGCCTACATCGGATCCAGAGCTCAAGACGAAATTTGGTTGGCCTTCGTCCCGAATTCGCTCGTCGACGATCCACACTCTCCCCCCGACATGTCTCCTCTTCACGCTCCCTCTTCCGCTCTCACAGAACGACATGCCTGCATCCTCACCATGTTTTTCGCTTATCTCCTCGCTCGCATGCGCTTCCAGGACATCCACTGCAACCAACTTTATCCGACTCCCCTCTCTAGAGACTCCGTAAAAAGAGTTACCGACTTGCTGTACGTCTATGGTCTCCCTTCTCTCTCCATTTCCTTTTTCTTATCCTCCTTTTCAAGCGGCAGGTTGGACGAACGTAATCGCTCTCTCGAGCTCACTCTACCTCAGACTCGCTCTCTCGACGCTGACATGCGCTCCCTTTGGGACCAGTGGGTTAGAGATGCCCCACAAGATTGGAAGTCTGACTCCTTCATCACAAACAACAAGCCCGTTCCCATCACAATCAGATACGGTCAAAATCAGCCCGTATGCCTCTCTCTCGATCCTCACAACGTCGCACAAGAGCAACAAACCTGGGACATGGACAGAGACTTGTCTCACGTTCGACTCATGTCCTTTTCCCTCGCACACCACATCATGTATGTCCTTCACCCCTCTCGCTCGCTCCCAGTCTCCCTTCTGACTCGATAAAAGGTTCAGAAAGGTCGACTCCTGGACGAACCTCTCAGGTAGACTCTTGCACCAGGTCTACGATGATCTATACGACCTACCTCGTTCAGATCCACATCGCGTACAAGTAGACCTACGTCGCAATGCAATGCGAAGGACTCACGAAGTCCCCGTCTATGACGTCAACGGCTTTCGCGTACATCGCCGTTCTCCACTCCTGTTCCATGACACTGGCGCTCTCGTCGATCTAAGACAAATAGACGCTTTGTTTCCTCCCAATGATGATACCTCTCCTTCCTATCAAGCTTACCCCCTCGCATTCACAAAGCAGTATGGCAACGTCCAAGCAAATAGGATCATAGAACCATTCGATCCCATCCTTCGCGACATCAACGCCATCATCTCTCCTCCTGCAAACAATGACAACATCGATGATTACGAGTATCTCTTCGACGACGATTTCCTCCGCGCTGCCCCCATTCTTCATGGTACCCATTGTCAGATGTATAATCTCTTGTCACACCGCGTCCGTGATCAAGCTCGTTTCCACTACGTCCAGCTCGGTTTGGCGACTTCCGTCATGGCTGGCACTTTGGCTGACACTCAGTCGGGCAAGAGACGCTTTCAATACAGGAAGGCTCATTGTGAAAACGGTCTCCCTCACCATCGCTATGCAGACACCTTGAGAGGTGACGATCAACCTCAAGCATTGCGACTCGAGCAGTCTTTTACCATCGACGTATATCGCCTTCGAAGGCAGCACAAGAACGGAGCGTCAGTCGTCCTTCTTCCCTTTCTTTTTCTTCGTGTACTCCCCGTTAGTATCCATACAAATCACTCATTTTCGTTCTCAACAGGACCATCTACACGGAGATCATCTCCAAACTCTGTCGATGGGTCATTCATCCAGACGTCATCGATCCCATCAAGGCTTGTGTTCAGCCTTTCAAACCTCACGTCATACCAAACATCATGAACTGGACCACCTTTCCTCTCACCAGCGCCATCGAAACCTTGTGGAACGTACACTTGAGGTCCGACCTCCACCTCGGAAAGGTCATCAATCCGTATCACATAGAACTCATGTCCATGCTCGAGAGATGTCTGAACTACGTACACACTGGTTCTGCAAAGGTCATATGCAAGAAACTTATGCTACCTTTTCATCTCTCCTTGGGTCTTATCCACGACGGTACTCCTTGCTTGAACAAACATGTCATATCCATCCAGAAACTTATCACCAATGATATCGACATCGACACCGCCGCGTGGGCCAGGGACAAGGCTACAGAAAGACCTTTGATGGGTTCGAAGCGTGTCCAGGAATTGACTTATGGAAAGGCACACATGCAGGTGAGCGATCTTCCGGGTTTCCCAACATCCTTCTCTCCTTCTCTCGTCAATATCCAAACAAACACATCTAACTCACCACTGTTATTATAGCGATCTGAAGCTAGATTTATAATCACCCATGCGCTCGAAAATCCCACTCCCGTCGTCAACACCGTCAGTCCCTCATCTGCAGTCAAGGATACCAGCAGCTTCCTTCGTGACATAGTAGAATATGTCTTCCAGGTCGCGATGAAAGTGTACCTCGAGGACGTCAAAAACTTGATCTCCTCTGCGTTAGACCCAGAGATACAGGCCTTGGTAGCTTCCAGGGATTTGCTCCGCAGGGATCTTGGTTTGTCTCGAAGGAAAGCTCTCAGGTCCTGGAAGAAATCAAAGTATCCACTCTCCTATGATGATGAAACGCTCCCCAATCTTCTCTCTGCTCTTGATCCGATGCGAACTGCTGTCGAGTTAGACGATGGTGACGATGATTTCAACAATCGTGGTGAAATGATCACACCATATAGTCTAAAGGCACCTCAAGGTGGTGGAAAGCCGATATCCTTCTTTGTTGACAGAATTGTTGACGGTGCACGCAAGCGAAGAGACGCCCCCTTCGTCCAAGGTGGTATGTTTCAACACATCATGGTCGCTACGCTCGACATTCTTGGACCCTATACTACCCGTCAATGGCGTTTCAGGGATCAATTCTTCCAGGACTTTAGTTCTGATGAACATTTCTTCAAGTCTGTCCTTCGTTCCGTCGTCGAAAAGCTTAAGATGAATCACGTACCGTGGTCTCGACAGGCCGATCCTGATCGGCTCGAGAGACGAGGTCGCAGACCGACGACCGTCATGCATGACCTATGGTTACCTTTGGACGCTGCGGAGCCAGGTCGTATCAAGGCTGGAACGATGAACGTCCTTACCGCAAGACAATCTAGAGACGCCGAGTTACTTCTGTCCTCCGAGGCCATCTCCCTCAATGACACTCGCACCACCTGGTATGCCTGCAGACATAGACTCACCAACTATCACAAGGTGTTGCACAAGCTTTGTCTTCCTTCTGAGTGGACGATAAAGAACGCGTCCATACAGCCCAACGATATACTCGCACGGCGCTTGTACGAGTGGTTATGGACAGCCTACAAACCAGACAACCCCATCCACGCCATCGCCATGTTTATCTCTTTGATATTCGCTGGAATGGTACCTCACGTCTTCGGTCCTGCTGACATTCATCCTTAGGTTAGGAGGCCCGACGAGCATGCCGCGAAGCGGCATGCGAGGAGGGACGTAACTTTGCCACGGTCACGTGTCCTCTTTTATCGTCAGGAGGGTACTCGGTAGTGTAGGGTGGTTATTCCTTATTCGGAACGCAGTGTTTGGCCACCACGCGGTAGGTCACGTGACCGTGGGAAAATCCCAGGTACGCTTCCATCCTTGCCCAATCGGGGTCACGAGTTAGGTTCGGGGGTTTCGGCCTTTCGACCTCATCAGTTGGAGCGCACACTCCAAGACCCCTGTTCCATTCCCTTGCTTAAACCAGCCTTAGCACGTTTCCCTAGACTTGAGACCACTTTTGACTTTGCCTCGCTGGACCTGGCCAGGAATTGCCTTATCGGGTCATCCCAGCATTGCCACTTACGCGCACGGACCAGTCACGTGACTCCCCTCAGAGGGCCGTCATCTTAGGGTCGGCCTTGTACTGTGCCGGTCGCCCGGGCACAGCCACCTAATGTCCGTGTAAGTGAGACCAGTGAAGGTAGATTAGCTCCTAGGACACCAAGTCACGTGCCTAATCACGTGACCTATTCAAGGCTCCTGACCTCCGTTAAGCCGGTCAATCTCAAGTGACCAAGTCACGAGACCATCACAGCCACTCGGGTGCAGTTTAACGGCATAGTCACGTGACCATCGACCGCGTGCCTCAAGGTGCTGATGTAAGCCATATCAGCCAGGGGGTAGGAGTGTGCGCTTTGATTAGGTCATCTTTTACCACGTGGACAAAGCGTGGCCCAACTGAGGTCAATCAAGGAACGGTCGCACGATTAATCACCGATAGAACACCGGTGCTGGTTCGAGCACGTGACCTAGGTCACGTGACTCTCCCAACTGTCTTATCGCTCTGGGGATCTACCAAGTGCCACTGCACGCACGGTTATTCCCACGGGCGCTAGACTAGTGCCGCTGGCTTCACAGCCACCTTAATTGCCCCAACCCCATAAGCATGCTCATAGGTTAGGAGGCCCGACGAGCATGCCGCGAAGCGGCATGCGAGGAGGGACGTAACTTTGCCACGGTCACGTGTCCTCTTTTATCGTCAGGAGGGTACTCGGTAGTGTAGGGTGGTTATTCCTTATTCGGAA
>JBBPUD010000039.1:0-109433 GCA_038094475.1 Phylloporus aff. rhodophaeus | reverse complement strand
ACTTGAGTGGAATGTTTTAATTACATGATCATAAAATATATACATGGACTTATAAAATTTGTGTACATATTTTATGTTCAATTACCTTTTGAAATGTATTTAAAGCTACTCTAAATCTTGGAATTCCCGATGTGAGATAGTCCGACAGTCCTGGGAAACGGTTTACGATAATATTCATCAACGAAGAGAACGAACCGAAATCGCAGCGCGGACCACCAACATGAATAACGACATGTTGAAACAATTGTTCAGTTTCGCTGTCCAGAGTGAGACCACAAGATACAACCCTGGCATGGCTTCAGAGGTGTACATGACCACCATGTTGACGGTCTTGAGAGTACGTGAAGCGAAGTTGAGTGAACCTGTGACGTAATATTCTGAAAAAAAAAAAAAAAAAAAAAGTGATGAGTTCTATGATTCCATGTTCGACCTGGAAGAATCTTTGCCAGTCATCTCGAGTCGACTGATTCCTGCGACGTTCCCTGCACATCTCCATACCATGACAGTCCTTTCCTGAGCCAAAACGCGTCTAATATCCGAACCATGGAAAGCTTTGCTCCACCTACTTCCCAACCATGGAGAACACACTCCCGGTTTCCTTCTCTTTCCAGAAATGGAGGGCAACACCTATGAGTTCCACGCTCCTCGACGATCATAGCGCCATAGATAAGGCCTGGGTCACAAAAAGGGACCCGTACAGGCGCGTCGCGTATTTCCTCACCTATGGTATCGTGTTCCTCGGCGTCCTCGCTTCTGTTGCCCGCTGCTATTTTGCATACAAGAGTGTTCCTATGCTCTCCGGTAACATGTGTATGGTCCTCGACGAGGAGTTCGATACAGACACCGACACCATATTCGGCCCTGGCGGAAATCTGTTCCGTGAAGTGCAACTCGGAGGGTTTGGGTATGTAACTACTCTCTGTTCTCCGCTCGTGCTTCTTCTCAAGTTTTGCGCTAGTAATGGGGAATTTGAAATGACCACATCCTCATCGAACAACTCCTACGTTAAAGACGGGTACCTCTATATAACACCAACCTTGACGTCAGACATTATTGGCATAGACAACGTGTTGGATGGGTACACCTATAACCTCACTGGCTGTACTTATGATGTCACGAACCCCGAAGCTACGCTCGATCCCAAAGCATACTACCGGGAATGTAGTGCAGTCAGCAATTCTACTATTGGCAAGATCATAAATCCAGTCCAGACTGCGCGCATCAGCACCAGAAACAGTGCTAGCATCCGTTATAGTCGAGTTGAAGTCCGCGCAAAGCTTCCGAGAGGGTAAACGACCTGAACTTCACAACGACTCATCACGCTGACCAAAGCCATGTTTGTAATGACTGGGTAGGTCTCAAATAACGATCAATGAGTGTACCCTTACCACCTCACAGTTTTGGCCTGCCATCTGGATGATGCCAGTCAATAACACGTACGGAATCTGGCCGCGCAGTGGTGAAATTGACATCATGGAAGCTCGCGGTAATGACCGCTCGTATCCATTTCAGTCAGCCCCTTCATTCTTCTTCGCTGTTTATAATTTACGAAACTCGATAGAGGGATCAACTACGTCCGCGGTTCGCTGAACTGGGGACCGGTGTGGTCCCTGGACGCCTGGGACAAAACTTTTGGGGTGTGGGCCCAGCATCGATCCGATTACGGAGAGGCCTTCCACACCTACGTGCTCGAATGGGACTCGACTTTCCTGTGAGAGCATTTCTCCATCGATTCTTGCTGGTAATAATACTAAACTTTGTTGTCGAGGCGCGTCTATGTCGACTCAAGGCTCAATTACATGCTTGAGGTCAACTTTGACAAACCATTTTTCACCCGCGGCAACTTCCCGTCTGTTGCTAACAACGGGACAGCGAGAATCGAGGTAGATAACCCATGGGTAAATGGAACGAATGCTTCCCCGACCAACGTAGGTGTATCCTTGATTTGGGCTTGATGAAACACTGAGACACGTCTATCAACCATCTTCTTTGCTAGATTTTTATTTGATCCTGAACCTCGCAGTCGGCGGTGCAGGTGGATGGTTCCCGGATAACCAAGGCGGGAAGCCATGGTCAGACAAATCGAGCACTGCGATGCGCGACTTTCTAAAGGCCCAGGGCCAGTGGTATCCTACTTGGGGCTCTAACGGAGAGAGCCGATCGTTTATCATGTGCGTCCATTTCTTCTTGCATCGCGTCGGAGCGCTGATAATGTACTTCATCTAGCGACTATGTCAAGATGTGGCAGCTTTGTTGAGCTAACATTCATTCCTGAAGGATCTGTCTTTTCAGAACCAGTGACGGCCATAGCGCAAACCTCATTCTAATATCCTGCTTCGTTGTGTATTTGATACCAGCTTGCTATCCGTGTTTCAGATACCCTTCATGGTGGTCGCGTGAAGCGAGCTTGTTCGGATCACAATTACGTGGCTTCCGTGTACCTCTTGTTCAGTGAATAGTCGTCGGGTTAACTGTGCAAAGCGGGCCATATTAGAAACGAGGTATGTGGGATACTGTGTCCCCAATAGCTTGAAAGGACGTCAGCTTTCGCCTTCGCTGATACCACCTCGGTTGAGATCCTAACAATACTAACTGGAGTCATGCCACTTACCTCACAAACATGAGTATCAAAAATAACACCACGGCGCGCCTAGTCAGCCTAAAGCGCAACTACCTGTTCCAGTAGCTCACCTTTCCCTGTCCGGAGTTTTGCCCCCGTCGTCAAACGGATGCGGATCAATCGATCACCATGGACAATGAAACGCCATCCCCCTCTTTTGGTTAGCTTAGGGCCTAGAACGGCGTTGCTGTTTTATCTCGTCTTAGACCTCGCCTTCGGCGTCCGAACACTGGCGACAACTTTCTTAGCTGTGTCCGACTTGGGGCTCCGACAAGGAAGCTGATCGTTCATCGATGCATTGTTATCGCGTGTGCCACATCCATCTACTAACCTGTGCGAGCTCGGAGCGCGTGATGCCCTGCTACATCATTTAGCGGCGAATATCAACATGTGGCAGATGCTGTTGAACAAACGTGACAATCAATAGAACTACCGAAATACAAACCTTGTTTTCGCGCGCGTTATCCTGTAGAGGATGTTATTGGTCACGCAAAATAGGGGGGTTGGCAGCGCATGCACGTACCTCACGTCCGTTGTGTCGAAAACTACACCATAAGCTGGTTGACAAACCTAGGATGGCGTACCTGCGCCCGAGAATCAGGAAACGATGCCGCGCTCTGTTGCGCGCGTCGTTCCTCCTCTCAAGGCTGTCCCTCCGTTCAATGCCCGCCGAGGCGGTGACAAAATGATGAACGACGGGACTTGTGCGGTTGATAGGCAACGGTTGGCAGCGATATCAATATAGATCGAGCGCCACGACGTGAGTTATCGAATCAAGAACCTGATCCGTGCCATTTGTCTTGGCAAGTAGCAATCCACAAAATTATCCACCACAGCGGTCACCAGGCATGATTGATGGTATGGTGGTTCCAGGACAACATAGACACCTGATTTCTTCACACGGAACTATGAATCGTTAATATTCCGTAGATATATACAAGTAGACAAATGGAAGAGAAGGTCTAGACCGACATCGATAGAATTATAGAAATGAGGATCATGTCCCGGGAAAGTGCAAAATATGGCGAAGGTGATGGATGACAGAATCAGCGACGTACGTGTGTGTGAATGCAAGACGAAGAAATATAGTCAAAGCTTCGAAACACATGATGTGGTAAAGACACCTACGATCACATAGTGCCGAGAAGAGAAGATGAGAATGCAAGCAATCTTAGCAACTCGTACCGGGCAGTGTCCCTTGTATCAGAATGTGGGTGGTCAGCACAGTGTCATCTTTGTCACTCCCTTCAGATAGCGAGCTGTGCATGGATGGGTGAGTGCTACATATTTTACGTTGTAGTCAAAATTCATCACCTGGAATTTGAAGATGCCCGGAGACCGAGCAGTGACCTCACGGCTCTGCATGAGGCAATTGTACTTGAAAACGTCGAGGGTTAGTTATGACACTGAAAAGCTGGTCCGAGAATATAACATGTGTTACCTTGCTGTCAGTGCTAGCATCACAGGTGAGTCAACTTGTACACATGCTACTATGGGCGGCCGACTCACCAGTGAGGCCAGTTATGGCCACCATAGCTGTAATATTATACGTTTGAGCGACGGGGTCCTCCGAATGTTCCGAGACAGTCTTACTATTAACATTGAGGAGGGCAAAAACCTAGAGCCAGCGTAAGTTACGATACGGAGTGGGGTGTGAGAACTTACCGTAGGGGGAATATAGGTTACGACCGCCACAAGGAAATAGAAAAGGCCTTGTGTGTGTAACCGTTTTCTTAGCGATGATTTAGATAACTGCCTTGAAAGTCCCACAAGGGACAGTAGAAGGACGAGGAAGTCATAGCATAGAGCTTGCAATCATGAAGCGAACACAGTTGGAAAGGAAGACTTGGACTCACAGTATACAAAGACAGCTGCATTTACGCCAGGATGGACGAGGTAAACACTACATTGTCCGGTTGTTTGGTGACTTCGAATATTTGCAACATCTATCGAAAGAGTATGCTTAGCCGAGCTCAGAACTGTTAGATAAAGATGGTTCAGACCTAGAGCTAACACAGTCCATTGTCCGACCGCAAAAATCAATAGCAAAGCATGCACCAAGCGTGAATCTTTCCAGATCACCCATCTGAAATTTTGATGAAGCACAAGCAGTCAATAGATATCAATATCTAACTCACGTGCGAATCATAAAATTCGTCGAGGTACATCCTAGAGCGATGTCCGCTGTTATCTAATGGTCAGCGATGTCTTAGTAAATATAGGTCACTATAAGACATTGGTCTAGTCGCTCACCGCCATAGACATGATACCGGCTAGCACAGAGGATAAGCTACGGGGAATAAGAGTGCTATAGCGAGAACTGACGCAAACAAGTAAAATTCGGTGTAGGTGGGTTGGTGCTGATTGCACTTGTTTCGAAGCAAAAGAGTAAGCACATCGATGATCCATGCCCAAACACTTACGTTAAAAGTAGGGAAACGAATTGGAACAACCGTCCGACAACATAAGGAATCTGCATCAGGTATTTCTCTTCTCAAGGACACACTACGAGCGACAACTAGCTGCTCACCAAGGCCCATCGGAAAGAGAGACGTCCTCGAATGACTGCATATTCTACATCAAGGGTTTGAAGATATTCCCACCTGGAAATCATCCAGGGAAGACACTCCTGCAGAGCAAAGAATACGTACCCATAAAGACCCAGCATGAGGAATATTATGTTCATGTCAATAACCTCCAGGCGAGCTTCCAGAGCTAGGTTTTGCCATTGGACCATGGTTTGGGGCTCAGGAATGGAACAAGTTGACGACGACTTGAGAAAGCGCTAGAGACGGTTGAAAGAAGGAGGGAGAATGAACGGAAAAGTCCAATGATCGGGGTGACTGCGCCCCCACCAATTAACTAGCTATATCTGTCATCGATCAGCCAAGTGTTTGGGAATAACGGAATTGGAAAGGCAATTCTCACAGGCCCATCAACCAGCTTCTCCGATGGTCGGAAGTCAGCAACGTTCGGAGTCTGGCCGTAACTGCTGATACTATGACAGAACCAATATCAAAAATATACCCGACCATGTGCAATAATTTGGAATGTGCCAAGTTATCCCCAAAAAGGTTCCTTTACCGAACGAAGCTCGGGCTGGTGAGACAGACCATTCGAAGCGTGGCTCAAGCTGAGGCCGAGGCTGGATGAAAGGAGACAGGAATGATTAGCTGCAAGGCTTTATCCCAACGCGAGTGAGTCGGAATGTCTCCCCAACAGCATGCAGATACGGTTAGACAGTGGACGCCACATGAAATGTCACAAAACTCAAAAAGCTGACAGG
Organism: Phylloporus aff. rhodophaeus; assembly: GCA_038094475.1. Taxonomy (NCBI): domain Eukaryota; kingdom Fungi; phylum Basidiomycota; class Agaricomycetes; order Boletales; family Boletaceae; genus Phylloporus; species Phylloporus aff. rhodophaeus. The sequence goes on along the minus strand of JBBPUD010000039.1, from coordinate 103,527 downwards.
CTGTACAGTCTCTCATTGGTTGTACACCTGGGTCGGCGCAGCTTGAGCCACTATCATTCATCGAATGCATCTATACCCAACAACCAACCAACCAGGAACGTCCCCGATTATACCATCCATAAACCCTCCAGTGGCCATGCCTCAGATAGTCATCGATTGAAGACACGTGATCTATGATGCATGCCATGGACAAAGCGGGATGGGCCCTTAATCACAAGACCGACAACCAATGACTCAATGGCATGGTGTCACTGTACCCCACAACAAATAAAATCCGGCTGGGATAGAGGTAGACGTGAGAGGACAACAACCCGCTTGAGTTTGATAGATCGGATCTGATGCTGTTATAGGATGGGAGGAAAAACAGTTCACACTCGGTTGAAGGGATTAAACTTACATCCTGGTAGTTCTTCGGTGATCTGTTCATCTAGGTAATTGATGTGGTCTCGCTGGCGACCGCCTTTTGTGACAAGGTATGTTCCCACCCTTTCCTCAAAGCAAGAGAAATTTACTCAATTGCCACGTCGCACATCATCATTTTTCTCAGGTCGAAACAAGCTGAAGAGATGGTCAGCTTCTATTTTACAATCTGGAGTGAAATACGGCATCAGTACATGGCATTTTACCCACACACGGCGCAACCATGAGTTTATCGCATCCGTCGTCGCGCGAATTTTTGCGAGCAGTAAATGGATTGTACACCTGATTGGGAGTCTCTAGGTCTAAGGTTCATCACTAGCTCCATGTTCGTTCTCCGTTCGATCAGCATGATTTTGGATTCTGTGTGTACCCGATTCAAGTCGTCGGAGACCAATTCATAACTCGTGCATGAGATCTCAAAGTCAAGGACACGAGCTTGCAATGGGGTTCTCTGGTGTAACACCTACCATCTGGTTATCACAAGCCAATGGCGTCGACATTAGAGCCTAGATATTCAATAGCATGGCGCCAGTGGACGGAGATAAGTCTGTCGTCCTAACAGGTATATTTCGAGATGTATGCGCCTGTGATATATCATGCTAGAAGCCGATAATATGAGCCATCTAAGCTAGCTGTTGGAGAGAAACCATCAGGAAAACCTCTGAGCGATAATCAATGATCACGGGGACGTTGGCTACGGTTTCTTGCTCTGCTGTCGAATAGTGACTATCAAAGTATTGCACCTTAAAGAGAAACTGACCAGAGCTAAGATTTCCGATTCGAGGACTCGGACTTCCTCTTCAAGTCGTTGTCGTTGTCTGGACAGCATCTGTACCCTGCGCTCCTCGCGCTTGTTTGCGGTTGGTGCAGTTGCAGCGTGAGATTGTATGGCTTGAGCTGCTTCTACCTGCCACCAATATCTGAGCAACAATTGCCTCTGCCGGTTATTGACGAACCTTGCTTTGGATTAAAGCCTGCTTACGCATGAGAGCTTTGAGACCTCTTTCTGCACGTTCAAGGAGTTCATTTATTTGGGGCTCGATTTCGTCCGCAAGATCTGTTTTGTATCTACGCACGGTACCTTCGCCTACGAGGAGGAAGACCTGGGATGAATTAGCCTACGATTTATGAGGGCGTAGAGCATGCCTTTTGATTCTCTAATACTTTGCTCATCCTCGGCAGATCAAATGTCCCATTACGGAGAAGCTGCTGCGCCTCGTAGGTCTGCAAATTCGCCATGAATGTCACCGTCCATCGACTAGGTTATCAGGGTTACCTCTTCGCAACAATCCTCCATCGCGAAAACACATTCGCGCAGATTTGGGGGACAAACCACGTTCGAATCGCCACGATAGAGATCATGCGAACCTGAAAAGACGGACTCTCTTGGTCTAGGTAGTGCTGAGAGGCGCATTGGGGACGCGTCTCGGCAGGGAAAATGAGTCGGAGAATGAAATTCGGTCAAGAATGTATATAGTCGACCAACTCCGACGATGGTTCATTTTTTTCAAGTGTCCATCCAACCGCACGAAGCGTTAGCCGTTGGCACAGAAGTTGCGCTGAGTAACGTTTGGTTTCTGGTTGGTGGAGCGAGGTGTCCTTTTGGATGCTCACAAGAACGAGCGCCGCTACCTGGCTCGCTCTCTAGCCCTTTGGGTCTGAGGGCTGATGTAGGGTGGTGTCGCGGCGTCATATTCCTGTATCTTCCGTACCCGCTCCTCTCGCGAGGGGTTGCTACTAGGTGGCCTTGACGGTTGGGTGAAACCATGACGCATACATTCTAGTTTAGCATGTTCATTGAATAGATTGCCATGAAATTACTCGTCAACTCTCAACTAGGAAATTTATTCCCACATTTACTCAAGTTGAATGGATCTTCAAAAATTTCGACTTGTCTCAAGATGCAGACACTCGCGCGAGGGGTGTCCTCCTCATGGCAGTGGTCACTCCGCCAACGTCTTCCTTCCGAAAGGTTTCCTCGCATTTCCTCTGGGCTCGCGTCTCGCGTCAACTGCACCTGCGCGCGTCCTGGATGACTCGGAGACGTCAGGGTACACCTATCCCAAGTATGAACTCTCAGAGGCGGACTTGAGGCGGATAAACTTCCAGAGAAACATTGGCGTTTCTGCACATATCGACTCTGGCAAGACTACCCTCACGGAGCGCGTTCTTTTTTACACCGGTCGAATTCGTGAGATACACGAGGTCCGTGTTCCGTAGTGAGCTCTTGATACCTTTCGTTTTCACACTGTGCAGGTCCGTGGTCGAGATGCTGTTGGTGCCAAAATGGACAGTATGGAACTGGAGCGCGAAAAAGGTATAACCATCCAGAGTGCCGCCACCTTTTGCGATTGGGAAGCACTGTCTCCGACCACTGGCGAAAAGCAAAAGTATGCCATCAATATTATCGACACTCCAGGTTAGCACCCTTTGTTCTCAACGCGTACCCTTTCTGACTTTGAAAATAATTTAGGACACGTCGATTTCACTATAGAGGTCGAGCGTGCCCTGCGTGTACTTGACGGTGCCATCCTGGTCCTGTGCGCAGTTTCTGGTGTTCAAAGTCAGACTACTACGGTAGATCGTCAAATGCGTCGGTATAATGTCCCTCGGATATCCTTTATTAATAAGATGGATAGGTGACTCTTTGCCCATTGATGTGATATCTAAATACTTATGTACTCCAGACCCGGAGCAAATCCCTGGAGAGTCATCGGCCAAATTCGGTCCAAGCTCAAGATTGCCGCTGCTGCAGTTCAGGTTCCAATTGGTGTCGAAGATGAATTCAACGGTGTTGTAGATTTGGTGCGTTGGAAGGCCATCTATAATGAAGGCGAGAAAGGGTACTTTGATTTCATTCCTCGTTTGGTCCTCAGCCTCCAACATTTGTCTATCTAGTATTACAGTCGTCGAATCAGACGAGATCCCACCCTCGGTCATCGATCTCGCCAAGGAAAAGCGCGCAGAGCTCATTGAACAACTCGCAGAAGTTGACGATGAAATCGCCGACATGATTCTCGCGGATGAGGCACCCTCTAGTAATCACATTGCAGAAGCTATTCGTCGTGCGACTGTCGGACTCAAATTCTCCCCTGTTTTTCTCGGATCAGCAATCAAGAACACGGCTGTACAGCCCATGCTAGACGGTGTCTGCGCTTACCTTGCTAATCCCGCCGAGTCGATTGTAACCGCACATGATACGAGGTTGCCCCATGGTTCGCCTCCTGTCCCACTCGCTCCCGCTGCAGAAGCACCACTTGTTGCATTGGCTTTTAAATTAGAGGAAGGGCGATTCGGTCAGCTGACATACATGCGGGTATATCAGGGTACATTGAAGAAGGGTTCCTTCATCTTCAATGCCCGCACGGACAAGAAGGTTAAAGTTCCTCGCTTGGTTCGTATGCACAGTAATGAGATGGAGGTGTGTTCCCGTTTTCAAAAATTTGTTTACGTGGCTGAGTATTCTCTAGGATATCGATTCTATTGGCCCTGGTGAAATCTGTGCTGTCTTCGGAGTCGAGTGTTCGTCGGGTGATACCTTTACGGACGGGTCTTCAAGTTTCTCCATGGTGAGCCTCGTTTCTAGGGTAATGAATTTATCTCATAGTCTCGCAGACTTCCATGTTCGTCCCTGAGCCTGTCATTTCGCTGGCGATCAAACCTCAGGGACAGGAGACACCTAATTTCTCTCGTGCGCTCAATCGATTCCAGAAGGAAGACCCAACCTTCAAAGTACATATAGATTCCGAGAGTAAGGAGGTACGTCGTATTCTGTATCGGTCCCGATTTTATCTCATCATGCTAGACTATTATCTCTGGCATGGGTGAACTCCATCTCGAGATATACATTGAACGAATGCGTCGTGAATATGGTGTCATTGTCTCGAGTGGCAAGCCTCGCGTAGCCTATCGCGAGACAATTACGGAGCGTGCGGAATTCTACCATACGCATAAAAAACAAACTGGTGGTGCCGGTCAGTTTGCACGAGTGATTGGATATGTAGAGCCCATTCCATTTGATCCGGAAAATGGACAGGACAGAGAGTTCGTGAACACGGTCATGGGAGGGAACATCCCACACAACTACATACCTGCATGTGAAAAGGTGATTATCATGTTCCGCTGACAGCTCTGGAAACTCGCCAAAGGCCCATATTGACCGTTCTTTTATCATGTTATTCTAGGGCTGGTTCGAGGCGCTCGAAAAGGGCACGCTCTCAGGAAACCCGATCGTCGGTGCCCGAATGATCCTTCAAGATGGTTCGTACCATGTCGTGGATTCTTCCGAGCTCGCCTTCCGCATTGCAACTATTGCGGCGTTTCGTGAGGTTTATTCCAAGACGAAGCCCATCATCCTGGAGCCAATCATGACGGTCGAGGTTGTTGCACCTGGCGAGTTCCAGGCGGCAGTGATTGGAAGCTTGAACGCTCGAAGAGGAACAATTTTGGATAGCGAAGTGCGGGACGAGGAGTTTACGTGTACGGCCGAGGTACCTTTGAACGATATGTTTGGGTACTCGAGTCAGTTGAGGGGCGTAACACAAGGCAAGGGCGAGTTCAGCATGGAGTACCGGGTATGTTTGATCACTCGATTGTGGGGTTAGAGTGCTGAGCTAACTATTTTTTATCGTGCGGCAGACTCACCAGCCAGTGTTGCCACACGTACAAAAAGAGCTTGAGGAAGCGTACAAAAAGACGATGCCTCAAGCAAAGAAATAGATTTAGGTTGTTCACGAATGGCGTGTGATTAGAGCTAGACTGGAGTTGAGCATCATTCATCATTACCATCTGCATCTACATTTTACCGTACGCACTGTCTATTGCCATCTTCATTAAACTTCACGCACCCTCTCACTATACATGTATGGTCGATGAAAGTTTGATATACCACTATGTGGATTAATCACTGTCAATATTTGTCGTTGCAAGTTGCAAGTCGGTTCACTTGTGATGGGTTTGTGCTATTATGGCAAGTCAGGCAGCTGGGTAAGAATCGCACCAGTTCACTAATCGGACACATGTCGAAACAAACAACCCTTCGTCAATACAGATAAGTCGCCGGGACACGTGCCTGTTGCTGACGTGCAACTATCGACAAGCCTTAGCTGCAGAGTAAGTCACTATTTGGATACAAGGACTCCAATCGCTTCTCCAAATCGATCGGCGAACAGGAGAGAAGCCCCCCACATCGTACCCGTACCTCAATGATGCCCAAGTGAAGCTTGATGGGGAACAGCCTGAGTGATACGAAAGCGGCGTCTATTGGCATGGGCCAGCTTCATGAGCTCATTTCAGTGGCTTGCAACGCCCTCTGACATCGTTCCTGGAGATTAGGCGGCGGCTAGTATGAAACACCATATGGTACTGTCTAATGGGGCAACTTACTGTAGTCGTCCGTCAACATTTTCAAGTCCGACCGTGATCCCGGAGTCAATGTTCGCTTTCGATCCGGCCTGACGTTTATCAATCATGCATAGGGACTGCTTCCACATGAAAGTGAATAACTCACAAACAAGTTGGCAGTAGACCCAACCTTTTTGTCCGATTGACCGGAATACTATGTACATTCACGTAAACTCACATTGTAGTGGATACCAAGCGACGGCCACACAAAGGTCAGATGGTGCCATAGATGCAGGAGAAGACGTTATTTGACACCTTGCTAACTAGGCGGAGCAGCGACAATCGCACTCTTAGTAGAAGTGTCGGTATATTTCGGGACCCGGTGAGATCAGGATAATTTATAATCCAGTACGTACGCGCTTGCCCACAACGAGCATCAGTAGTACGAACTGGTTGGGATTTGGTTGACGAATTGGGTCGTCAACACCATGTCGCGCTCGGCGCCGTGGTGAGCCGTGTTACTGCACTTACGCGTTTCAGTTGCACGTGTGGGAATTTCATTTGATCTACGTACCTTGAGCGCGGCGTACGGAGAACGAGGAGTGATCTAACGGCCCTGCAGGATGCTATCGTACTGAAATTCATACGGACTAGTCAGTCCCGGGAACCAGTGCTGACGAGAATATGTGGGATACCTTGCAGTCAGGGCTAGTGTAATCTTGTCAGCTATATCTTGCACATATGACACGAACTGTCAACTTACCACAGCTACCAGTGATACCCACTAAAGCTAGCACGCACTGAGAAGTAAGAAATGACGGAAACAAATATTCCTCACCGGTACAACCAAGGAAAGAAAAGACCTGCAAGTCCTTTCTGTGAGTTTGGCGCAGGGAGAGAAGCACGAGAAGTCCAGACCGTTGGTGGGATATATGCTATAGCCGCAATAACGAAATACAAGAGGCCTTGCGTGCGTAAACGCTCGTTTAATGGAGACTTAGAGGGCTGTTTTGACAGCTTTACAAAGGACAACACGAGGACAAAGAAGTCGTAGCACATAGCTTGAATTCATCCACATCAAGAAGAATTGAATGAAAGACGGAATGATATACTACTTACTGTACATGAAAAGTGCTGCGCCAATTGCCGGATGCAGCAACGAGACATCACAGCTTCCGCCCGATCCCCAAGATCTGATATTTGCCACGTCTGATCAGAGCATGTGACACTGAACCAACAGTGCAGAGGCAAACGCGTACCTAGTATCAATACGCCCCAATGTGCGAGAGTAGCCAACAATACTAGAGCATGTACGAGCCGGGAGTCCTTCCAAATTACCCACCTGCATAGTTCGTGAGATACGGCGAGCCAACGTAGGTTACTAAGACTCACGTGCGAATCATGAGATTCATAGAGGAACACGCTATACCAATGTTTCCGGATATCTAAGGCCAGATGCAATCTCAACAAAGGTAGATCTATGCGCGAGCAGAGAAGAGTATCTCACTGCAGGTAAGAGCGTCCCAGCTAATCAAACGGATAAGTGGACGGAGCAACAAGACACGTGCATGAGAACTGACGCATACAGCCTAAAGACGATGTGCTCAATACAGTTGCACTTATTGTTGGGCTGAATGAGTTTCAGTCCTTAGTCACCACCATAGTACTTACAGTAAAATGAGGGACATCAAAAGGAATGTCCTCCCAACCAGGTATGGAATCTCCAGGAAGGAAGCCGTGGGTAATAAGAGACATGTGTTGGCATAGCTACTTACAAGTGCCCAGCGAAACAATAGACGCCCACAAATTATAGCATATTCTGTCCCAAAGGATTGGAAGTACTCCCATCTACATTAACACCTCAGTCAAGTAGGTTCAAGATGAAAAGGCAACATACCCATAAGCGCCCAGCAGCAAAAATGATATGTACCCATAATCAACAACAAGGCGTGCCTCTACCACTGGGTCCTGCCACCAGGGTGTCATTGTGCAAGCACTGTAAAATCTAGACGGTCAGGAACAAGTTTGATGTTCGCCAACGCTCGCCGATACTATTTATTAACGAATTAGAAGTGCATAATCAGCCTTACTAAGAGCCATCATTACTTACGCTGCCCGGTGATTAGCAGGTATCATGTTCCAAAGAATGAAATATCGATTTGGTGTTCTCTGACAGGTCAGAGTTCTCAGCGCAGCAAGCAGTGACAAACCAGGGGTCGGCGCCAATGATTGTTCCTTGAGACAAATCATTAGACCAGGGATTAACTGACCGGGTACATAAATACTTGCCATAGCACGTTTCAAGGTTCAGGATCGTCTTCGACATCAATATGTGGCCCTGGACTATGAGCCCCAAGCACGTTGTTACTGGGCCTGCAGAATACTTCCACACTAGCCTCCAACATGACCGTCGCCCGCTGAGAGTTTCGTGATTCACTGTGTGATACAACCTGCACACAGCAATCCGTTTTGGACAGGCTATGGTTCTTAACACTGGTACGATGGAAATGCACCACTTACCCGTTTCCCGTTGTCAAATGGTCCTCTCGATTTCTAAATGACACCGACAACCTGCGCAGAAAAGATCTGACAGGACCGTGAGAACTTCTATAGTACTTGACCCTCTCTTCGTTGACCTGGCTTTTCTCAACTGCTCGCATCATGACTCACTGACATCCTGATTCCCGAAGTTTCGTTTTCAATTTCAGACATATTCCGCAGAGATGCGCCACTTAATGGTCCATGGATGCTTACCGGTGCACCTGTGATCCATGCAGTGCTGATGTTGTCGGGGCTCAGTGCGGTAGGGTTCAAGAAGGCCGCAGCCTTCTCCCACCGCCAATGTATCGATCATGGGAAAGGGCCACACGATTCCGCTATCATGGTCTACCACTGGTGAGATCCTATCGACTACCACAGGATATTTCCTTTCTGCAGATCACATGAGCGACGAAGCTGATGCCTCACCGGACAGAGTGTGTCCCTCAACAAACTCAGTGCGCGTTCACATTTTCTGAAGCTGTGCCGTAGCATTGGCTTGTTTTCCATTCGTTTTGGTCGATATAATCGAAAACGTGCAATATTTGCAAGCTGTACAACGAAATCTCCGAATGATGGAGTCCTCGAGGCCACAATGGAGACCCCTTATCGTGCCCAATACTGCTTGTACGTTCCCACATAGTGACACTGAACCAGCGCCACACGTGGAAGCCGCGCCATCCCATAGCACCAGAAGCTGAGAACACCTAGCAGTAGCTCCAATCGTCTCCAATCGGATCTACTAGATGATACTGCGCAGAATGTTCTTTCCGTTTCCGATCACAAGTTCCTCCTGCAACACACGCGGCGTCCGCATGTCCACAGCCATGGCTGTTCGTGCGGTATCTGTCCCAGTAGCTTGAAAAGCCCCTCCGCCCAACTCACCATCTCCAAAACAATTTCCCTCTCAACATGTCTGTGTCGATGTTCAGAGTGTTTGGACAGACCACACCATCCTCGCCTCCAACTCGCAGTGACACTCGTAAGAAAATACCCATTCACAGAGGGACGTACTCCTTTATCAATCGACAAAGTGGGACTGCAATGGAGATGTCCAGTGATCATACCATAGTAGGTTAGCTACTTTCCCCCCTCATAACGCATCCCCACGTCTAACGAGAAGTGGTGTAGGAATGCCGCCAAAGGATCTGGACACTCAGAAGGTATGTGCTGCATCTCGTGTGGTGCGTCTTCTAAGTAATCGATGGCAGTGGGAGGTCCATCCCCTGGGAGCGGGCCATTCCATTCGAAACCTCAAATATGGCAAATACTTATCCGTAAAGTCCATAGCCAAGGACGCGCTGGTAGTCTCAAGTGACTTTCCGGTGGCGTGGCACGTGAAGGAAGTACGTGTTACTGAGGAAAATACTGCCTTCTACGAGTAAGCGCACGTGAGCATGCTCATGACGATTCGACGTATGCTAACTGGGGTTTGATCGCAAGAATACACTGGCCGGGCACGGAGTTCATTTTCGAGCTAGCAGACTCGGGAAGTTCTGCACCAAAGACAAAGGTGAGCGCCTTGTTGAAGAGAAAAGAAAGTTGTTCATTTTTTCAAGATACATATCTCGGAAGGCCAGTTAGCAGCGGACCAGCAACGTTGTCGGTACTGGAGAGCGAACCGTATTCGCCAGAACTCGTTTTACCAACCCTCGCCTCCAACGGCCCAGGGTCAAGGTAACGGGATGAGTTCCGGTTTATTTAACTTCGCGGGTGAGCCACTCTTCCCTGGATGGCGACGGAAAATGGATTGACTCCTTTACCTCCAACCTCAGATAAGTGGAAATCTTTCATCGTCCCCGAAAAGAGGGTACAGATCACGCAGCAGCATCGAAGCAACAAGTAATGTCTCTCTTTGACAGAAATCTCGTCTTTGGATATTCTTCACAAATTGTCTTGCATCAAATGTACATAGATTACCACTGACCGTCATGAGCGATGCGTGTATACCCACTATACTTCTGATGTAACTGGCTACAAGATGTACAAATTGCATCCTAAGGCAACGAACTGTCGCAACACACTCCATTGTCTCCTTCAAACCCAATGGATAGTCATGTCTAGGCTCAGCGTGTACAAGATATCTTTTTCTGTGGATGAGGCCTACCCCTGAGCCATGACATAACGACCTCTTGGAGACTACTTAGGATGAGGACGGGACGAGCTACGCGTTTACTGAACCTGCGTGTGTATGAAAATCTTAGTGCGTGATATAAGGATAGTAGACCGTTGACACACCAATGATTTGAAGGCCTGGAAACACCCAAAGATAATGCGACGATTTACCAACGGCCTCATACCTTGAACTACATAGTTTGCGAGATCTGGTACAGGGGGTACAAATCTCTGCACAGTCGTAGTCAAAGCAGGATATTGGCCCGTCACAATTGCCTTGACCAGGGCTTCCGAGACAGGAATCTTGAAGAACGTCGGTGCACTTCCGACTATGGTGATGCCAGGAACCACGGCGTCCGTGACTGTAGCAAGGCCCCAACGTTCTCGAACTTTGTTATTTTGATAAAATGCAGCAATGGCCTCTGCCACAAGCTGAGGTTCCGGGTTGGTGCCAGTAGGTAGGTGGCGCTACCAGGTTCCTCAGTTATTGACAATAGAGTATTCAGCGACACGCACTTTGTCCTCTTGCACAAGTAATAGATACTTTGTGGCTCCACCCCGGTCCATAATACAAACATCCGTCTTGGTGCATACCTGTTGCCCACACATTTCAAAAGAGAGCTCCTTCTGTGAGTGAATGATTCGACGCCCCGAGTCATATCTCAGTAGTTTGAGGACGACAGCGGCGAAGTCAACCACAAACGGTTCTTCATCAGCGACAGCATCCTCCAAATATGCAAAGAAATTGATATCTGCTTTGGTCGCATTCGGGGGCTCATCGAGATTGTTCAAGATGACAGGAGAGACGTCCAGCTGCTCTGGAAGGGGATGGCCAAAGAATTCGTTCGTTCCTTTGTTAACAACTTCGATATTAAATGCACAGAGTTCGTTATCTCCCCAGTCACCACCAGATTTGGCTGAGCGGTTCAAATACATGGCTCAGATGAGACGGTGTCGTCGAATATTTTGAATTGTTCCTGCTTCACTTAGTAAGTCGGAGTTTCTCAGGAGAAGCACTTCTAGAGCGTCTCGCAGTAACGAACAACCTTTCCGAACGTGTCCGTCATATCCCACGTCCCGCTCTTTAAGCATGACGACTGCACAGTTTAGATGTGGTCTAAAAACAGATTGACGTCGAGCCCAAACCCCCGAATACTAGCTGAACACCTTTGAATTGGTCATGACATGCTCCACGCCGACATCCAAATTTTTCCTCTCGAGGCTGATGATTTTAGACGAGTCGACGTTCTTTCCCGTTGATTCGAATTCTGTATCTCCGCTAAATTTAATGCCGAGTTTGGACTTGGGTATTAACCCAGACCTTGTACTTGTCCGACCAATCACAGCCAGTCAGATCGAACCTATTACATTTCTTCAGGTACCGATCAACCACGGAAGTGGCATCCAGGTGTGTCACCAAATGTTCTATCCAGCCTCCCTGTAAGCGGGTGAATCAATATTAATCCTTGTGCCGGCAAATCCGATCCATTGGACTCACAGTAGAGACATAAACATCGTGATCGTGCACAACTTCAATACCTCCGTCAGTCTTCTCAGGAAAGAGCGCAAATGAACCACCCGCGAATTTGAATCTGTCGATGTGGTAACCTATTGTCTCCAGGTTGTCCTGAGGGTACTGTTTTCCGTACGCTGCATAGTACGGACCGCATAATTCAGTTGCACGGATCCAAGTGGATAGAGCCAATGCATGTCTTCTTGTCTTGTTTGAGTCTCAGTGCTTGTGAGGCCTGCCAGTCCATAGATGAGACAGTATGGGATGAGGTAGTAGACAGCTTGATCAGAGAAGACGCACTTTGGTAGAGCAGGAGAGGGGATTTCGCAGGAGAGGGGATCTTATACATGATCAGTAGTGTTCGGTGAGTGCATGGAGTAAATATTTACAGTCAGACCATGCATAGGTTCCGACTACAACGAGCACGAACTCCCTGATAAATAATGTTTTTTGTCCATGATGGACGAATCATCGATAGTCACATCATTGAATGATCTTTGGCGTTTGGGCACTCGTCAACATCGATGAATACTAGCGCACGACATTGCGTACGAATAATGAACAGGTTGCAAGTGAATGATGCAATCTCTGAGCTTATGTGCTGTAACACGGGAAACAAAGTCTTGTTGCAAATTGTAGGGTTTGTGTTGATGGTTCTGCAAATAGACATAAAGGCATCGATCTTACGACGCGCGTTGAAGACCAAGTATTCATTACCTTGGCAAATCTATACACTTCACGCGCAACACCAGACCAGATCCTTTTCCATGCCCATCAACTACCAATCACTCGACGATACCACAGTCCGAAACTTCCACCCTGGCTGATGGACGCCCGCTTCTTGAACCATTGGACTCGATTGCTTTGACAACTTTCATGCCATCGACGACCTCACCGAAGACAACATGTTTACCGTCAAGCCAAGATGTGACTGCCGTCGTGATGAAGAACTACGGAACGCACGAACAACTATCAGTTCTCAGTATATCAGAGGTGATACTAGCTTGCCTGTGAGCCATTCGTATGTGGGCCCGCGTTTGCCATTGAGAGCAGACCCTCCTTGCTGTGACTGTGGATGAAGCTTTCGTCTTTGCACACGAAGTAAAAGAGGATACGTGACGAAGACAAATCTCGAATGAGTCGATGCAAGACAGTAAAGTACGGATGTGCTCCTTACCCTCAAAGCCACCGCCATATATAGACTCGCCGCCGGTCCCATTGTGCTGGGTAAAGTCACCCCCTTGGATCATGAACTGCACGCTTTTCAGTACGGGAAGAGGAGACAACGTAAAGACAGACCTCCGGGATGATTCGATGGAATGTGCTGCCCTTGTACGCGAGCTTCTTTCCGTCTTTCTCCGTGCCCATGGCCAGTTCACGAAAGTTACGAGCCGTGAGGGGAACAGTGTCGTCATAAAGTTTGAATACGATGCGCCCCGCTGGTTTTGCGCCTATTGAAACGTCAAACTAGATTGCACAAGTGCTCAGGGTCTCAGACACTGCGAGAGTGGGGATGAGACACACAAAGACATTCGACCTATTGGTTTCAGTTCAGCGTTGTAGCCCTGAAAAACTTTACAATACGCACTTGGTAGCTGGGGACGCGACAGCAGCAGCAGCAGCCGATGCAGTGGAAGACACAAATCTACGGAAGACGAATGACATGAGTGACGGAGACGAATCAGGTGAGTCTCGGGCGAAGGTCACTGTAGAATGGATGAAGAAAAAGAGACATAAAGTCGCGCCGGACAATTAAATTATAACTTTCAAAAGATTTGTTTGTACCAAACGACGACTGTTCCACCACCCCATAGTCTATCAGCCAGATTTTTTTTTTCGAGTGGTATATCTACAGTGAATTCCAGCTCGAGTTCGACTCTTGCCAATCTACCCGGCCAGGACTGTTCATTCATTTGTACAACTATTAGCCACTTTGGAACTGCACGTCTCTGAACAATATTCGAAATTCGAATGGTCACTCTACACACCATGGTCGTTCAATCTGGTCACCCTTGATCACTATTTGTCACTCCAATCTTACCAGCCCACTTATGGGATTCATTTGGATGAAGAAAGGTGTCGGATTATCGCTACTGCGACGTCAAGGTGAACTCAACCGTCAGACTTATAATTGTGTATGAATACCACTCAACTGGGCGATGCCACTAGCACCCTACTCTCACTTCCCCATAGAATTGATAGTACATATTTGGTACACCAAGACTAGTTGGAGTTCCAGAGGTTGGACAGACAAATGTCAAGTAAATTTCGGAGAATTGTTGAGTAGCGCTCAGCAGGATGCAAAATGGTCACCACCGAAGCACTGACCAGCAGCAGCAATCAAAGAACAGACAGCTACACTTTTCAAACCCAGGGACGAACCTCCCGGGGGTCCCCAATTGGTGCGCGCGTGCAGCTACTGTCAGTGACACCGTTTGGGTTATCTGTCTGATGCAGCGATATGCCTGAGAATGCTTGAACGAGTAACTGGAATCACAGACAAAAATGCCTTGCAGGCCGAACGATCACTTGACTGGGATCGACAAAACGCAAAGCCAACAACCATATCAGACGAGGATTCAAGTTTGTGCCGATATAATCGTGCCAGATGAGAATCAAAACGTGTATCACATCTTTCTGCATAATGCAATTCAATGTGAATAAGAACTTTGCCGCCGATATGTGATGTGTCAACACCAGCATCATCATACTATCCATCAGACAGTTGGTTGAACAAAGGGATGTTGCCACGTTCAATTGATGATTAGCTGTTTGTTTATCCAAATGGCGCTGAGCATGGGATCGCTGTAGTCAAGCGTGAGAGGGATTGGACTGCCGCTTCATGGCTTCCGGAAGGAGGAGTCCGAGCAAAAGGTAACATCAGATTTATACAGCAGGGTGGATCGAAACGGTTCATACTAATACCTTGACGACAGCCGTGTGCCGACTAAACACCCCAATCATGCTACCGTTTGGCACTGTAAAATTGCCTCCGATCAGTTTTGAGCCTACTCTGTGGTTGCCCCGCACAGATTCGCAGCATCTTGGCCTGACTTAATTTCTTCTCCACCACTTGATAACGGTATGTACTACAGCTGGTATAGGCAATCAGGCTGGCGTGGTTCCTAAGGTGCCAAGGTCGATTTGGAGTTGAGCTGCCATCGCCCATCAGTTGGACGTTGACTGTCGATCATGGCAATTCATAACGACATGATAATCTCTGGGTGTCTGATTGGCCCTTGGATTGTGTCTGGGATAACTTGTCACTTGAACACGCTTACAGCATAAAACTTCTGAATGTCTTGTGTCCTTCCCTAGCCCACCCGATACCCAACTATGTCTGCGAATGGAGCAGACACAGGGCAGGCCTTACCCCCGCTGACGGGCACTGGCGAAGAGAGCCTCAGTTTTCTCGTTCATCCAGCGCTTACCTCCCTCATGCTCGCGCACACCTTCCTGATCCTTCTCCTCCCTCTCGTTCTCTCATTATTCCACTTTTCCACTCCACAGACTCGCAGAAGACCCGTTTTTTCTCTCAATTTAGCTGCCATCTTCCTTGCTTTTGTAGTGGCTGTACTTCTCGATGTGTTGTGTGTGAGTCTTATAACTCCTATGTATAGCTGATCACTTCAAGTCACTGAAAGCCACAAACAGATTCATGAAGTATTAGAACCTCTGAACCCGCTGCCTCTGTCTGTGCGTTGTTTCAGCCGATGGCAAGTTTGAAAGTTTGATTCACGCTCTCTTATCCAGCTCAGTATTGCCATCGGATTCCTTGGTGTCTGGGAATCCATCTTCGTCGATCTCATATTGCTCGTTCGCCTCGTTTCCGTGTATCCCCCTAGCCAAATTGGTCTGATACGTTTCGCCCTCTTTATTGCGACACCGGTTTTGCTAAAGCTCACGCGAATCATCAACGTCACCATATTTGCCACTGTCGTAGCCGAGGTTGCGAACGAATCAAATGGCGTTATATTGACTGAAATCATCTTTGAGACGAAACCCTACCTAAAAGTTGAGTGGGCCACTCAGATGATAGACAATACGTGAGTAATGCTATCCATTGATACTGTCTTTGCTGATCTACTCATAGATACGTGTCACTTGCATTCCTTTGGGCGATACGTGACCGGAGAAACGCAAATGGTGTGAAGAGCACGGAAAACGGTAACTTCTTTAGGATTTTGATATTCAATCCGCTGATTCATGTATCTCGACGAAATGCTCTCGTTGTCTAGCGACTTTTCCACATCGCTTGCGTACCCTCTTTCGTATCGCGCTCTCCAACTTTGTCTTGCCAACTATTTTTTCCATCGCGCAATTCATTAGCGTCTATCGCGGCGTCAACATGGATGTCCTAGAGCAGCTCGTACTTGGGAATATCATGCTTTCCACCTTTGGAGTCGCTTTCGCCACTGTATGGGCAGGAAACATCAGCAGAGGAGATGCACAGTGGTTAGACTCGAAACCTACCACGAGCAACGTGATGCCTGTATTCGCAAAAGGGTCTGCCGGGATATCGTATGATGAAATGTTCACCGAGGAAAAGTAGTTTGGCGGCGTTCCTTCGGCTCTTCATGCTATTACCGTTTCATGGGTACCGAGCCATGCCATACGATTGGCTCCTTGCCTCCCCGCTTTTGCAACAGTGTGGTGAATAGTTATCAACGCGAACTGGCATCAATTAGTGTTTGACTTATTAATTTTTTTATACATTTCTTTGACTTCGTCACTGTACAATGTATCTAACAAAGTCCTCCGTCGCCAGTAAGCCTGTGTGATCAAGCCACTGCGAAGTGTAGTCTATGATCATCAATTGACAAGGATCATAAAGCATGTCCGCGCCAATTCCAGTCTGGTTCGATAACAGCCTTCAGTCCGTAATTTATCATGACCGTGCGGTGATTGCCGACCTTGGTACACGTGGACCAACCTCCGAAGTGTCCAGATTCGTGGTACTGCCTAAGCAAATAAAATTCATCAGAGAACGTAGGTAGGTTAATGCAGCACCTGCTTCAAGATAACCTTCTCATCAGGAGTAGTGTTTCCCTATTTGTGCTTATCTACACATGTAAATAATCGAAAATGGCAAGTCTGTTGCAACCATGTGATTGGCTCGTGATTTCCGAACGCATCCAGAGTCTGCTGGTTGCTGACGGTTCCGCATTCCTTCCACCCAGCATCTACTAGCACTTCGACGACGACAATGTCCGCCTCATTTCTGTTGCGCTCAGCATTGCCCAGAACATTCGCTTCTACTACTGGTCGCAATGTTTTACGTTCAGCGCTCCAAGGTATGTGTCTTGTGTATAGCTGGCAATGACCATAGCTCAGATCCACTTGTAGCAAGACGTGGCGCCAGTTCGACAACCCAATACGTTCCTGGTGGGCGTAGGTGTTCAACACTGTATTTCATTCCATCTTGTGTCCTCATTCATCGTGACTTTCAGCGATTTACAAGGGAACCGTGAATGATCCAACGACATTCCCTCCTCCGTCGAAGACACACGGTTCCTATCACTGGGCATTCGAACGCCTTTTGTCTGCAGCGTTGCTTCCCATGACTGCGGCGGCATTTGCAACATCTGGCACGGCTTACCCTGTCCTCGACGGTCTCTTGGGTATCTCCCTTGTTATGCACAGCCATATTGGAGTAAGCAATTGTATGAATCGCTCTTGGTATTTCAGATCGCTAATTTCATACGTACAGTTTGACGCTATACTTGTCGACTACCTCCATAAACGCAAGTTCCCTATCCTTGGTCCCCTGATGAGCTGGATGCTTAGGGCCGCAACTGTTGGCGTTTTAATCGGTGTTTACCAGTTTAACACGAATGATATTGGTGCGCTCTCTGTGGTTTTGCGCCTGGTGAATTACCGGGAACTGAATTCCTCGCTAGGCCTGACTGAGTTCATCACCAAGATATGGGCCGCTTGAATCCCAGGTGCTCTCGGCCGTCCGTTATTTTCCTCGTGCGAAATGAGTAGATCGTAAATTCCATATTGGAAGCCTTTATCTCT
The DNA here is from genome assembly GCA_038094475.1 of Phylloporus aff. rhodophaeus. NCBI lineage: Eukaryota > Fungi > Basidiomycota > Agaricomycetes > Boletales > Boletaceae > Phylloporus > Phylloporus aff. rhodophaeus. The sequence continues at coordinate 85,577 of JBBPUD010000039.1, read as the reverse complement.
AGTTTCGTCGACTTGAAGTAGTACATTTGCGTCAGAAAAAAAAAACCAACGAACATCAGAATCAATCTACTTTAGAAATTGGATGCCCGCTTAGCTCAGTGGTAGAGCGCGTCACTTGTAAGAAATTATGATGAGGTCGGTTGTTCAATCCAGCCAGTGGGCATTTTTTTTCTCGTTTTCTTTTCCTTTATAACCCTTGTTTAGACACTGCAATTTGTGTAGTGCCTTCCCCTCAGACATATTCATAAGTTCAGGATGCAACCTCCGATTGGAGCAGCGGCAGCTGGTACTGGCCTGTACCGCCGCACACTGGCATCTGTGCCAGATGCTCCATTGAAACCTTATAGCCAACATTGGTCGAGGGCGCCAAGGGCGTATAGAGTCGACCAACACGTTCTACATTGGACATCCTCGTGGTACACTTCCCCGATCATGAGGCTCCAGTGTTGGTCTTTCTAGATCTGCGTTGAGGCCTTTATGCCTTTGAAGATGGTCGAGTGTAGGTGACATCATGCCCGTCTACGGTAAGACTTCCTCACTCTTTACCTAGGAACTATGTTGACGATGCGACCACTCAGAACTTCAGCCTCACATGCCGCGGAAAACAATTTTATCAGACACGAGTATTCTCTCATCAACTGGTCTGGGTCGAAATTCGGTTTGGATTCTTTCCAACAGCCAATGCACTACTCGCGTTGCAGTGTATGGATTACGACATGTTTCATACTTTACACGCTTTGGATAACTGCCACTGGTTGACATACTTCACATGCAAGGATTCAAATTGTCTTTAGACTATCGATTTCGCACTTTTTTGGTTGGCTTCCAAAGCACGTGGCCTGTAGCTCTGCTTCCAACTTCACATCGGTTCACAGGCGAAGCAAGTGGAGCTGGCATCCATATCTAGGTTGTTTGGGAGACAACCAAGCACAGTTGGCCAAATGGCGTAGGCTTGTCTTACTCCACTGATCACGGAAAGGTTTTGTACTAACCACCTTTCAGGATGAACTCGACATTGTTGAGGGTGTGAATAACGCGGGGCCAAATCAGTCGACACTCTGTACAAGTACTGGTCAGCATTTCATCATTTATCATTGCCCTCACGGCTGACAGCAGCCATCCACGATTGTTTAATCCCCATTTAGGTGTTGCATGGCTTGTGTGAGGGGAATTGCTCATACGTTTCAGACTTTGGCCAGGTCGATAATCTCCAGATTGTGATGTCAAAGGTGGGCTCTTTCAAATCCCCATTGCGTGTAGCTTGTCGTCGTCAACCAATGATAATACTAGATGCGGAGTACAGTTTACGGAAGGCTACAACAGCTTCGGGCCCGGTTTCAACAGCATTGGTAGTGAATGAGAAGGTACCGTAACCTTGACAATAAACGATCTTTGGAGAAACCCTCATATGCGATAGAACACAGACTGAGACAACTACAACAGCGTTTGGTTCTGGGAACGTGGTGATGCGTCAGTGCGAGTGTGGGTGCCACCAAGGCTGTCTACACGGGTAACTGGGCAAGTTATCGCTGTTCTCATTCTTGCGGGCCTGAAAAGGATGTAGCATGTTGAGGAACACCTGTTGCGCACTTCCCAAATGACTGAAGACTATGTAACCTTGTCACTGATACTACTAGCAAGTTTCTAGATTTAACCTTGCTGTATGGGCATCCCAAAAACTCGAACTAATGGTAGTATATGAGCCCAGTGGACGGGTCTGTTCAGGATAGCCATGGAAAGGCGCACTCGGAAAGTGGTGAGTTGCCATGGTATTGATTCAGAGTTGGGGTGATTCCCGTTGCCAGAGCAAAACGTCGATCACCGCACTTCGATGGGTCCTGCCATGTGCATGAGACGTCATGCGCGTCATGCGTGGATCCTGTTTTCGAGCAGATCATACTTGGCTACCCGAGCCAGCTTCATGTTGGTTTGAGTACAAATCAATCTCAAGTGTGTGCTAGACATCCCGTTCTGGTGAACATTGCGCTTACTACGATGCGAAAACAATATCAATTACGCCTCTCAGAGGAAGAGTTTGACGTCCGTTCCAGGACCATATCTTATCCATGCTCCTTAATTGCTGACCGATGGTGGTAATTTACCTCATGGGCGAAAAGTTAGTTATGCTTGATCTGCTAGCAACCATCAATCCGGTTGCCTGTTTCAATCGCATCACATCACCAGGCAAACAAGAACCAACCTGTCTCGCCATTCAAGTACGCTGATAGAGACACGGCCTTTTCATTACTGCTGGACAGTACCCTTCTCCTTCGTTCACGGCCTGAGGCTGGATTAATTCAGGACATTAATTTATTTGCAAACGACCCACGTACGAGACAGCATGAGTAGGTCTCTGTATCCCCGTCGTTCTGTTTGAAGTGTTGAACTTCCATAGGTTCCTTGGCCGCCCTCTCAGTATTAATACTTTTCTCCTGCTTGCCCATTGCTCGGGCACAGATTTATTGCGACACATCGTAGGATTTCTCTACTGAATCATTTGTACACCCTCAACAGACTCTGAGAACAGTGATGACACGAACTTCTGCTCATGGGTTGTGAATCATAAAGGGTTGACTGTTGCCATTGTGTGCGGAATAGGTGCGTGTGATGTAGTTGCAGATTATCAGTGTTGATGTGTTCGTGCAGTGGCATTTGTTGTTTTCCTGCTCGTAACCTGCTGTTGTTGTTGCTGCGCTCGTTGCTGTCGGCGGCGTCCCCCGCCTTCTCCCGCGGTGATGGTATATGCTCCTGGCAGTCGACCACGAGTCAACGGTCAAACAATATCTGCACCGCTTCCTGCAGATGATCTGCCATCCCAGGGGATACAACCATACCCATTTTCGGTGCCAGGGCCGGGTTGCCAGAGCGCGGGAGCCCCATTGTCAGGGAGGGAATGGACGGAGGTTGATTTGAGCAAGAATCCCAATTACGCTCGTGAGGGGATGAACCACAAGGGGTACGACGCCGCGTAAGGGTAGCTGGGACTTGCAAAATTCGTTGTCGTACAGTGAAAAATCAAGTCTTTGTAGAATACTTTTTGGCGTGTGGCTGGCCCTGAGAAATTGACGCTCATTCAAGTTGTCTTCGAACCACTTCAGAGGTCGTCCACTTGCACCGGCCGCACCCGCGCCAGCCTCGTCTTTCTTCTCTCTTTCTTCTCTTTCTCCATGCCCAGCTTATTCTCGCGCTCAAGGACAACCTCGACGCCGGGCAAGAAATCTCCAGCCAATACTACCATAGGACCCAAGTACGATGAGTTTGGCCGCGTGAACAGCAGAGGCTCCCGCTCCGACTCACCTCATATGCCCTCGAAAAAGGAGGCTGGGAAGGAGAAGAAGAAAGCTCAAGACAAGTCCAGAGCGCGCACTCTAAGCTCACCTAAATCAGACCACGATCTGGGCGACCTCGTTGCTCAGATTCCGGATGGCAGCTTCCTCCCCCTCAATCTCGATCGTCCCCAAGACGAATCTGGCGAGGAAAAGACCCTGGAACACGATTATGGCTACCTTTCTTACGAGCGTCATGTCATCCTTGGTCTTGACGACGTCGCTCGCCTTGTCGATGTCATCGCCGTAGAGCTTGGTACCCGCGGCCTCACTACCCCCTTCATCTTCTCTACCCTTGCTCTTGATGTCTCCTCCTCCGCGATCAAGCGCCTCATCCGTGCCTTTCTTGAAACTTGCACCAACCCTTCTTCCAGAGAAGCTGAACACCGTTGGCGTGAGGAAGCGCGTTTTGCGGGCCCACATGAGCTGGGCATGTGCATCCGTTGGGGCCTCGGGCGGGTCGTAAGAGTAGTAGGCGGTCAAGCAGTCCGTGGACTTGTCTCTTGGGAGCATTATATCGAGTTTCGTGACTCAGAAGCTGGTACGCATCATTCCATTCTCCCTTGATCTTTTCACGCACACGAGGCTTGGCCACTAATTAATTATCTCTCTCGGTGCCTCCTAGCGCTCAACTACCCTCCGACACATTTTTCGACCTTTTTACCACCGTTACCACCGGTCTTAAGGACCATTCTATGGACGCTCTTGAGTCTCCTCATTCGCTTCACCGCGCACAGCTCATCCTCTGGCCACACTCCCCCGACACTCTCCCCGCTGTTTGGGCCCCTCCTCTTCGGTTTGGGTCCAGCCTGTCTTTCATTCCATCATACATATATACATTATCTTCGAGCCGTGAATGCCATGGAGCACATCATGTTGGCATTCATCCGCTGGCAGGACGCACCCAAGGCACCGGGCATACGTTCCGAGATCAACACCAACATCACTTTTGGGAGCGCAACCACCCTTGGGGTTCCCACACGTCTCAAAGATTGGATCAGGGGGTACCCTTCCATGCTGCCCTCTTTAAACGTCAAGGAGAAACAGGACAGGCCGCAAGCACGTCGCGGAGCACGGACAATGCGTGTTGTCAGTGTTCGTCGCAACGTCCGGATGTACTCGCCTGACTTGGTCAAAACGGCTGCGAGCTGGGCATCCTCTCGATCTGGCCAGGAAGGTAGTCGTGGATTAGCATGTTCTAAAGAGTGGGAGCGCGTTGCGCCCACCGCGTTAAAGTTACAGCCACGTTACTCGGAAGGATACAAAAAGAGAATGGATATGCCTCCAAACTTCCATCCGTACATGGGAGGTGCCAGCAGCGGGACATCCTCTGCAACCTCGAGTACCTCATCAGCAACGTCGACATCGGGAAACGAGAAAGGCTTGGGTATCAGGGAAGGCGAGGACCGCTTTAGGACCCTAACTGAGCTTAAGTGGGGTGAATTTGAAGCCATGGGTTTTGGGACGATGGGAGCCGACGAGAAGAAGCTCCAGTTTGACCTCACCGAAGGCGAAAGGATGGTGAGTCAATGAAAAAGGAGAACAAAGTGTATACTCACTTTGTTGATAGTCTCGCTCTGCTAAGCGTGCGACGATGAACTGGAACGATTTTTCTGCCATTGGTTTCAACCGCACAGACGCACGCCTTAGCGCCACACTCCAGTTTAGCACCCCAGTGACGCATACCATATCATCTTGGCCAACGCAGAACGCAAGTATTACTAAGAAGCTTAAGAAGACTCAGCGCGCGCTCCCTCCGTTTGGTTGGGACACAGAGCCTGTTATGGGATCCGAAGAAATGGTTGAAGAAGCATTCATGGACGTCTTTTGTGACTTGGTATATGGAGGCGGATGGATGGACATCGAGCGCGGTGAGGAGACCGACAGGGAGTGTAACTGGGCCTTGGTAAACCTCTGTGTCGTAGTTTGGGCTGAGTCTCTCGCTTACCTGTACTGACACAGATCGAGTTCAAGTCCCTCCCCCTCAATAAGAACTCGACCCGCGGAACTGACCCCCGTACCGCGACAACCGTCTTTCTCTTTGAGGAGTTTGTGCCGTTGGAATACAGGCAGCAACTGGCAAAAGAATCCGGGATGAAGCGTCGGCTGCCCTTTCTGTTCTCGCCGTCCAGCAAATCGAGGCCGTGGAAACCTGCTGCGACGCTGAATGGTCGGCCTTATGTTGTCGGACACGTCCCCAAAAGTCCAACCCTCCGCGAGGTGGAGTTTGAGGGTATGCTGAGGTCCAATGGCAGCAAAATACTCTCTCTGTCGAAAGCTGCCCCTATGGTCACGATTTCCCCTGCGGCGCAGGGGGACACGGACCATTCGCGACCGGGTACTGCAGGTTCTGGTCGCGGCTCTCCTATTAAGCAACTTGAACGCGTACCTTCAGACTCTCCTCTCACCCCCGGAAGCACCAAGCGGCGGTTTCGGATTCCAGTGCCCAGCCCTTCTGTAGTGCGGCGCTCAACGCTCGTGCCAGCTGAGTACTCGACCGTGGATTTTGAGACGCGCTTAGCGAGTTACAGTGATGATGAACTCAACGAGAGTGCTAGCGTGAAGGCACTCACACCCGCTGAGAGGCATGAGCGAAGAATGTCAAGGGATGATGCCTGGGTGGATATCCTTGTTGCTGCGCACAATCGCAGGATGGGATCGCAGGAGGCGGATCGTCGACCAGGGGCAAAGGGTCTCAAGGGCGGACGCTCTGATCCCGAATTGGCTAGTCAGGAGATTGCCATGGTTCTTGCTGGTGTCCGTGCACGTTCTCCGCTTTCCGATGATGAAGAAATACAACCACGCCAACCGGTAGTGGAACCCATTCCAACCACAAAGCCACCAGAGATAGAAGATCCTGACGTCGAGTCGGTGATGTCGTATCCCAAGACCAAGCGAGTTGGGTACTTTGATCTACATCCCGAGCGACGACCTGGAAATGGGAGACCTCTACCGGTACGACCGCAGGTTAACGCAGGAGACTCTGACGGTGATGACGTACCAGATAAACTGGTATATGGGACGCCTGAAAACTCTGTTGTCCCGTCGCCGGAACCTATGAGACCATCGTTCGAGACAGAGGGAAGCGAGTATGGGCCCTCTGCCTCTTCTTCACCCACCGGCGAGATAGATGTTCCCGATTTTGTTGACCATGAGAGGAGTAGGGAACAAAAGGAGAGCCTGCACTCCCGAGCTGAATCCATGACGTTACCACAATTGTCCAACAATGATGTCTCAAAGCACACCCCGCAAAGCAAAACCGCATCGCTCATTGAAATGTATCGCGAACGAGAGAGGCAGAGCCTCGTCACCACGCCATCCAAACTCCCAATTCGAGTCTCGCCATTACCCCCCAAGGATACTTCCCCTCAGACACCCGACCCGCCCGCTAGAGTTCCATCACCCGCTTCTGTACTTGAGTCGGACCCTCCAGAAATCGGAGACGACGCAGACTATCTATCTCCCTCCGACATCTTTACGGAATCTAGTCATAACAGTCCAGGTCGATATATCCATGGCGCTCCTCTTCACAATGTCATGGAAGAAGAGGAAGAGGAGTGAACGCAAGCGGATATGTAAAGTACTCGTGGTCCCCACCGATACCTTGACCTTTTTTTTTCTTACACACTCTTCCCGAAGATTGGACAGCTGATGAATTTAGTGTGTTCATCTTCTGTTTGTGCCTTTCTTTTGTTTTTTTTTTTTATTATTCTATACAGAACCCCTAAGTTCATTCCGATTGCTAACTCGAACGCGTCTCTTTTTCCTTCATCGCGATCTAATAACATCCCTGGAATACCTCCCAATCGTTGATAATTCCCAGTTGTCCTGTCCTTTCTATGAGTCTACTCTTGTCATAGCTCTACTGAGCCTACTTACTATCACTAGTGCAGTGCATATGTTTGTCTTTTTTATCTAAATAGGTTCAATTGATTTTGTCGCTGGGAACTTTACGTGTCGATAAGACCACGACCTTGTCCTTGTCCTTGCGATCATTTTGAAGATGGTCCATGTCCCAGATCGATCCATTCGGATTTGTGCAGATCGAGGGGGTACGTTTTGCGATGTCCATGCGTGAGTCCTTGTATCTTGCCGACTTTGTTTTGTTCCGACGAACCTCGTGGCTCGGAGACGCCAATCAATGTTTTGGAATCGTTGTTGACGTTCTTGGCGTCGAACATAGGTCATATCCTGATCCAGAGCGGCCTGGCGAACGATGCGAACTTGTGGTCAAACTCCGTTAGCCCTGCATCTCTAGTGGCGTTAAGCTGACCATGGGATGATCGGTAGTGTCCAGGGACCCACAGAATTATGCGGACGCGCCTACCGAAGGGATTCGGAGGGTGTTGGAGACCGTAACGGCGACCAAGATCGAACGCGGTCGCGTACTCGACACGAGTAAGATTGGTGCGTGCAAGATGAGGATGCGCATTCATCATCGTCGCTTATTGCAACACCCCAAAATCTAGATTACATCCGACTGTCTACGACGGTCGCAACCAACGCGCTTCTAGAGCGCAAGGGCCATCGGCACGCGCTGCTCATCACCAAGGGTTTCCAAGACCTGCTGCTTATCGGTAACCAGTCCCGCCCACGGATTTTTGATTTGAACATTCGACGGCCGTCACCACTCTATTCAGAGGTCATCGAGGTGGACGAGAGGGTGACACTCGTGGGGTATACGTCGGACCCCGATGCCGAGGCCCATGCAGTACAATGGAATGACGATGGCTCAGTGAGGCGGGGGTACAGGGGACCCGGATGGGATGGCCAAGGGGACGCGGAAGGACCAGGCGAGATCGTGAGAGGGATATCTGGCGAAGCCGTCCGGATTCTAAAACGACCAGGTCGGGTGTTCTGTCCGTCTTTCTCAGGTCTCCTCGTGACACGAACCCTCCATCCCGTTATGAACAGATCTCGAGGTCGTACGACAGGACTTGGAACGCTTGTATGCAACAGGATACCGTTCGTTGGCCATCGTCCTCATTCATTCGTATACGTTTCCGGATCATGAGGCGCTAATTGGGAAGCTAGCGCGCGAGATTGGGTTCACACAGGTCTCAGAATCATCGCGGCTCCTTCCGATGATCAAGGTGGTTCCACGAGGGGTCTCGTCTACCGCGGATGCGTACCTCACCCCGATCCTGCGCGAGTACTTGGATGGTTTCTTCAAGGGGTTCGACAGCCAGCTCAAGGATGGTCAGGTCAAGAGCCCTCGTGTCGAATTTATGGGGAGCGATGGTGGTCTTTTGGATCTCAATAATTTCTCTGGCCTTAAGAGTATTTTGAGTGGACCTGCTGGTGGTGTAGTGGGCTACGCTCTGACGAGTTGGGATGAAAAATTAAAGTGCCCAATCATAGGGTGGGTTAAATTTCTTTCTGGTCCCCAGTCCGAGCGTAACCGGACCATGTAGGATCGATGTCGGTGGTACCTCGACCGACGTATCGCGCTTCGACGGTCGGTATGAAGTTGTGTATGAAACTACGACAGCAGGAGTAACTATTCAGTCACCGCAACTTGATATCAACACCGTTGCGGCAGGTGGAGGTTCTTGTCTAACTTTTCGCAACGGACTGTTCTTGGCAGGACCAGAGAGTGCTGGAGCAGATCCCGGGCCAGCATGTTATAGGTGAGCTACGCCGGGCCAATGGCGAGGATGTCAGGACGGTAACATTCAATGCAGGAAGGGTGGCCCATTGGCGGTGACCGATGCGAACCTTCTCCTTGGGCGCTTGATTCCAGGCTACTTCCCAAAGATATTTGGGAAGTCAGAGAATGAGCCATTGGATATCGTTGCGACGCAGACTGCCTTTGAAGAACTGGCTAGGAAGATCAATGAGACACAGGAGCGATCATTTAGTCTGGACGAGATTGTCTACGGGTGGGCACCAGAATGATATACAACAATCATGAGAGTTCTCATGAGATTGATAGGTTCATCAAGGTTGCCAATGAGACCATGTGCCGTCCAATTCGTGCCTTGACGGAGGCGAGGGGATACTCTACTGCGAAGCACGTGTAAGTACTGCCCGAATTCGAAGGACGGTGCTATTCACACGGTGCAGACTAGCAAGTTTCGGCGGGGCTGGCGGTCAGCATGCCTGCGAGATCGCCAGCCTGTTGGGGATTAAGACGATCCTAATACATCGTTATAGTTCCATTCTATCTGCTTATGGGCTTGCATTAGCCGACCGGTGCGGCCAATTGCCAAAGCTCTCGTATTCTAACTAACCGTAGTGCGGTAGTGCATATGAGCTACAAGAGCCGTCGTCAGCATTCTATTCTGGTTCATCGCGTGCTGCCCTCCGTGCCCGTCTGGATAAACTGACAAGCGATGTTCGCGAAGATCTTGCCCGTCAAGGCTTTGAAGGCGATCGAGTGGTTGTGGAACGAATGCTCAACATGAGATTCGAAGGGACAGACACCGCTCTGATGGTGTTGCCGAACACGAATGACGGTGATGGAAATGAAGACTTTGCCGCAGCTTTTGAGAGAGTGTACAAGTCAGAATTTGGCTTCCTGCTGGAGACCAAGACAATTATCGTGGATGACATCAAGGTAACGTTGTACAAACTAAACGGACTTTTCTCACTGCTTCGTACAGGTCAGAGGTGTTGGAAAGACGTTTGACTCTCTCGGGGAATCCGTCTTTTCAGAGGTGAAACGTCTTGAAAGAGTCCCAGTGGACCGTTTGCGAGCGGCGTCTACCCACAGGGTCTATTTTGACAAGGTTGGACGGCTGCCTGATACGCCCGTGTTTCTGTTGGATCAATTGCAGGTTGGGGATGAAGTGAAGGGGCCTGCGATGATCATCGATGACACGCAGACGATTGTGGTCGTTCCAGGTGCACAGGCCTTGGTATGCAGCAAGCATCTCTACATGACACTCGAGTAGAGTTTGGATAAGTATTAATGAATTATCACACACTTGCCGTGATGCGGCTACCACACGGAAGAACCTCATTTAAAAGCATGAAACCCTTGGCCTTCGACGATTTACGGGCTCGCTCAGAAGGGTGGAGAGAGGTGCGTATGTCGGACGGGGGATCAAAAATACTGGATGGCGGCTGCATACAGTGAGACCCTGGAAGCATCCCTGATCCAGAAGCACTGCAAACACTTCCAGTCGCCGTTCCTTCAGCGTCACCCTGACCACATGCTACGTACGCGATATTGGCGGTTGCAAAGTCTTAAATAATTGAGTAAGTGGATACCCTGGCCTATAGAGCTCATTTTTTTCTTCCATGTACCCATCGCTCGATTCGCTCCTCCAACTTGCATACTAGATCACGCACACCTCGCAATGTCGTTCCTTTCCCGTCGCCCAGTCGATCCTTCGACTTCTGTATCTCCACTCAAGAACAGGGGATACCCTTCAAAGCTATCTGACCTCTCTCAGAACCCTCGCAATCGCGCTCGATCCGAAGCTGGTCTCTTCAGGCGTGTCTCAACTCTCTTTACTTCCCGTCGGCGGTGGTCATCAAAGGCATCGTTTTCCCCGACAAATTCAAGTTCTGCGGGGATAGGGTACGTCCACTCCTGTCCCTGGAATACACTTCCTAGGGTTTCCAGCGACTCCACCCCGCACTCTTCCCTTGAAATTCGACGGCCGAGTGGACTGGGAAGGCGTGCGAGCTTTATCCGGTCTAGCGACTCCATTTCAGACACCGAGAGTTTCGGGAAGGTACTCGGCGTGGAAGACACGGCTCCTACAGGAGCCGTGAGCTTGCCGAATCTATTGGGTGGCGTAGCCTACGCCCCTGACATACCGCGCCTGCATATTGAACCCCCGTCCCCGCGCTGCACAGCATCCCTTACCCTTTCCAATTCCATTTTCCGAAGTGTCTTCGAATTCCTTCCTAGAGATGATCTCCCCAATGTCGCACTTGTGTCCCGTGGATTCTGTTTGGCTGCCAGATATGCCCTTTATCGCTCGCTTGATCTCCAAAATATGACAGAGTCATCACTAGGGAAGCTCGTTAACATTTTGGCGTCCAGGGAAGAACTTGCGGCACTGGTTGCCTCTTTTCGTTGTCAATGCTGGCCGTGCGAACCTGCATCGGCGGGAGGTAACCTTTCCTCCGTCCCCACTGGTGACATCCGTCAAGCATTTCAGAACATGTACAATCTCAAGTCCCTCACGCTCTCTTCGTTCGTGTCCATACTCTCGCATTCACCGTCGTTTACATTCTCTTTGACACACTTGACGATCCTTGATAAAAGGATGACCCAATCACAAGTGGTAGCGCTACGGAGCTGGCTTGCCACCCAGCCATCCCTGGAGTCACTTTCTTTTCCTCATCTCGCCGAATTAACCGGTGCCGACCCCGTCGGCGAATGGTTCCCTTCATACGACCCAAACGATCACTGCCCCTATGCCACCCTACTCCCTGCTCTCGAGTCTTTGCACGCATCCGCCGAAATGGTCTCGGCGCTAGGTCTCGCAATGAACAATCCGATACAACACCTCACATTGGACGTCCGTGGGACCCTTTATACGGGTTTGCGTCCTGGTAACGTCATTCGTGCTCTGAGAAGAGTACGCGACATGCACATCATATTTTCCCCCGAGGTCGACAAGAGGACCGTCGAGAAGTTTCTTGGTGTCACGGGCAGTGTGCTCACAGGAGACAATAAGATGGAAGCTATGAAGTCGCTCGAGGTTGAGGTGCTATGGACGGATAACGACGCTGCAGAGGTGCGTTGACTGATTCTCCTTTTTGCATTTCTTATCGTTGATTTCGGTTTCTATTGCCTTGCTAGACGCTGTATGGGATCGTCACGTCGATTATTTCCCGATTTCAGGGTCTGGAGACGCTCAAATTGACGTCGCCGTTTCGCTCTATTCAAGCGCCTGTCCCTACTTTCGCCACCATGCTGCCGTATTCCCCAACTGGCCCCGTTCCACCGTATTCTCGGGCAGCAATCTCGTCCCACCGCCCAGTGACAAGCCAAGGTGCCGGTGGGACCCGCAAAGAGTTCGTCACTTGCACCCTCGAACAGAGTTACGCCAAGACATGGACCAAACACTGTCCATCCCTGTCCGATATCCAGTTTGACTTTTCGTGCTCGACAGCAGATGTGGAGGTGGAGCTGTGTGGGGTTTGGTTCAGATGCAAAACGCCGCTGTTCTTGTCGACGACCTAAGCCTTGGATCTGAAGACACCGAATTTACATCTCTCGTCTTTGCTTTTTTTTGGATTATTTATGTTTTGGATATCGGATTTCTTGCACGTCAAGCGTATTAGTGCAAACGTAGCATGAGCTTGTATAGATAATTGTATAGTGGCGTGATAGAACGATCGATCAGCGCTTCAGCAGTGCTTCATAATGCTCTTCTTAAGCGGCACTTTCTAGTCTCGTCACCAGAAGGTGTGTTCTGGCGCTGAAATGGGGCCTAAATTAATGAGCTCAAGTCACGCTTGCGTTGCGGAGAAGATTCAGATATGGTCGTTAAATTGTAACATTACCTGTCTGCTCTCCAGATCGTGGTACCACAGAAGGACCTTGGGGAAATAACAGTCTCGGAAGAGTTGGCGATGGACTGAAGGTATGGTACAAGTTTGGTTGGCATTCGCCCAAGGTAGGGACACGTTCATACATTGTCCATTGGAGATATCGATGCCTCTTTGTGGAATCAGATGTTATAACCTTGGACTATGTTATGGGCAGTCACTTTTGGATGAACATGTATGTCAGCGTACCTGTGTGGATACAATCCGCGTAGATTCCAGCCGTCTTCATCTCTTCAAACCGTGTCGGAAATGGTCATTGCCGTCTACTAGCCTCCAAAATGTATTCTGAATATTAGCATTGATAATCACCAATAAACGAGGGTCCAGGATGGCCTGGAGGGCTTGATATTGGCGCAGAACATAATGTTCACGTGATCGGTGTCCTATCGAAGCTACCTGCCAAAATTAGGGATATTTGATTACGTGTACTGTCCCGCATTCCATCACGTCCAGGGGACACGTGACAATAAGAAAGAGATGGTCCGTTTGATCACCCACAACTTGCTGGCTTGCCATGCAAAGGGCTGCACTACAAACAACTTTCCTTTGGAATTCCAAGACGTCCAGATAGAGTTACACGAGCAAGAGTTCAATCCCGATTTTGTCCACAATATCCTTCCGAGACTCGAATGGCGTGCCCTCGTTGATGCAGCGACTCTGGCAAGTTCGACCATCGGTGCCAGACCTGCGTTCTGACATAGATATCAGCTTGGTGACACATCTCTACCCCGAGAACAGCCAGAGATGACGGACGATGATCTGTTGCACAAAATACACCACGTCCTCCTCGAGGTGCGTGACCTCTGCTCGACCCATGCCATGATTTTTACACAACACGCAGATTCACGTCGTTGAAGGAGCAATGATATGCCCTAATTGCAAGCACTTGTATCCGATCTCGAATGGTATACCTAACATGGTGAGTTCTCCTGTTGCATCCTTTCTACTGTTATGCATCGTTGCATCCGTAGTTGTTAGCAGAAAATGAAATCGCCTAATGGATTCGCTCGGGGACGTCAATCAAATTTCCCAGTGGAAACATATGATTTGTACATGGTGTATGTGCTCAAACCTGTGTAGGAGTGCGCAAAATCGATTTATTACTCACCTTGCTCGCATACCGGAATACCGGAGACGAGCAGTACTAGCGACACATCGATCTTCCCAGTCACCAGAGCGTGCCAAGGGACCCAGTGACGCAAGTACAAATGGTAGTAGCAGCAAGCGACGAGAACGGAGACTTGGTGGAGCAACTGGTCTAGGACGCAGATGAGGTTCAGAAAAATCCAGCCGCGAGAGCACTAAGCACAAAAAACGCAGCAACGACGTGGTGTCTATGTTATCATGGGGGTTAGCAGAACAACTTGAGGATGTCCCGAGGTCGAATTTTAGTACATCGCTCCATCCGAAACTGGCGGGCTTCGGACCAGTCAAGTTCTTGGTGGGGAGCATATGGTAGTGGTGGCCTCAAGATTGTTGGATGATGGAAGTCTTTGGCTGCATCATCATATCAGCAAACCAACCTTAGTCTGTACAGAGTTGTAATATAGTACTACATAGTCTCACAGAGCTTAAAGAAAGGTTCTGACTATTATTGTAGAGCTTCACACAGACCTGTACAGCACAGATCCTGCTGCAGACCACAGAGACCTCCATAGAGCACAAAACAATATTCATGTACACTACAGTACATGTAGTGTACATAAATCAGCCCTCGTCCTCACTGGTGCGCAGTTGTGCCGTTGTCCTCGTCATGCATGGCAGCACTGCTGCGCCCCCTCTCGTTTTCGTTTTCGTTCTCGTGATGTGGACGCACGGCTGCACCGCCCTCTTCATCCTCGTCCTCGTCGCTGTGGTGCGGGTAGGCTCCCTCGCTATCTATTCCGTTACGGTTGTGGTCCTCGTCCTCACTGCCGCGGTGGTGAACGTGCGGTTGAGCTGCTCTCACTGCATCCGTGTTGTCGTGCCTATGGTCCGCGCTCGTGCTCGTTGCCCTCGTCGCTGTCACGGTGCGTCGTAACGCCGTTGTGCCTTCGCGGCCACGGTGGGTGGTGATGGACGCCGTTGCACTGCCCTTCTCGTGTGGCGGTGGGCCGTGTCGCACTCCCCTCGCCGTCGCAGCCCTCGGCACTATCGTCGTGGCGCAGTAGCGCACCCCCCTCGCTTTCCATGCTGTCGTTGCGCAGTGGTGGTGCTCCGTTGCGCAACCCTCGCCCGGCTCGTCATCGTTGTATGGTGGTAGTGGGCTTCGCGAATATCTCGTCTTCTTTCGCACCGTGTCTACTACGTTCAGCTCGTCAATCCCTCCGAGAAACCCGTGACAATGCCAGAGATGGTTTGAAAGCTGCGTTAAAGCGGTGGCTTTACTGCTATGTGATCGACGATGATGGCCTCGTCTATGTAAGTGCTTGATGAAATTCAGTGTCGAGGGACGTTGCATATGAAGGTAATTAATATTGTTGGGCTTGCAGGCACGCTGTTCTTTATGTTCAAACTGGCAGAAGGATAAGTACCCTTTAAATCGATTGATAGTGGTAACAAACCTTTGTAGGACAACTCAATAGCACAGGAACAGCATACACTACTTCAAACACACCTAGGCTTGCTTGTTTTCCTTCACATCCCACAGCCCACGCCGACCAGCACCGACCATCCTCACTGAATACACCTTGTGCTCGAACCACGGCACCCATACCCTCGTCTCACACAGCATCGTATTACTTCCCATTGTGGCATATTTGGCTCCGCCTAGAGTTGTTTAATAACCCCTGGTAAGTTACAAGCATACTCTGTATCTCACCAGCATTTGCTGCCGTCATGAGCGTGCCTGCAAGCGGCCCTCCCCACCCAGTGAGGGCAGATGTCATGCCAATGGCGACAGACGCCGTACCTGCTGCACACGCTGCACCAATTGTAGCTCCCATCTCCCAAGACTCCTGTGGAGAAAACTCGCGTGATCGAGTGATAATCCCGCTGTCATGGTCTGTGCGTTCAGCCCAGCGTGCCTGAAAGTACAATGGGAGGGTCGGGAGGTGCGTCGTCCAACGTTTGCCTGGCTGAAGATTGTTCTTCCAGTTCGTTGGTGCAGTGATGAAGAAGGCAACATGGATAGCTTCATCCAGGTTGTTGGCGATAGTGAGATCGGGAGTGACGAGGTGCAACAAGGTTGGTTTCAAGGTCAAGACGAGGGGCAGAACGCTATTTAATCGTTTCTTCCTAAATGCACCTAATGACACGGGCAGGTGTGAACCTAATGACGGACACGCAGCATCCATGCTGCATTACAATCCAACATTGAACCTAAATACACAGCATCAAAAGTGACTGTATTACTGTTTAAGTGGGTCCGACGATCCTCCTGACCAGGGCATGCAGCGTCCACGCGGCTATGGTTCGACATTGAATCCAATACGTCGAAGCTTAGATCACATTGCAGGCTTCCGCCTGCCTGTTCTCCCTCACGCCTTCAAAGAGGGTATATTTTTCTTGGACAGGACATTGTGGCCGGATACTCTGCTTGAATTATGGTAGCTTTTGTTCGAGCATTGCATCCAACTGAATGATTATTTATGGGCACCAGTAACGTGTTCCGGGTAACGCGTCCACCGTGTCTGCCATCACGCGAAGACAGTAACTGCAGCACAACGCGGCGCTCACGATGATGATAACGACCCCAGTGATGGTGCGCCTATCACCACCACGACACTCGTCGGTACACACAGCTTGGGACAGCGCAACCGCCGGGTCAACGTCGTGCCCACTTCGCACACAGTCGCCTACCTCGCCTGCCATCTAGCTTGTCGTTGCCTTGCTGTGGATGCTGCCCCCATTTGTCAGGACTCGACGCATAGAATTAGATCACATCGATGGTGCGACGTTCGAGAGAGTACAAGTATCGCGATTTGCCTGTTCTCACTCCCACCTGTGTGTGCATGCACTTTCCCTTTCAAATAATCACTGTGAGACGGCAACTCTCACTACAATATTGTCCTGCCCAGTGCCCACCTCGTCTGCCCCCATCCCCACGGGTAAACCCATGTTCCGTCTCGTGTCCGTGTCACCTCGGACCTCATACTTCTGGGTGCTCCCATCAACTCTGGCACCTGCATTTGCTTTGGGGATGGGCACGGTGCATATCACAATATTTGGTCAGGCCGAGACCGTTCCCATTCCTTACATTCCACCCGATTGAATTTCTTCAAGGAGCACTTTTTCTTACCAATTAAATCCCATTTTCACTGCCCAATGTTGTACGGACACAAGCAAGGTTTCAGCTAGGTCCGTACTTGACGAGTCAAACATAATATAGCACGTGATGAATAAGGCTTGCTTACGTAACCACATACGGTCATTTCTTGGCTCTTTTGTGCGTCGACGTCGTCCATGGCGACAATGGACCCGGCACCTCAACATGGCTATAGGGGATCGCGCGCGAATGGGCACGTCGAAAGCGGTGGTCCTGGAAAGCGCGCTCATCATGGGAACAAACGATGGGTTGCCGAAGGCGTCACTGGGCGAAGCGGCACAACCACGCCTCATGCTGGGAGCGATAGTGAGCGTTGGGAAGGAGGCGGGCACAAAGGTGGTGGCAGGGGGAGGGGCCGTAGCGGTCGTGGCAAGTTTGGCAACACCACTATCACTTTTCGTCGAAATGGCGCCCTTGACGGAGGCACTACAGGAAGCGAAGGAGATCACAGCGAAATGGAGGAGGAGCATGAGCTCGAGGAGCCAGATCTAAACGAACCAGACACATCTGAGGAACGTGAAAAATTTTGGCAAGAGGTGCGTCGCAAACATGATTTCTTATGGCTACGCTCTCCATGCTCTCGTTCTCTAGCTGGTCAAGGCGCGTGAGGCTGAGCGCAAGAAGGCTATCGCAGAAGGAAAGATGGATGATCCACTCAAGCCGAAACGTCTCGAGGATGCGATTACTATGGTTGGCACGTGTGTGGATATGTGCCCTCGCTTTGAACGATACCGGCGTGAGCGCGAGAACAACCTTTTCGAATGGGAGACGGTGGGCATTTGTAGTCTTTAAAAAACACCGGGAGTTTTGCGCTCATTTTTCCCTTAGATTCCTGGTACTAAGAGAGTAGACCACGAACACGCAGTAAAAGCTTACGAACGCGCAGCTGGAGACAAGACTCTGCCCTCTGACCTCCGCCCCCCGGATGTTCTCAAGGTTTGTTTACACTACTTAGACTAATTGACACATTGGTGATCTTTCCTTAGCACACCCTTGACTATCTCTTTCACGAACTTCTGCCACGCGGGGGATTTTCAGAAACATTCAACTTCATCCGAGACCGCTCGAGAGCTGTACGGAATGATTTCACTATGCAACATGAAATGGGACCCATCGCAATCGAGTGTCACGATCGATGTGCTCGGTTTCATATCCTCGCGCTTCATATCGAACGTGACCATCCGGGGTTCTCCATTGCCATGGAGGAGCAACAGCTCATGAATAGTGAGTGCACTGTAACTTTATCTTCGTCGTCTTACAATTGGTTTGTGTAGCTCTGCAGAGCTTGAAGGAATTTTATCAAGATCAACGTGACCACTATCAGTCACCCACTGAGTTGGAAATGCGCGTTTACCATCGTCTTGTTCACATTCGCGACCAGAAAGAACGTCACGATGACATACCACAAGCTCTACTTAGCCACCCCGTATTCGGGCTGACCACAAAGTTCCGCTCTCGCGTCCAGGCCAAAAGCGCTCCTATCACCAAGACGTCCCCCCTTGTCGTCGATGTGGAGGCAATGCATATATTTACCGAGCTGGCCGATGTCCTGCGCCGCGAAGGGAACGTCGTTATGACTTATCTTGTGGCATGCATTCTTGAGCGGCACTTTGGCAAAGACACCATCGAAGACATCGAATCGATACGAAATGATCTCTCTCTCGCCGATATAATTGACGGATATTCTAGAATGGGCTCTCCTAGGCAAAACACGGATATTGACATTTCTGTGGTGGATGAAAGCGAAGCTCAGACCAAATCACCACATATTCCTTACGAGTCCCCTGAACCGATACAATCCAGTCGAACTCAATGGTTTTCCGACATGTCCGGTCCCAAGCCATCACAGCCTGCTTTCCCCCAACCTGATCTCCCTTTCTTGCCTCCCGCCGCACCAGCGCAATCGGCCTTTTCCAATCTCAAGACAGTTCCAAACGCGTTTGGCACAGCTTCCTTTGGGATACAAAGTGCGTTCACAAACGTAGTCCCCGCCGTTTCTCCAACCCCCGCCATCGCTTCGACCAAAGATAATATGGTGGCGTCTAATTCGCCTCCGCGCAAAGTCGCAGGTATGTTTTAGTGACCACAATAACCACCGCATCATTGAAGGGCTTGCATTAGAAGTTTCTAGTGCCACCGTTGGTTCCTTGGCACCTTCGTCTGTTTCACCTTTTCCATCTCTTGGTTCTGCGCCAGCTGCATTCCAAAAAACGTTTACCACGTCCCTGACAAAGCAGTCATCGCAAACGACTGCTCCGTTTCCTCAACAACCTTCACAACCCGGCGAATCTCCTTTTGCTGCCAAAAAAACAATATTTGATCCAGAAACATCAGCTTCACTACTGAACCCCTTGGCACCGACCTTTATTCCAACACCAAGTCTTGATGGCGTACACAATTTGGGGACCCCAAACACATCCTCGTTCAACAAGGCAACGTTAACTGGTGCGCATTCTTCTACTGAGAACCTCAATTCCAATCCCTTCGCCCCCGCTGTAATTGAATCATCAACTCCCATACCCCAACCAGCATCCCAGGAGCTACCTACTACCAATGCAACGACCTCGGAAATACCCTTTGTATCTTCACCTCCTTCTATGGACTCTACTCCTCTTGAGAGCACGACGGGTCACCCGCCACCTCCACAACCTCCGCCTCTCAGTCGGCGTCAGCCGATCTCACTGCCCCCAACGCCTACTGCATCCATGTTCGTCCCTCCCTCGCTACCTCATACCCGAAAGTCTATTTTTGGATCCCTGAAAAATATACAGACGAGTCCACTTTCGGCTGCACCAACTGAAATATTAAGCCCTCTTGTTCTACATTCGCCTACCCCGAGGTCATTGTCCTGGGTATCCGGCCTACCACGAAGGGAATCCATGCAGTCTCCTTTGAAAGCGGTTGTTAGTGCCGGGGACATTGATGCAGAACCCGAGCGTGTGACAGAAGAACTGGATACGTCTAATGCTTCCAGGCCAGCTCCCGTGAAGAAGCCCAGCCTGGACATTATGAAAGCGACGGCACTGCACTTTGCACGCCGGGGATGGCTGGTGAAGCAGGCGTTTTCAAAGTGGCGACAGCGATTAAGCGACCGCGCTGAGTGGGTCGAGGCGTGTCGAAGAAGCGCGATTTACAAGGAAAAGGCGCGAGTGGAGCGGCTTTCACGCAGTGTTGGCGGTCCTCCCTCGGTCAACGGTCGCACACACCAAACGACTCCACCAGAGGCTCGCGCGCCATTGAAGAAACGCTTACACGCGCGTTTATCGGGAGAATATCGCCCTCCAGCAAACGACGAAGAGCTCGCGAGACGGTTCGAAAAGGTACAGTATTGAATATCGAGTCCAGCTGTGGTCTAGGTCGACTCATTGCTCACTTAGAATCACGAAGATCATGCGCGCAGATGGGCGCGAGGGTCATTTTCAGATGTGCTTAGAGACTTTCTGGCGTCTGTGAAGAGTCCTATGCCCGATAACTGGTGCGCCTGGTTGTCACTCAACCAAGAGAGTGACGGTACGGCCATTTGGCTAGAGCAAAAGTTTAATGTGCCGGACTCGGGCGAGTGGAAAAATGAGAATGTGTTCCAAATACCAACTTCAGAGGACCACGTTGGGTTGTTACACTCATATCCGGGTGTCGTCATATTCGAGCGCACACCCTTGACAGGAGTCGCAGATATCTTGGGGAGGTAGGACAAGTTTTTTCCCCCTCGTATTTGTTCTAAACGGAGTACACAGGAAATACCGTGTTTTAGAAGATTGCACTCGCCTACGTGAAATTATAGAGACATTCCCTGCGGACCGACATTATGTTCCCTCGTTGTTATGCATCGCGTGGTCCGAGCGAGATCCGGATTCATCTAAGGACTTTGATGACATGGTGGGTCTACAACCCTTTATCCTTTTGTCCTGGTTGATCGTATCTGTAGGTTGCGTCAATGGTGGATGGGGACATGCTGACGTCAACACACGAACTCTTGATTTCTACGGCTGCCTTGGATATGGAGTCCAAGCTGGATGCTCTGTTACACACTGTTCCGTTTGACCTTGAAGGTCGCCTTGTGAAACGTCTCTCTTTGAATGGTGGGTTACAGCTCCAAATACGATGCATTCTCTGTTCACACACCATTCGTAGATCTCTTTGAAGTTTGGGGACGCGAATGGGATGAAACAACAAAAAGATGGCTTGGAGACTGCAGCGTTTATGGGGAATGTAAGTACATTCTACGCACGGGATAGAAAGTCTTTTATGAGTGACCTTCCGGATCAGTTAACTGGGACCTTTATGCAAAATTGCTAGAAGGCTCTGCTCGTCTTTTGATCCAGATCATTGATTCTGTGATCGATCTACTACAGCTTAATGGTGTTGCAAGTTGCATTCCTCGTTTACAATTGGCTAAGGGGGTGGACTCTGAGTAAGTCGTCGGTCCCGGGCTCACGATGATATTAAACAAGTCGTAGGACAATCTTTGGTGCTATCCTCGACTGGCTCCGCGCTCTCCCAGAGATTGAATCTGCAGCCTCGTTGGCAAATGATATCCGAGCGCATCAGAACCTTGGTCGAGGTGAGTGTCCCTGCGATTGGCCCAAGACAGGACATTCATTATCTCTAGACTTCCCTACGATGACCTTTACTTCTCAGTTATATGCATTAGCATGTCCCGTTGCAGCGCACATTGCAAGCATTGATCCCAAGGTCATCCACTTTGTTTCTCGATCTCGGTTATATGATGCCTCGAAAGAGCTCCAGACGTTGAAGACGTCGCTGGAAGAAGGAATGAAAGCCTGTCGCATTGCCAAGTTCAAACCTCCGAAACGACTTGCTTCCTTCACAGAGCCAAGCTCGGAGAGCAGGTACGTTGCGTCCAGCAAACCTTTTATTGGTTGTCGACCTGCTTTGTTGGCTCTACAGAGCGTCCACCCTAAGATCGAAGAAGCAACGAGTGTCACTATCTGATGATCTTTCCATGGACGAAGAGCCAACCTCGCCTAGTCCACCCTCCCCTTCCCTCAGCACTGCGACTTCCGCCCCACCCGAACCCACCCACCAGACAATTGTCACATCTGCTATGTTACGCTCATTAACCAAGGACATCCGTGCCAAGTATGGTGCTACTCGATCCAATGCTCTTTCTGCTTCTACTTCTCGATAGTCGATTCCATTTACCGGTTGCATGGGCATCGTTTCGCATCGCTGTACTAATATTCAGTAGCACTACTGCTTATATCGTAATAAATTAACCGATGTGCCTCCGCTGAGCTTGTACTCTGACGCACTGAGGTTCCTTCCCGACCATCATCACGAATTTGCTAAAACTGCCACATCTTCCACGACGAGCGGCATATTACCTGTACCATGAGTGCCTCCACGAGTCTAGGTCAAGATGCTTCCAGTTCCCAGCCGAGAAAGCCAAGCGTCGTCATCACGATCGGTATGGCGGGCGCAGGCAAGTCGACCTTTGTGCAGCGCCTCAATTCCTATCTACACACCCTCAACCCCTCGCGGCCACCGTACATCCTCAATCTCGATCCCGCAGTGGCCCACATCCCGTTTGAGCCCAACATTGATATTCGCGATACGGTGAATTACAAAGAGGTTATGAAGCAGTGTGTCTCGCTGTTTCCTCTAGGGGATCCTCTTTCATGTGACGAAATAACGCTTGGACAAGGTATAACCTGGGTCCCAATGGTGGGATCTTGACTGCACTAAACCTGTTCACGACCAAGTTGGATCAAGTGTTGGATTTGGTGGAGAAGCGGGCGGAGAGCGTCGAGTGCGTCCTCTCTCGTTTTATCATCTCTGGTCCTTATGGTGGCGATAGCCATATCATACTCGATACGCCTGGCCAGATTGAGATATTTACTTGGTCCGCATCAGGGGCCATCATCACCGATGCCGTCGCATCCTCATTTCCGACCGTCGTGGCGTACATTATCGATACCCCGCGGACGACTGCCCCCGCAACGTTTATGTCAAATATGTTGTATGCATGTAGGTACGTACTCGATTTTGCGTGGATTCTCGACCCGCATTCGCTTATATGGCGCCTCGTCGCCTGTTTCTGAAATAGTATCCTATATAAGACGAAGCTACCATTTATTCTCGTATTTAACAAGACGGACGTGGCGTCGCACGAGTTTGCGATCGAGTGGATGCAGGATTTCGAGGCATTTCAAGCGGCGTTGGCTTCGCATTCAGGTTCGCGGGATGCCGATGGCGAGCCGACATATATGAACAGTCTGATGAACAGCATGAGTTTAGTTCTGGATGAATTCTACAAGCACCTCAAGGTGTGTTTTCTACTTGGCTTTTATTGTGATCACATAGCGTGTTATTAGGCTGTGGGCGTATCGAGCAGAACCGGTGACGGAATGAAGGCCTTCTTCGATGCCGTGGAAGAGTCCAGGGGCATGTACGAGACGTGGGTTTCCATTTCCATTTTTTAGTCTTTTTGTGAGCGCAGTTACTGTCTAGGGAATACCTTGCTGAGCTTGCCCGTGCCCGTGCAGCCCGCGAGAAGTCGCTGCAGGACGTCAAGGAGGCATCGCTGAGCCAGTTCATGAGCGACCTTGCCGTGGATCGCGCCAAGAATCCGGGTGCTGCGCTGAAAGACCGGTGGGAATCTGAGGAAGAAAACGATGAGGATGAGGACGCGGAGGTGGATATTATCGACAAAAGTAAGCCGTGGCAAGAGCTGATATGGACGTGTGCTAACCTGGGGACAGACGAAGAGCCCTGGCCGGGGCAGTACATTGATGTTATGCGGATGCGCCGTGGGGACGAGCAGATGAACTGGCCACGGCCGTGATGCGATGCCTTGACGACTAGATACGTATACGAGTATAAAACGGGTGATGTTGGGGGGGACGAGGAGGGGGCTGTGGCGATGTGATGGGATCTGCTGGACTGAATCTAGTTCGGCTTACTTTTTGTATTTAACCACCACCCAATCACGCGTTTCCTCCTCCTCCCGTCCACAGTGGCCTCACATGGATCGGTATGCGTCTTGTGCCCGTGCTGGACGCCGCTGACGACCCTGCAGCTACGCCAAGATCGAAAAAGTCGGTGCGTACAGCACAACCACACTTCGCGCCCAACCATGAGTGACCTCGTGTGTGGCGCGGATACCCTGCAGGCGAAGGTGTGCTCCTGGTCCTCGTTGCGTGCCATGCCACTCATATAACATGCCACATAGGAACGTATGGCGTCGTCTACAAGGCGAGGGATGTGACCACCAACCAGATCGTGGCACTCAAGAAAATACGGCTCGAGGCAGAGGATGAAGGTGTCCCCAGTACCGCCATTCGTGAGATTAGTCTGTTGAAGGAGCTCAAAGACGACAACATCGTCAGGTAGATTCCTTGCGGCCTGCCGTGTGCGCGTGCTCATCGTGGTGTCGGCCCAGACTGCTGGATATTGTACATGCGGATCAAAAACTCTACCTCGTGTTCGAGTTCCTCGACGTGGACTTGAAGCGTTACATGGAACATGCCAATACGAGCGGTACGCCGATTTCGATCGATATATGCAAGGTGCGTTCTTCCTTACTTCTGGACCCCAAATGACTACCCGACGATGGGCGTCCGAAAAAAAAAAAAAAACAGGGGCGCAGCTGTCCCTTGTTATTTCCCTGGATGGTTTGATTGTAATTAGCCATTGACCGCGCCCATAACGCCCTTTGCTGATCATCGCCATCCGTCGTGACGACACGGGCCCAGTTACGCGCCGGGTCACGTGATTTGTCATCTGCGTGTGTTTCTCACTCGGATGGTTACTGATGCCCCTTACCCGGATCATGCTAGAAATTCACTCACCAACTCAGCTCTGGATTGCTTTACTGCCATTCTCATAGAATTCTCCATCGCGATCTCAAACCCCAAAACCTGCTGATAGACAAGCGCAACAACCTCAAGCTAGCAGATTTTGGCTTGGCGAGGGCGTTCGGTATACCCATGAGGACCTATACCCATGAGGCAAGGGTTACATGCTTGCGTTTGCGTTTTTCATTCACGGTGGCTCCCTAGGTTGTCACATTGTGGTACAGGGCCCCTGAGGTCCTGCTTGGCTCTAGACATTATTCGACTGCGATCGACATGTGGTCGGTGGGATGCATATTTGCGGAGATGATCATGCGAGGGAACCCACTCTTCCCGGGTGACTCGGAGATTGACCAAATCTTCAAGATATTCAGGTATGGCCCGGGTGTGTGGCAGCTTTCCTTGGCTGAGCGGTGGGATACACAGAATTATGGGGACGCCCAACGAACAAATCTGGCCTGGTGTCAGCCAACTGCCCGATTACAAGGAGACGTTTCCGCAGTGGACCAGGCAGGATTTGCGTAGCGTTGTGCCCAACCTGGACGACATGGGCATTGACTTGTTGTCGGTGAGTGGCTCTTTGACGTGATTTTATCGGCCATGGTTACCCACTTGTCTCAGCGAACGCTGACCTATGACACATCGAAACGGATTTCAGGTGGGTCATGGTCGTTTCTAGACAGGGTTCTGCTGAGTGCCTGCAGCGAAACGTGCCCTCGTCCATCCCTGGTTTACCGATTACAATTCGTGAGGGCCTGTCGTCGATGGTACTAGTCTGTTAGCATACCCGCAATGTTCTAGTATGTACGCATCTCTGGTGAGGGAGCGGAAGCTGAGCCGGGCTGTTGCCTTGAATGGACGAGTGACCGGAGACACGCCGCATTGCCATTTAGTCACCGCTTTCAAGTCACTCGCCATCTCTCGTCCTTCCCTCCATCATCGTCGCCCTGCCAGATTTTCGCCGATAGTCCGCGCCAGCTGCTCACCATGGACGACGACGTCCAGTATCTCGGAACCAGGCTCGCAGCCCCAGAGCCCCTCCCAAACCCCTGTGAAGCCTCCGTCACGGGCATGTCCTCGCTCTCCACCTCGAGGTCCCTGCTCACCCACATCGTCTGCAGGAATCACCTTGCACGTTGACAAATGCGGAGACAACCCCCCTCACACCCTCACCTTTCACCGCGCCAACGCAGACCACATCTACATCGGGCGGAAATCTGGATCCGATGTCAAGCCGATGCGGCGGGACAACGACAACCATAATGCTGTATTCGCATGCCAGGTCGTCAGTGCAAAGCATGCCAAGCTCGTGTTCGCGGATAGCGGTCAAGTACGCTTCCTATCGACCATGTATGTGCCGGCGCTAAAGCTACCCGCCCGCGACAGATTTACATCGTGGACCGTCGCTCCCGACATGGAACCCATCTCATGCGGTGTGAAGAAACCACCCAGAGAATGCTCCAACCCGAAGTCGAGACGCCACTCGCTAACGGGGACGTACTCACGTTTGGCAAGGTGGTCGGCGCTGGCTCATATCACGTCTCTCCTGTCACAGTCCGCGTGGAGTTGCTGACTAGCCAGCCAACTTCTGAGCCACCCGCGGCTCGTGCACTGACCATCTTTGATCCACCGAGCCCAGCCCTCTCCAGGCCGCGCAAACTCAGCTCGGGCCGCTATGGCCTCATCTCTGCTTCTTGCATAGAGTCCGATTCCTCCCCGTCCGATTCCTCTGTTTCCGTGTCCTCCGATGTGGCTCTGTCACCCTCGGACCAGGAATCGGATATGGAAGACGAACATGTATGCATCCCTCCCGTCTTTCGGGACGGTCAGAGCAAGATGGCCGTCAAAATCCCCACCTTCCGTAGTTTCATCCGAGACGTTTACCATCATCCTGTATCGCATTCGCCTGTTATCCTGGACGACGACGAGCCTTTGGAGGATACTCCTAGTACACCCCTACCTTCTGGTGCCGCTAGACCACCATCCCCTGTCGTTGTCGTCATCGACCCTTTTCCCCAATCGCGCTCTCCTTCACCGGTAGAGGTGCCTACGCCACCACTCTCTGAGACCCGGCAGTCGGAACCTGCTGTCATCGGCGCATGGCCGGATTCCAGACCAGAGTCCCCCCGGCACTCATCGCTGGAAGCGGAAACTGGACGATCAGAAATGCCGCCAGCAGCTGAAATAGACCATGAACCTGAGCTGGCCCCAACCCCGGCCCCGATTCAGCCAAACACTTGTCAGGGCAGGGGCACACCCCTGTCTAATGATGCACTCATCGAGTTGATGCATCGCCTTCCTCCGCCCCCACCATTTTTCCCCATGGGTGGACCATTCAGCACTTCGATCGCATCGGACTTTGGCCTCCCATCGGTCCCGCCCCCACCTCCACCTCCCTTTGCGCCGCACCGCGTGCCTCCCTTCCAACCTGTCCATAAGATTGTGACCGAGTATGTCAACTCAGAGGTGAAAGGACCCCTCAAGAATGTCGAAGTATGCCATTCGCTACCCACTGATTCGTTGCTTATTTGTTTGATCTAGGAGCGTATCTCTGCGATGCAGGGGACTATTGACAACCTGAAAATACGCCAAACAGTGACGGAAGAAGACGTGGCCGACGTTTTGGTCCGTGTCGAAATACTTGAGCCGGATTCGGAACGTCTGCATTGCCGCATTTCCGGTGTGGAACGCAATAATACCTCGATTTCCACACTTCAGGGTCAGATGACTACGCTACAAAACCATGTGACCGCACTCCGTGAGAAGATGGATGTGCCGGAGCCCAGGCCTGTCGAACCTTCGTTGGACGACATTAGGGTTTGTGCAAATGCCTTGAACAACCTTGTTTTGGGTATGGTGTGTTCTCTAGTGCTTGTCGGTGGTTGACCTTTACTCTTAGAGATGAAATCGTTACGCGAAGACGTGGAAAAGCGAATAGAAGCTGAGATGGTGGCGATTCAGAGTGCGCGCATGGAGGCATTGGATGCGATGAGGGAGGTCACAATCGCAGCTGAGGTCGGTTTTATGCCGGTATATTACTCACGATCTGACGGCGTGCTCTAGTCTGTGAGGTCTTCAAAACGGAAGCGCGAGGATGAAGAACCAGAAGAAGAGGCGCACGAAGTCGTTGTACCTGCCGTGGAACCTGTTGCCTGCAGCCCGCCTCCCATCATGGACGAAGTTCCTGTGTCCGAAGTGTCCATCCCTCAAGTTCCTATTCCTCAGGTCCCTGTATTCCTACCCGTTCTCAAAGTGGACGTTCCCGATCCTACCATCACTCGTCCGAACAAACGA
Organism: Phylloporus aff. rhodophaeus; assembly: GCA_038094475.1. NCBI lineage: Eukaryota > Fungi > Basidiomycota > Agaricomycetes > Boletales > Boletaceae > Phylloporus > Phylloporus aff. rhodophaeus. Next base: position 57,381 of record JBBPUD010000039.1, on the reverse strand, counting down.
CCCCGAACGGCCATGTACACAGTCGCCCGCACAGCGGCAGCTATGGCCGTTGGTGCGGCTGCTACCTGGTCTGCGTTGGCATTTTCTTAACGATGAATAAGTTTTTGGTGGATGTTGTGCTGTAGTCTGTTGGGATTGCTGTACCAAAACAGTTCTTTTCTCCGCGAAGTGGATGTAACGTACCAGTAATACTCTTTCCTTTTTTTTTTTCCTTCTCTTTTTGTTCTCGTGTATGTGTAATCAGATGGTTGAGCAATGTATGTATTTTTGGTGATGCCATGTTTGAAACGCCCTTTCCGAGTTAACCTGTAACATTCAAGAGATCAGATTTTGTTATGGGTTGTCTGGAACGTTAGTCGACGCTCTGCAGAGTCCAGTTGTGGAAGGTCCACCATGCCTAGGTCCCGAGATCGACAAGGGTAGACCTGCCCGTTGAACTGTGTAGTCGCCTAAGAGTTAGCTTTGCACAATTCCTCATCAAAGTCAACATCAATGATTGCAAGTTCCACAAACTAATGTCAAGGATGGATGGAAAAGCCGTGAAAGCTTGCTTGAATTCCAGTGATACCTGGATTCCTCTTTGCCAGACTCGCCGTGACGACCTGTGTCTAGTCCTTGTCCTTTCTGAAGGTGAGCCTTTTTGCCGAAGTGATTGCAGACTCCTGACAAGGACATTTCTCTAGCCAAAGAAAAGGATGGAGTCGAAAGACTCCAAGATCAGTATAGTCGTTTGTTCGAATGTCTCCCCATCGATTTATATATAATCCATTGGTAGTCAAGAGAGGGCGCCACGCAGTTGTACGAAGTTGCTCGCGAACGCGACAGAAGCGACCGATGGCGCTTGTTAGTTCAAGCCGCCTCCGCCGCCCATGTTGCGGGCTATTGTTACATGGCGTTGTGATAATAACGCATCGGAACGAGGTTTGGTACTCAACCCGGGTTCTCAGACAATAAAACTGACACGAATTGCAGGTTTCCATCACATAGACGGGTTATGATCTCCTTGACTCTACTCGTGCTCTCTGTTTCTTCAGAGATGTTCAATCTCTGAGATGGAATGGAATCATTGGTGGAAGAGCTTGACGAATCAAAGCAAAACGGCCTGCTGAATGCCGGAAATATCGAGCACGACATGGTTTCTGTAAGCATGCTAAAAGTACCCGAAAAGTCCGTTCACAGATGCTGACCCGAAGATTGCTGAGCACCTCGAAGCAATGGGACATAATGTTACCAGGGTTCTCTTTTAGGTGTGCAGTCTCGTTGTCTATCCCACACTGATCGTTCACTTTAATTCCTCACAGTTCGAACATGTGGCCGTAATCTTTCGTAAGTTTGATCGTGCTTTCCTCAAAATCACACAAAGGAACGGAAGGACAAGGTCTTGGAGGTACAGTATCTAGCGTGGATTCACGCCCCCGACAACCACACGATTCCTGGCGTCCAAGTTTGGATCCGTAGCTCGGGAGGGTACGTCATCTACGTGTCTTCTGGTGGAGACTACTTTGGACAACCCGGCGAGCACGGGTGGTCTGCTGCGATCCAGCTTATGGAGGGGTTGTGACATTGAACCAGAAAACGTGTTCATCTTGGGGGATGGTCACCTTTCGATCATTGACTACAGCACCGCGGTTTTCATCGACAACTCTGGGAGCGGATTACACAGCAAGGTTGGTACGGAGGACATGGTACCTGATTCCTGAAATCAGGGCAGATTCCGTTCAAGCTCACATGTGGCCTTGCGGCAAGACGCACCTGTTCTTACTGTGGCATCTCCAGGTGTATCATGTTCCTCTTCAACATCTCGCAAGAGCTGATCGCTGCCGATTCCCTTGAGCGCTCGACGATGTTGGGGGTGTGAATTCACATGAGAGCTTTGAGTCATCATTCCCTGTTGGATGAGGTGATGGTAAGTCTTTTGCAACTGACTCTACCTCTACCTTCCTCAGGTTGTGGAAGGGTACACTTTGTCATGCCTAAATTCTTGGAGCTCGCATCGACTCGGAGTCATCATATATCGTATATTACAGTAAATATATGTCTAATACACATATTATCACCCAACGACCGACCAATATTATGTTGAAGAGGTGCACTGGTCCTGAGTGGAGACAAAACGGCTCGGCGATTGGCAGGTCGTTCTTCGGTTCCATATATCGAATGTTGTTCGTTCCCGAGGTTAGAGCCTGGCCGATGCCATGACCCTGTTCGACCCGTACTACATCGAGGACACCGTCTAAACATGGCAGTGCCCATCACCACCACCATTCGGTTTCGTTACCGTCCTCGAATCACCATCCGCTTTACCCTCCTCTCGCTCAGCATCTCCGTTATCCTCACTACGCTCTACTATAATTACTTCAGGCGAGACTGGGCATATCCCTCATCTGAAAAGTTTCGTTTTTGGCCTTCAGAGACCCCTGAGATTTGGGCCGAACGAGCAGCACATGTCAAGGAGGCATTCCAGCATGCTTATCATGGCTATGAGCAGCATGCCTTCCCGCACGATGAGCTCTTGCCAATGTCCAACGGGAGCATCGACAAGTGAGTTTCTTGCTGCTCACTAGGATGGCAGCACGTCTCCGCGTGTGTGGCCTCCCCCCGCTGACATCATGTATGTCCAGCTTCAATGGTTGGGGTGTTACTGCCGTGGATTCCCTCGACACGATGTTGCTCATGGGACTCGAGGACGAGTATAACCGTGCATTGCCAATGATCAACTATAGCAACTTTTCTTTGCCAACTGTGCGTCCTTTACATGCTTTAGCGCGTGCGATTCGTTCAGCACCAGTCCTTTCTAGAATATCCACGTCCCCTTTTTTGAAACAGTCATTCGCCACCTCGGTGGATTGTTGGCGGCCTATGCTATCTCCGGGGACAATCTTTTACGGGAAAAGGCAGACGAACTTGGGAGCATATTGGCCCCTGCGTTTAACACGACAAGCGGGTTCCCTGCCTTTTCGGTGGATACCTACACGTCAGCTTCGTTGATGTTTTCTGTTTCAAGTTCATCCTGAGGATTTGTTCTTGCAGACGAAAGAAGTTCTTGTACGGTTCTGGTGTGTTGGCGGAGATAGCCTCCTGTCAGTTGGAATATGCGTACCTAGGCAAGATTACAGGAAAGAAAGAACACGTCGATCACGTTCGTGCTCTTTTTTCATGTAGAAACGCAGCTAATGTTGCGCGACAGGCAACGTTGATCACTGATCTTTTCTATAATGCAAACCTCACACAGTCCGGAGGAATGTATCCCACATATTGGGATATCAAGTCCGGCGCTCCATCAGGCCGTGAGTCGTTCGTCTCTGACCCACACAGATGTGACACACCCATTTAGGAATGCCGAGAGTCTCCGTCGGTTCCCTCGCAGACAGTGGTCACGAATACACCCTCAAACAATTCTTACTAACCGCACGCACAGACAAGCGTAATCTCGAAATGTGTCTGTATCTCCTCATGTCTGTGACGATAGACACGGCTTATATTGTGCTTACATACAGACCTCAGGTTCACCTCCTACGCCATCAACAATCTGCTCTTCCTCACCCCCAATCGTCACCTTCTCTACGCAACTCATGCGGTCATATCGGACCATTCGGTCAAACCCGCCCATTCCTTTGAACACCTTTCCTGTTTCTTCCCTGGCCTCCTTGCCCTCGGTGTTCACCTCCTTCCACTCGATCGCCTGGATACCCTCGGTATCAACGTTTCAGCGCTCGCCGATGACCTGTTCCCAGCGGACCGTCGGGCTCACGCCGACCTCTCTGAGTTTAATCTGGCAGACCTGCATTTATGGGCTGCAGAGGGAATCGCACAAACGTGTTATCTAACGTATGCGGACCAACCTTCGGGGCTGGGACCCGAGAGTGTGTGGATGGATATTGATCGGCAGGCAGGTGAGATACGATGGATAGACGCCATGCGTACTTGGAAGGAGAGCGAAAGAAGCTTGTTTGGACGGTGGAAAGCAGGACTTGGCCGTGCATGGGGATCGGGTAACCCACCACCCGGCACCCGTGATGTGGAACCGTGGACGAGTGAGAACATAGCTACCGATACGTCGATGGTTCTACCGCAAGGTAAAAACACTTCAAGTGCGTCAAAGGACTATACGATCGAGAACACGGCTTATTATTTGCGACCTGAAGTGCGTGACATGTTTTTGCGGTGTGCATGTACTCACCATTGCCTTGCGTTTGGCTACATAGACAGTCGAATCGCTCTATATCCTATGGCGAACGACTGGGGATGTAAAATGGCGTGACCGTGGCTGGCGCATCTTTCAGGCCATCGAACGCTACACGAAAACCCGCTCAGGGTATACCAGTGTCAAGAACATCGACACCACACATCCAACCGCACTGGATGCGATGCCAAGGTGAGTCGACGCGCATCCGTGCCTGTATGCATAGTTTTTCAAACGACTCTTGCCACCAGCTACTTTTTGGCTGAGACGCTGAAATACCTGTATCTCTTGTTCTTGGACCAAGACCCTCTCCCGCTTGCGAATTGGGTGTACAACACCGAGGCACACCCGCTTCCTGTGTTTGAGTGGACGAGAGAAGAGCGGGAGAGATATGGAATTGTGTAGGTTATGCAGGTGAGGACAGGAAGAAAGGTGAGGCACGTTTCGCAAACTACGGGAACACAGGACGAGTTGCCACGTAGGTCTACAATAACAAGAACAACAATCTCCATAGAGACGAGGGATGAACTTAACATTACAAGTCGGATATGGTGTAACGGCTAACATGGCTGTCTTTCAGGTACAAGTAAATCCTGAGCACAGCAGCCCCGGGTTCGACTCCCGGTATCCGAACTTTTTCGAGTGGCATTTTTTTTATCCTTTTGACCCAAGTGTTTGTCGTAACTGTGTCCAGGTTTTGGTAGACAGATCAAACGAGCGGATGAAATGGATTAATAGGGTATAATACATGTCTCTAATAGCGGCCCAATTACACGATACCATACGCATCCCGCTCCTCCTTCGTCCACTCGAATACAGGCAACGCGTGTGCCTCGGTATTGAACACCCATTTTTCGAGCGGGAGAGGGTCATCGTCCAAGAACAAGAGATATAGGTACTTGAGCGTCTCGGCCAAAAAGTAGCTAAAAGAAAAGGTTACGAAAAGGAAACGACATGACCAGCGCACGTGGCTTACCTCGGCATCGAATCCATCGGGATTGGGTACGCAGTGTTAACCTTGTCAACGCTGGCGTACCCCGACTCGGTTTTAGTGTAGCGTTCGATGGCCTGGAAGATATCCCAACCACGATGGCGCCATTTCACGTCTCCGGTCGTGCGCCAAAGGATATAAATCGATTCGACCGTCTGGAGGAGGATCCACGCAGCTGAGCATGTGCTCGACAACGACAACACACCACGCACCTCGGGCCGCAATAAATAGGCTGCGTTCTTGATCAGATAGTCCCTCCCAAACGTATCTATCACCCTGGTTTTCCCCCGCGTCGGTCGCACCATCATCGCCTCGATGGTCGCATTCTCCGCCAGCGGACTAACCCACGGCCTCATGTCGCCTACGCCGGGAGGGGGGTGTTGCTCTCCCGACCCGCCCGCCCGTCGCCACCACCCAAGCAGCCCCCCGTCGTGGTCTTTCCAGCTGTGCACGGCATCCATCCACCGTATCTCACCCTCGAGCGGGTCCACAAACATCCGCATCATCTCGGGGCCCAGCCCCGTTGGCTGATCTGCATACGAGAGGTAACACGTCTGGGCGATCCCTTTGGCTGCCCACAGATGTAGGTCTGCTAGATTGAACCTGGAGAGGTCAGCGTAATCTTGACGGTCGGTTACAAAAAGGTCACTGGCGAGAGCTGTAACGTCGATGCCGAGGGTATCGAGACGGTCAAGAGGAAGAAGGTGCACCCCAAGGGCGAGAAGGCCAGGGAAAAAACAGGAGAGATGTTCAAAGAGATGTGAGGGGTGCGCCGTGTGCTTCATAATGGTTGCGTCGGTCACGTAGAGAAGATGGCGATCGGGGGTCAGGTAGAGCAGGTTATTGATCACGTAGGAGGTAAAACGGATGTCTGTATGTGGAGCCAAGGCGACCATGAGCATTTGGCCATCACCGAGGAAATGAAGAGACACGAACACATTTCAAGATTACGTATGTCTGTACGTGCCGTCAACAAGAATTGTTTGAGGGTGTATTCGTGCGCGCTGTCCGCAAGAGCGCCGACAGAGACTTTGGGCCTTCCTGTATGCGCATGTCACACATCTGCGTAGGTCAGAAACAAACGACTCACCACTCGCTGGTGTACCTAAATCAAGGTTCCAAAATGTGGGATACATTCCTCCTGATTGGTTGAGTTTTGCATTGTAGAAAAGATTGGTGACCAATGTTGCCTGCAGAACCATTTAGCTTCATTGCCGCATGAAAGAAGGGGAACACAGACACGATCGACATGTTCCTTCTTTCCTGTAATCTTGCCTAGGTATGCATATTCCATCTGAAAGGACGCAATTTCCGCCAGCACACCAGAACCAAATGGGTAGCTCTTTTCCCTGCAAGAATAAAACAATGTTTCAGACAAGATCCGAAACACGGTATCCATGGAGCTGACCTGTAGGTATCAACAGCATAGCCGGGAAATCCGCTTGACGTGTTGAACACAGGGGCCAATCTGCTCCCAAGTTCGTCCGCCTTTTCCCGTAAGAGATCGTGACCATTGATGGCATATGCAGCCAGCAGTCCACCGAGATAGCGAATGACCGTTTCGAAAAACGGGACACGATTGTTCTAGGACAAGTTAGTACTGAACGAAGTGTAAGAGCACAAGGAGTGGACGTACGAGTGGTAGAGAAAAGTTGCTATTTGTGACTATTGGCAATGCACGGTTATACTCGTCCTCGAGCCCCATGAGGAGCATCGTGTCGAGGGAATCCACGGCAGTGACGCCCCATCCGTTGAAGCTGACAGACACGGTGTCAGCGACAAGCGCTAATGCAGGAACGCCCGTTACACGCAGACTCACTTGTCGATGCTCCAGTTGGAAGTGGGCATCAGCTCGTCGTGCGGGAAGGCATGTTGCTCGTAGCCGTGATAAGCGTGCCGAAACGCCTCTTTAACATGTGCTGCTCGTTCAGCCCAAATTTCTGGGGTCTCTGGTGGCCAGAAAATGAATTCTTCAGAAGAGAGGAATCCCCCGTTACGTCTGAGATATGCATAATAGAGCATGGAAAGGATGGCGGAGATGCCGAGTGTGAGAAGGACATGGCGGAGGGTAACTCGACGGTGTTGACGAGAGGCGAGGATATTGGCGGGGACGCAGTGAAGGATGCTGGTCAACGCTGCCATGTTCTACTGGCGGCGTCGTTGTGACCAACCTCACCAAGATGGCGGAGTGTGAGGAGAGCAAGTTGGAATCGGAGATCATAACACGATAGCGACAACTTCATTTCGGAACAGACACAACACATCAACTACCAACACAAGCAGTCTGGTTTTCTCTCTTTTTCTGCAAGAAAAACAACCGATACCGATACTAGCATTCTACGACGCCGACGCTTGCATCTCTTAGAGGTTCACATTGATGGGGTTGCACCCGACATTGACGAGACCATTCTACAGCTGGACATCAGCATCGGATCAGGTATACTCAAACACAACTCACGAATTGTGTATCGGAACAGCACACCGCTTGCTGGTTACACTCTGTCGCGGCCAAGAGTGAACAGCCAAAACCGATATTACCCGTGACGCCTGTGGCGAGATCGAGAAGGTCGTCGAGGTTAGACCCCAAGCCGAGTAGTCCACCAAGATCACTGAGCCCATCGAGCTTGCCGAGTCCCTGCTTCAAGTCTGCAGGCTGAACATGTACATCCGATGCGTCAGAATGGCGAAGGTCCACACAGTAAAGTGAAACGTACGCTCTGAACAACGTTGCAGCAACTGATGTTGGCCAGGTTACATCCGCCATTGGTGACTGGGTTGGCCACGGCTCCCGTGATGGCGAGCGACGCGATGGCGGACAAGACGACGACGGATACGAAACGAGCGAGCATGGTGATTCAAAGCACACGAGAGGTGAGCAACTGGGAGTGGAAAGACGGGATTTATACCCCTCTTGAAAGCAAAAAGGTACATGTCTACGCTGGCGAAGAGAAATTCCGGGTCGACGAGACAAGACAGAACGAGCAAGACACCTTCGTTGCACGCAAAGATGGTGTAATGATCTTCCATGAATGATTGGTGATGCAAGGATCCGCCGCAAAGTTTCTTCCGTCTTGATGAAGAATGAACATTCGAATCTTCTCGTGTGGTTTCCCCTCTTTGAATTTGGGGATGAGCTGGTCAGATACACATGTGGGGGGCGAGCAAGACGGACGTACGTCAAGGATAGAAATTCAATCAACCATGCGTGCCGGGTGGTGCTGGTATAATTCCATACTAGCTTGCCAGCGGGGAGGGAACAGCGCCGCTCTTTCCCCCAATTGCGCAAGATGAGAACGCAAGTGTTCTACTTTTCATCTAGTAGTACCTTTATGACTTGGTAAGAGATGAAAAGTACTTGTTTTGTATCCATGGGGAACTTGTAACTTGGAAAAGTCACGTCTCTCCTTTACACCATGCCTGGTCGCGCAGGCCCAAGTCGTTCTCAGCGCACCCAACAGCCATCCCAGTACCACTCACAGCGTGCCCGTGGGCGAGGTGCAGACTCGGAGGGTGAGGATGGCAGCGACGACGGCGTACCCGAGATGGACCTCGAGGAAGGAATGGACCAAGATAGAGGCGATGGGGACGCAAGTCTCACATTTTGTCGCATTTCTTTCCTCATCCCCTCGTTCTCCAGCACCTTGACAAAAAAGCCCGCGATCTAGTCCGACTTGCGCTCTTCCACGAGCACAAACGCATTCCCTTGCGTCGCGAGGACATCAACAAGAAAGGTGTGCTTCAATCTAACCCGTACATTCGACTGTCATAAAACACATTCAGTCCTTGGCACTTATACACGCTCATTTAATGCTGTATTATCCAAGGCACAAGTTCTCCTCAGCCGGACATTTGCCATGGAGCTCGTCGAACTTCAGGCTCGCAATTACCGTGACCAAGATCTCGGCGAGGACGTCCAAAACGCCACAGGCGTCAAGAAAAGGGGTTTGACATTCCCCGCTCTTTCGTGGCTCTGTTCTGACTACCCCCCCTAGCTGCTGCGACTGGTTCTAAAACCTACATCCTCCGCTCCACCTTGGATCCCGCAATTATCGAACAAGCTGCCTTGTCCGACGAACGCCTCCTCGAAGAAGAAATCGCCGAGGGGAATGATGACGAGGACGATGAGGACATGCCTCGTCACTATGGCAGTATCATTGCTTGGAGCAGTGCAGACCAACTTGGCGCGCTCGGCTTGCTCCACGTCATTCTCGCACTCATCCTGGTCAACGGACGAGCGATCTCGGAACGTGCGTCCATTGTCTAATTTACTACCATTTCTGATGCGTGGCACAGTGGACCTGAGGGCCAACCTGAAACGCCTCCGAATCTTGCCAAACAGCATGATCCCCACCAATGCCCAATCTACCCACCGTTCCATGTCCATTGACGTCTTTCTACACCAACTCGTTCGGCAGGGGTATCTTGATCGCGCCCGGATTGGTGATGCCAAGGCCATCACGGGCAAGCGCCGCGGACGTGTCTCTGCCACACAGGGGGCCGGAAACGCCGAGGACAACCCGCAAGCGTATGAGTGGCGTTGGGGTAATCGGGCACATGCCGAGGTCGGTGAGCAGGGCGTGGCTGGGTTCGTTGGCGAGTTTATGGTTGAACGGATGAGATCGGGAGAGGAGGAGGAAGAGGAGGAGGAAGGGGGTGCAGGTGGTAGTGGGCAGGGTCGTCGACGGGGCAAGAAGAAACAGAAGGAGGAGATGGAGAAACAGCTGGAGAGTGTGCTCAAGGCGATCGAACGTGCTGCTGGAGGGAATCTGTCCGAGGTCAAGTAAGTAGTCGTAATTGATGATCACTGCGATCAATTCAGAGATGAGAGATCTTTTGGAACGACCGCTGAGCGTACGTTATGGCACTGAGCAAGCGGTGTCGGACAGCCTGTTGTTGTTATTACTACTACTTAGTAGGAACTGGCACAGCTGGATGTCCTGCCCATGCCCCGCACAATCAATTTTCTCGGCAGCGTCGCCCTCCTCGTCTCCAGTATCACTGGGCCCTCGCTGGTCGTCATTCCATTGCTCTTCCAGCAGGCCGGATGGTTGACGTGCGTGTCTTGACCCAACCCACATCTGACTTGACCTCGTGCACAGTCCCGTACTCACATTTGCGACAATATCCCTACTCTCTGGGGCAGCAGCGCTTTTCATCGTCGAAATCATGTCCTCCATAGAAGGAAACGAGTGTTTTCAGGCATCCATCGAGTTCACCACCATCGCGCACCTCTTTCTCGGTAAAAGATGGCACATTGTCGTCCAGGTCCTGTTGTACCTTGCGATGCAGACGCTGGTCATTGCCAGTCTTCTCGAGTCTTTCCAGGTGAGCCTTCCAGGTGCTTCATCACCCCCCTCACTGACCATGAGTAGAGCATGGATGCCTTTCTCGTCAGCGTCGCCCACAAGACCTGCGCCGTCAGTTTCACCCATGGCTGGGTGTGTGGTATGTCCTCGTTTCTCGACACATCGACGTGCACTTAAGACAGATAGTCGATCAAATCCCACCCAACGCCTCGAGTGCGTTCTCTGGATATATCCTTGGGTCGTTTGGAACACTCGTGAGCACCACGTCCCACCTCACCCTTTGAACGCTCATGCGTCCCACAATAGATCACACTCTCCCTCATCCTTCCGCTCAGTCTTGTACACCTTGTGGACAACATCATATTCCAAGTCGCTTCCTTCATCATCCTCATCCTCATCACCATCATATGGGTGGTCATCTTTGCCATTCGTGGCTTACACGTCAATGCCATTCCGGTGGTAGGGCGTGACCAGTCCACCGTCGCAGGATTCGTTCTCTCCAATTTCTCATTTGTTCGTCCTTGTCCGCATTCTCTTTTTCTCGCCCCAACACTGTCGTCTTGTTAGGTCACCACCATCCCAGCATGGGTGAATAACACCCACCCATCCGTCAATATCCGTCTCGCGGTCTGGTCATCGATTATCATTTCTTGCCTCATCTACATTCCCATCGGTTGGCTTGGCGGTCTGGCCTTTGTCCTTCCAAGTGGTGCGACTCTCTTACAGGTGCTGGTCACGGATACGCGACACGGCGCCTTGAGCACAGTCGCGCAAGTATCTAGCTATGTGTTTCCGCTAGGCAAGTTATTGCTGCATGTCTCTGCGTATGCTAATATCTTGTGTCAGCCGTCCTCATCACCTCTATCCCTGTGTTCACGATCGTCATTCGCTACAATCTCTTGCGCGGCAATATATGCTCAAATAAAATGGCCATCTTTTGGTCTGCAATATTACCCTGGTTCATTGTGATACCCTTTCAAACCAATGTATGCCCATGTCCTCCACGGAGGACCTGATGCTCAATGTGCCTACTTTTCAGGGAGCCCTTGCAACGATTTTAAACTGGGCATCGCTTATATTCACGTCGCCTTCTAACCTCCTCGTTCCTTTCATTCTATTTATCGTGTCTAAAAGGCACATGGCTTCCGCAGTACTAGACGCCAATGTTTCCCCTGAAATGCCGCCCATAGCTGAGATAGGTGTACCATCCACACCGGTTGGAACGACGACAGCACCGGAATTGACGGTGACCCCCGTGGAGAATATACCCGTTGTCATCATCACCGATTCGACAGACAGAGACCCCGACAGTACGGAGGAAGCAAAGTCGTTCATCTCACGAGGGTCTGAGGAGGCTGCGCGGTCTTCGATAGGCGCGATCCCGATGCAGGTCATGAACCGCGTGTCGTCACCATCGAAACACCGCTACTACGGCCAAGAAGTCGTGACTGATGGCGAGTCCTCGGTAGCTGGCGGAACAGATCGGCCGATACTGCTGCTGGACACGTCCGACAAGGGAGAAATGCCGAGGAAGCAGCGGCGGCCGTCGCTCTCTATCTCGCTGTCACCCTCACACTCGATCACGCACTCATCGCACACGGGTATGGACGAGTTTTTACTGATCAGTCCGTCCTCACCAAGGTCACGGTCGCACAGTGTACGGAGTGTATTGGGGACGCGCAGTCCACGGCCGAGCGTGAGTGTGGTTGAAAACGTGGAGGAGCGGCGGTCGTGTGCAGGTGCGCCAGACCTGCGGTCATCGGTGTCAACGCAGGGGGAGGAACCGGTGCCGGTGTTTAGGGCATTTCCATGTCTGTCTGGACACTCGCCTGTCCGGGCGACACGTATCAGTGCAGTTGGGTTCTTACTCGCTGCTGTGCTTGTGCTGACAGCACTCGTATATGATATCGTGCAGACGGCCGAGGGATGAGATCTAGATGGACAAGGTTACCTATATCGCGTTCATAGTATTTACTTTACCAGCCATACAGTAACGATATGCATGATTTTTATAGAGTCGGACCTTATTTACGATGACTTTTAGTCAAGAACATACCCGGCCAATTGAAATCGACGCTGGTGGTTGGGTGAATGAATGCCTTACAGCGAGCTGTGAGCATCTCGTCAGTGGTGGAGACAACGTTCGGGTGAAAGATGGCGAACCAGTGGCGACAATGCAAGCGGAAGGCATCGTCAACTGTGTTGCTGTCTCCAAGGATGGCAGATACATTGCAGCGGGGTCAGGTAATAAGCTGTTGGTTTGGGACGCAACGACCTACGAACGAGTCTTGGCAGTACATGGGTCATCCAGGACGTCGATTTCTCGTCGGTCTTGTCCTGTCTCGTCGTCGCGGACGGCGGGAATGACACAGCTGCCGTATGGGTCATCCAGGCGCGCCAGAATGTGCAAACACTCCGCCATAGTCCCTGGGTCGGAGCAGCCAGATACTCTCCAACTGGAGACCGCATTGCAACAGCTGCACTGGAATCCGTCCGAGTCTGGGACAGCAACAATGGCCGTTTACTCGTTGACATCAAAGTACAAATGGAGGTCTGGCGTGGTCTTCTTTGGTTTGGCAACCAGCTCTTCCTCAAAACCGAGGATAGCAAAATCAAGCAAATTGATGCATCCACCGAATTCACCGTCTCGGAGTGGTCAGTACCTGGTAGATCCAACTCTTGTATTGCCCTGCCGTACCACGGAAAATTCATTGCATGTTCTACACCGCACGATATCACCTTCTGGGGGACCTCGACTCATAACCAGCTCGGTCTCATACCACAGGACAGTACAAAGTGCATCGTATTCTCCTCGGACGATCGGCTTATTGCAATTGCTGAAGGGAACACGAAAATTGTCATAAAATGCTTATCTTTTGTAACGGTGAACCCTGGCTTGCTTTTATCATCTTTCACTCACTGACAGTTCATGTTCCAGGATCCGGAAATTTTCATCGATAGTGCTGCGCTCGACTCATGGAAGGACGATCAACTCGTCAACGCGGATGCGTTACTGACCGAGGCAATCCCAATGTCCGAGAATATGGCCCATGTTCTCGCTAGTAGAGCTCTGGTTCGAGCACGCTTGCAATAGTGGGAGGCGGCATCTGTCGATGCAGTGGAGGTGCTTGCTGCTCTACTCACATACACCCATACGCTAACAATATGTACCAAGTCCATCGAACTTTGGCCGTCCTTCATTGGCTACGTTGCGGAATGCGTGACCCTTGTTGGAAACGGAGATAAAAATACTGGATATCGAGCATGCGACATTGCGTTCCACCACTTCCATTCAGATCATGTTGCTATTCTCCTCCTGATCAAGGTGGGCATTTTACGCACTGCAAATAGGTTTTCATCAAGCCTTTTTACGATCAGGCTATTGTTCTATTCATGGCTGGAGAGAAAGAGGATGCGATATCGCGCGTAGACGAGCTCATTCGTACCGTGGTCTTTAACTCGGCACTATATCCGGTCCAGGGGCGTGAACGATCTGTCAGTATACGATTGAGCCACTCTTGACTTTTCCAATAGGCTTATATGCTCCTTCTTATCGGAAACTTGCATATGGAGAGCGGTGACTACGAGGGTGCGGTACAGTCATTCGAACGCACGCGCGTGAAGCTTGGTGACCACACGGATCAACCACCGTTGGTTGTCTCTTTGGTACGTCTTGTATTATGTACATCAATGTGTTGAAGTTAACTGCATTTCTGGCAGATCTCTGGATGGAAATTTGATGATCTTGCGTTCACTATCGAACAACGTCTTTGCGAGGCCCTCTTTGCAGCAGGTCGCACAAAGGAAGCTGGCGAGTCTGTGTTGCGTATGGTAGGTCAAGACATGAATATGTCCAAGTCCATGGAAATATGGTTTGTTGGTAAGCTATCGTTATACTTCGCTGTCCTGGGAATAAATGTCATTTTCTACAGATTTTATGCAACGATATCTTTCTACACCAGAAAATGTTGACGATGTGGCCATGGGGCGGGAGGCGTCACATGGACACTTTACGCAGTTGTTGAGAGAATGGGCAAAATTAGTACTAGTAACTGGCTCATGGAAAGATGCCTTGACTGCCGCCGCTCGCGTGAGTATTCCTTTCCTTGATATCCCTTGCGTACCTGACATTTCTTGGCCCATAGTTTGTGCTTCCAAGATTCACCGTCTATCAGGTGATATGTGAACGTCTTGAAACGGCAGGACATGTAGCAGATACAGTTGCATGTTTCTGCCAATTGCCTAGCGAACACGTGCAGGGAGCAAATGCCAAGCAAGAAAAGTGGTATCAAGGTGCGTGATCGTGTGCAACATACGCGGGACATCTACCTAAGATATTCTGTCAGATTTTAAATCTCGATGCTGTAAGAGGTTAGAAGACCTCGGGGATAGCTACACGAACGTTGGACAATATAACGAAGCTATCTCGCAGTACACAGCTACACTGTCACTAGAGCCTGTTGTGCTTCAAGGCCTGTTAGTAAAGCGAAGCAAGGCACACGCAGAAAAGGGAGAGTGGGCCAATGCCCTGAAGGACGCAAATGAGGTAGCTCGTTTTCCATTCACTCAAGTTCGTGCGTGCTAATGAATTCCGCTCAGGCAATCGAGCTCAATCCATCCTCTCCATGGGGCTACGAGAGAAAGCGCGCAGCTTTACATGCCATAGGACGATACGATGAAGCCATAGACGCATTCGAAATGACGCGCCTGAAGATGTTAGAATCATCTGATCTAGAGATTCGTAGTGAGCGCAACTTCATCGTACCCACGTCTTCCTATTGATTTCCCCTCGCAGAGCGATCCAGTCGCTATGTCTTGCCAAAAGAGACCAAACGAACAGTTCGTATGATCATAAAGGATGTCACTCGTGATTCTCCAGTAGTTCTTATCAACACTACTTCTGGTCGTCTCTGCAGCAAAACGGAGCAAGCCACTATATTCGAATCAATGCCCGTCTTCACAGAGCTCATCTCATCCATGACCACACACATCGACCATCCTCGCATTGAGAAAGCGGTCAGGGAATTCTACCGTTACGCCACATTCTCACACACGTGGCAGGATAACGAACCTCTGTTCGAGAAGGTCACCAAAGTCTTGGTGTACGACCTAGAAGTATCTCCCACAAACAACAAACTGCAAATGTTTTGCAAGATTGTACGAGAGATGGGATTCAACTGGGCCTGGAGTGACACATGTTGTATTGATAAAGGGGATCATTTCGTACTCAAGGAAGCGCTTGTCAGCATGTTCAAGTGGTATGAAGGCTCTTCGCTGACAATCATCTTCCTCATTGGGGTCGACCGGCTAGCAAAGGGTGGTGCCATGATGAGAAGCCTATGGAACACGCGGGGGTGGACTCTGCAGGAGTACCATGCGTCGAAGGTTGTTCGATTCTATACCGAGGATTGGACGCCATACTTGGGTCTCGAGATCTACAACCACAAGGACTCACCCCAGATCATCCGTGAGATGGAGGAGGTGACAGGTATTTCGGCACAAGCATTGACAACACTTCGCCCTGGTCTGGATGACATTCGGGAGAAGCTTCGTCTGGCTTCAACACGACAGACGACACGGGTTGAAGATGCAGCGTATTCATTGCTCGGGATCTTCTCTTTGCCCATACCAATTACATATGGCGAGGGAGACAAGGCACTTGGTCAACTGCTGGCCCAGCTACTCACGAGTTCTGGAGATGTGAGCATCTTGGCGTGGACTGGGAGATCCGGCACTCGATGTGGCATCATATTCAGGACGCCGGATGAAGCTCCCATGCCTCACATTCAAACTCGGACGAGTATCATCACTGCTTCAGAACAAGTCCAAGTACAGTTTCCGCGCACAGGCGAACGTACTTGGGGTCGTAGAAATCAGAGCTGAGGAAGACCTTTCTCGCCTGGACTCTCTGTCCCTTATCCATCCTTGGATCGACTTTCTCCTCGACCGACAACCGGTTAGAATTACTACAGAGACAAAGGCTGAAGAAAGTACGGACGACTACTCTCCTGTGTCAGGCGAATTACCACACTTTGATGGCCCTTCCAGCGCCTTGATAATCCGGCAAACGCGCACGGCACGCATCTTCAATCGACTTGGGCAAACATTTGGAGTACGATCTACTGATACTGCGTCATTACCACTGCCTTCCACCCTATCGCCGGTAGAAAGGCGGACACGTGTCCTCCAATTTGTCGCACGACTGCGACAGCCATTTGGTGCCCTCTACTCACCCCGACTCGCCGGAACATCCAAGAATACAGGAGGGTCGCCGCAGAAAGTCTGATCACGGTCCAGATAGAAAAGCTCACACCAGCGACCTTGGACAAGCTGATAGAGGGCGTACAGACATTGGACGTGCTTTGAGGCTCTCAAATACTGTCAGAGGCAAGAGGAACGCGGAACAGTAGTTCATGGAGAGAGCATCCTGCGAGAACTTGCGTCACGTTGCCATTCAAGCCTTTGTGACCGTGGCTCTCCATTCTCATCCGCCAGCTCAACGCAAAGAATGTAAAAAGGGGTCGAGCTCTGTAGGTTCTCGGTCGGACATGGACACAAGCCGGGGTCTTCCCCCCGCGAATAACCTTGAAGGTTCAGGTTTGTGTGGATATAATAATCTAGTTTCAGACCCACCAGTCCTCGGGAGAATGGGCATTGCACCGTAATTTATTTGATTCTATGGCTACCATTGTCGTTCGTTCTGGCCAATGCTCTACTCATCTTACATTCGTAGTAATTGTTATAGGACCTTTCTTTGCTAGTTATTCTTGCAATGTCACACTCGTTGATGTCATGGACAATATATCCGTAGCACTGAAGTACAAAGACATCTTCGAGTGCCATATGGAAGGTTTCGACCGAGTATGAGGATACAGGAAAGTGAATAAACGCATGATCATGTGGGTCACAACGGTCCTACGCTTTCTTATGACCGTGCTGCACCAGGCACATTGCGTCGCTCCCTACGCGGCGCACGCTCGGGTTGCGCAATGGTCACCTGCATAACGGTGTGCGGTATATCAAAGTTGAGCGATTTCAGCATGTCCTAACGATGTACCAGTTCATCAATCAATCCCAATCTCGAGCACAAACAAAGGGACGTACAGAAGTGTCATTGTCCAACTCAAGCCCACTGGTACTTGTGTCAAGTGCAGAGACCTCGGGGACATAGTTATCCTTTCGCTCACGCTCCTCCTCCTGGAGCTTGAAAGAGATGCCGCGAACGGGGCCACGCTGGATGCGCTTCATAAGATGCGTCGTAAAACCGGCGATTTTGTTTCTCAGACGTTTAGACGGCACAACGGCCTAGAAGAATCAGAGTTACAGGAGTGGTGGGAGAACAAAGTGGAGATACAGACGACTTCATCGATGATACGCTTGTTGGTGTGAAAGTCAAGTGTGAGGCGTGGATAGCTGGACGATGTTGGCTGACTGTAGACAACACCCAAAGTCCACTCACTATTTTTCGATGAGCACGCGAGAGGCTCTCTTTGTAGTTTTAGTGCGAACACGACCCTAGAGTACGATAAGCATATGGTGGATAAACGGCGCACGGACGTACCATGGTGACTGGTTGTTGGTGTCGAGGACGTTGAAGCTGTCGGTGGTGATGACCTTCGCAAAATCCCGAAGTGTGGCTGAGTGTACTGTACAGTTGATCACAGCCACAACTCTACACATTACCCGCTCCATCATCGTTTACACAAGGCTTTTCGTTTCACGTCCTCCCAGTCAAAATGGTTCGCGTTTCTGTCTTGGTGAGCTTCCGCGCCTTCCATATCTGTGACGAGCCTCCGACACACCACTTAGAACGACTGCCTTGTAAGTTTGTTGGACGCAAAGCCGCTGTATAAATTCAGATAGCATCCTAGAACAACATTGTCAACGCAGAGCGCCGTGGCAAACGCCAAGTTCTCATCCGGCCCTCATCCAAAGTTATCGTGAAATTCCTGAGTGTCATGCAACGACATGGCAAGTTCTCTAGTTTGTACCTAACAGATCACGCCGAACCTTTTTTGTTTCCTTGCAGGGTACATCGGTGAATTTGAGATCATCGATGACCACCGTTCCGGAAAGATTGTCATTCAGCTGAATGGTCGGCTCAATAAGACAGGCGTCATCTCGCCTCGTTTCAACGTCCAGGTGACCCAACTCGAGCCCTGGGTTAACCTACTCCTTCCTGCCCGTGGGTTCGGGTACATCATTCTTGTGCGTACTCCAGCACTCGTCATTCCCGATGCTCATGAACACACGTTTAAAGACTACGTCATCTGGCATCCTGGACCATGAGGAGGCACGTCGCAAAAACGTTGGTGGCAAGATACTCGGGTATGTATACTAGTCAGTTGGCCATGCGGTGCTGCGGAGATGTAGATTATGTCGTACCCGAAAAAAGGCAATCATTCATGCATTTCACCCATCACATTCTAGGTTCATGCAGAGTTGTATGTCAACACCACCAAAACCGTAAAACCCATGCATGTTCTTCTCGCTAACTGACTACAGAAAGAAAACAGGAAGCACCAGACAGAAAGTACACAGAGCTTTCCTGCACTCTTCCCCGCATAAGCAACTCTTGTGTAGCAATTATGGCTACCCACCAGCTTGCTTCGCTCAAGGCATCACTTGGACTTGGTCCAGCTATGCAACAACGGTGCTTGCTTGATTATCTATCCAGGTTATCCTACATGACATCATGTTTTTCCCTGTCCATTATGGGAACACAAAAAAGAAACCCTCCAAACTGTAGGAAATTTCATTAATGTCACTCGAGAGATTGTACGTCTTTCCCCGAAGTCATGCCTTTGTTCCCTGAAGAATTGTAGATTCACGGCTTGAAGCTCAACTCGGAATTAGTGCCTTATTTCCCAATGACAAAGGCGTCCCCTCACAAAATTCTCGGTGTCCATTGACAATCAAGGCTGGTTATTCTCAGAAGATGGCCCATCAGGACACACTAAAGCGGTAAATGAGCGACTCCATGTCACTTCTAGGTTACGTTTAACCGAATCACCATCGCAGATCAAGTGAGCCCCAATTCCACTCCCACATCGCTCTCCCATGCAGCGATCTTGAGCCTTCGTTGTGGCTACAGTATACCTGTGAGCCAATCGTCCGAGACTACTACGTCTCTTGCACACTAGTGATCTTTGTGGGCTATCACGCAAGGACTCTTCGTTATCACCGCGCGCGAACGAGACACGCTTGCTACACCAGCCAACTCAATCCTATTTTTCGTTCACCTTGTGCGCATACCGTAATGTACGCACTGATGATGGGTAGAAGGCAGTCATGTTGCACAATCGAATTTCTGGCCGTCTCACCTTGTCTTGGATTGTAGAGGTATGTATCAAGGGCAGTGGGGAACTGGATTTCCGTCATTGAACATCCTGACTACATTACCATTGGAGACAGACGGAGGTCGCCATGTAGCTTGCCCGGTTATCTCCCATTGCTTGATCGCCAACACCGGTCTAGGCCTCTTCAATGGCACCTGCAGCACGTACATACGTCCCGACGCAAAAAGCTTTGCACTAGGATGCTTTCTTAATGTGGTGATCCGAAAGTCTGCACAGGCTCACTGGTTGTGAACGTCTATGTTATATCCACAATATTTTGCAACCCAAGTATTACGGGAGGGAAATGTGCTACGAGTAAGAGTCACCGAGCTTTACTTGCCACCGGTGGTGCCAAGACCCATCGTGGCTTTGAAAGTATCGTAAATCCACCATTGGAAGCCTGGTCAACGTGTCAGGACAACACTCATCACAGGAGCATGGGATCGGGACTCACCAGTCAAGGTACCGATCATCAACACACGCGTACCGAGACCCTTGGTACAGAGAGCGACTGTACCAGTTTCTGACGCAATCTGACCAATGCTCTTCCCCTTGTTGGCAGGCTTGCCCATGAGCGACACGATCGAGTCAGCAGGATGAGATACAATAGCACAAACAACACCAGCAAGGTAACCAGAACCAAAGGTAACGCCGAGCTGAGTGGTTTTTGAATACGTCTCCTTGGGTTCCGTGAAGACATGTGTGTAGAACAGTTGGACGATCTTCTCAAAGAAGAAGAATTTGGCCATTGTGTAGGGTATCTAATAAACGTTGTTAGCCTGATGAACACCACAAAATGAAAAGGAGATCCACTTGGCGTGACCAGAGGGGAACAATAGAACCAAAGGGATAACTGGTCTCGATTTTGTTTTTGCGCATCTCCTGGAGCGCAGCGCCAAAGGCGGTCGGGAATGTACCACTTGGACTTGTCTGAATCTTGACCTTTGTCATCTCAAAGGGACAAAGGGCAATATCGGCAAACACCTCTGCGGATGCAGAGCCGGCCAACCAGATAGCGGGCTTGTACTTGGTGGCAGTCTCCTCACCGGCCAGGTTCATGTACGTGTCCTTGAACACCTCGTAGAGACCATATTTGAAGAGACCCTGGAGAGAGTATCCAACGAACGTAGGACCAAAACCTTTCCAGATGCCGGTCTGTCCCTCTTCCCGAACAAGGGTGGCGAGACCGGAAGTGAGGCCCTTGTATTTAGTCGGGTTTACCTGGGACAGTCTTTGTAACACCATCGGGAAATTCAAAGTGCGACAAACCTGCATGTTACATTTGGCAACATCCAGCGGTGTAATACCGGCATGCGTGAGACCACACGCAAGGACACCGCCAAGCATACATTTGGCATAATATGAGGAATCATGAGGAACAGGGCCGAGGTATCTAACACAACACGAATATCAGGAAACCGAAACAATGAAATATACAACACACATACCGCGCATCCCACTTGCCAGACGGTGCCAAATGCGACATGGTGGATATATAAAAAAGGTCTAAAGTCTAAGTAAGTCAGAGGACGTGACCCAATGAACGTTGGTGTTGAAGAGCTGAGGAAATTTGACTTGCCGAAAACAGGACAAGTTATATTACCTAAGTGATGACACAATGTGAATTTGTCAGCGTTTCTCCTGAATTCTCATGACTTGCAAGAATACGGAAAACATAGGACGAGCGATTGGCTCATGGAGTTACTACCAGGCGATATCGATTACGCCTATCAAATTCCGATGCCTTTTCATCTCTCCCTTACAATTTCCGGGACATCAAGACTCCGTAACAACATCTTCATTTAGTAATCAGAGATACACGATGAAAATATTTATTTCCTGCACGAGTATAATAGTACCTTGACCTCTTCTTTGATTCATAGACCAACCCCAATGTCGTACCAAAGGCCTGCTTTCCCTCCCAAGCTTAATGGTTCAACACCATCATGGCGTCCCGTCCGTGTGCAGAACCTTTCGCATCGTACAGAGTTCTCCTTTGATTCGATCCTGGATGCGCTGGCTGCCTTTGCGCGAGGTGAACCGATTGTAGTGATGGACGACGAATGCAGAGAAAACGAAGGCGATATCATCCTGTCAGCAAGCAAGTGCACAACAGAGGCGATGGCTTGGATCATCAAGCACACCAGGTCTGTGTTTGATTAAATGAATGATGCCAAGCTAACACTTTCCCAGCGGTTACATTTGTATATCCCTGCCCGGGAAACGCCTCAGGGAACTCGATATCCCAATGATGGTTCCACAGAACCAAGAACGACACCGTACAGCATATACCATCACCGTCGATTATAAGCATGGTAATCGATCCTTTTGCATCGTCATGAGACGTCCCAGTGACCTAGTTTCCTTAGGCACCACAACAGGCATATCTGCACATGATCGCTCCCTAACTGTTCGGAAGCTCGTCGACCCTGTGGTTGACGGTTCGCATTTCACTCGACCAGGACACATGGTTCCGTTGCGTGCGTGTGACGGCGGTGTGTTGGAACGCAGAGGGCATACTGAATGTGCCCTTGATCTCTGTATACTTACAAATCAACCCGAAGGTGGGGTCTTGTGTGAAATCGTAAATGACGACGAAATGGGCACCATGGCTCGGCGAGACGACTGCAGAGCGTTTGCTGACCAGTGGGGCCTCAAAATGATCAGTGTAGAAATGCTCGCACAGTATAGGCGGCCCTTGTCTAACTTCTGATCATGTATACCACCCCAAAGTCATCATTTTCTTTGAGTGTACTTCCCTGGAAACGTCCACAGATGGTTGGTAGCGCACCTCGCAGAATGCAGCGGCTGGTCAAGGTTTCCACTGTGATGGTGTACTAACTTTGGCTTGTGCAAAACACATACAAATACCTCTTGATCGTTCCACTATGGTGTCCCTCGCGCGGTACATCCGAAACATCCGCAGAACGGGCATCAAGCAATGGTGGCACCAGATGCAGTACATTGGCGATGCTAAAGCTGGTACTCTCATTGGAACCGACCAGTCCGTCTTTGCCCTGTTCACCTCCATGCATAGCTGACCACCGTTCGGCCAGGTTCGGTAACCGCTACTTTGAGAATACGAACCCCGAGGACGAAGTCCCAGGTACGTGGCCCGGCATGCTCACCAACCAACCGCTCATTTGTACGGCCAGGTCGCCACAGATGGGTTGACTTTGCCCAGCATTACAACAACGCGACGCAAGTCCCTCCCGAATGGCATTCGTGGCTGCAGCACATTCGTCAACTGCCCCCCACAGAGGACGATGTGATGAAGAAGTCATCTCCGTCATGGAAGGCGGTAAGCCCCTGCTTACTTCTGCACCATTGCTCTCGCTGACTCGTCTTTTGATTGGGAGCAGCCATGGGTGGAAAACTTGACCGGGACACGCGGCGCGTACCGACCATACAATACTGCTATACCCAAAGTTAATACCTGGCAGCCCAAGATAGCAGCTCGGGAATGAGGGTAGAACAGTGCAGTTGATATTTCCATGTGCTTTTCATTCTAGATAGTAGAAGGTCCCGTTCACTCTGACCTTATGATATCCCTTTGACCCGTCGCCGTTAGCGGTCTTGTAGTGTAGTGGTTATCACTTGGGATTTTGACTTACTCTTGACAAAGAAGAATCTTCCCAAGACCCAGGTTCGAACCCTGGCAAGACCTCGGTTTTTATCGAACAGATTATCTGTCGTTTTGCCAGCAGACTCATTTTTGGCGTCTGCTCAGGCTGGTAAACTATCGGTCTCAACCAGAGCGGGCGTTGCACTGGTACCCGACTCCGATCCGTTCCATATATCACAAGAGCGTCATCATATGCCTCACCAGCCCTGTACAACTGCTCTTGATCGAGACCTTTACGGATTCTCATTATAGCTCTTTCTTCTCTGCATGGGCATCTCGTTCCCAAGATCCCCTGTGACGATCAGTCCTACTGCTGTAAAGTGCACATGGGGATTGGCATGACCAAATGAATCGTCTGCCAGTGGATAGCCAATGATGTCTGATACAGGGGCCGCTAGGTGAAACTCGCTGGTATCTTTTCCCAGAGGTACGGTGGGCATTCACAATCACCTAACCAGCAGGTTAGTTTTGAAATGGCATTCAATTCTAACAGTCATCTTAGTGCCAGTTGAAGAGGGCACACCAAGTTTCCAAGAGCACGACATTCTCATCACATTTTCCGCTTCGTTTTGGGGAACAGCTCTATATAAATCTAAAATCCAAATGTCCGTGTAATATCACACTAGATTGACCCGAAACACTTGTGAGAGCCATCCGCGATTGTACGATAAGATGTGAAAAGTAGAAAAAGACTATAAGATACGCAATACAGGTCCTCTACGTTCAATATCCTGATGGCTTCCCCCTCCCAGACGTATCGTACGCCCGAATGACCCGTGTCTGATCCAACCGTCCCGCACCAGCACCAGCGCCCGCCCCACCCTCGGTTTGACTAAATGCAAATCCACGCGACCGCCGCATCCGCTGCACCGCTCTGACCTTTTTGATCGCTTTTTGGAATTGCGCCTGTCTAGGCCGGTAGTCTGGGATGTGGTATTTTTGCAGTTCTTGTGCGATGTGGTACGACAGAGGGTGATACGTCCGTCGGTAGTATTTCCATGCAACGTCCCGGGCAAGACACACGGCTGGCAAGAGCAGGAGCATGAAATAAAATACGGCGTCTGTCCATAGGCGTGGGACTAGACCCCGGTACTCGGTCGAGAAACCGAGCGCTGGCGCAATGAGGGCGTACAGCGGAAGAAAGATCATTGTGAACACGAACGAGCCTGGGATAGCAGCCACGGTATACTTGGTCCATAGGCTATAAGGTGGTCAACAACACGCGCAAAAACGCAAGCAAGGGATAAACGTACTCCGAAATCAATGCAGCCTTGCCAAGCACAGTCAACAGTACGGCGAGATACAACGCCGTACCCCAGAACCAATGTCCCGAGTCTAACCCCGTTGCCTGCTTCAGATCGCCCCAAAAGAGAATGACTGAAAATCCAAAGAGGATCTACCGCCCCGTCACGTCACCGCCGACCTTGACACAAACAGACACGTACCAGACTGTGATACAATGCGTTGGCGATCCACAACCAGAATGCGGTCTTGGTGAAAAACACGTTCCGTTGTCCGAGCGAGTATAGCTGAGGGTATCGATCCAACATTCGTGCTGACACAAACTGGTCAAAGATGCCAATCACGAGGGGTGGCAAGACAGTAAAGAGGACATTGTAGAACGAGATCGTCCATGACTCGTAGGCAATCTGCCCCGAAAAGTTGTTGAAAAAGGAATACTATTCACCGAGTAACGTCAGCCAGAATACGTCACATGTTAGAAGATGCATACCCAAAACTGTGTCATGTAAAGCGTAATGTTCTTGTAGAACGAATCTAGACACCTCTCGTCAGGGAAAACCATATAGAGGCTGCACCTTGGTACATACAAAGGATGAGTTTGGACAACCGTTGGTAACTCCACGCGCCATGCACGAGTAACAACTTTTTCAGATAGCGGAATTGCGAGATGGCAATATCGGCTGACCGCGCAGCTTGAAGACCCTAGTGATCGTCAAAACTACCTGCATCGAAAGACCGAAAAAACCAATACTCACCTCAACACCTGAAATACCAACCCCAACATGTGCTGCCTGAATCATACTTACGTCATTGGCGCCGTCCCCAATGGCAAGCAAAATCGAGTTTTGGTTCTTCTTGACGAGCTTGACCACAAGCGCCTTTTGCAATGGTGAAACTCGACCTACCACATCAAGATCGTCAAAAAAGGGGCATCGTAGAACTTGAACCGACGCACAACAAATGACCGCTTTACACATCAACGCTAGCTCCAAAAACGATTTAGACACCTCTTTTTC
This sequence comes from Phylloporus aff. rhodophaeus, assembly GCA_038094475.1. Classification (NCBI taxonomy): domain Eukaryota; kingdom Fungi; phylum Basidiomycota; class Agaricomycetes; order Boletales; family Boletaceae; genus Phylloporus; species Phylloporus aff. rhodophaeus. The sequence goes on along the minus strand of JBBPUD010000039.1, from coordinate 31,680 downwards.
CAGTGCAAAAGCCAAGCTCTTGCCGTCTGCAGGACTGTTGGCAATACCTAAACTAGGAAGACATGACAACGCACCAATGATCAACGCCAAGTCTTCTTGCTCGCCAGTAATCTTCTGATTCTTGATCGCGCCCAACCGTTTCTCGATAAATTCGGCTGTTTCATGTGGCGTTTCTTCATTCACGATCACCTGTCTTGCAACGTCAATGTCACACCCCATGCCAAACACGCGATGACGCACTAAATTCATACTCTCCCCAATCAGCCGACAGCTCATCCCAATATTAATTGCTGTCTCTTGTCGATCGCCTGTCAATACCCAAATCTTGATTCCTGCCGTCTGTAACGTGTGAATTGTGTCCGGTACGCCGTCCTGCAGCTTATCCTCGATTGCCGTCGCCCCGAGTAGGAACAAGTCCTTCTCGATCAACTCAGCAGCTTGGTCGAGCGCTTCCCCGCGCCCGTTGATTGTCGCTGCGGCTTGTGTGTAAATTTTAGCCCATTGGTTGTATTCGGCTGGTGGGATCTCTCGGTAGGCGATACAGAGCGTCCGGAGACCTTCGGTAGCGTAGTCCTATGCACCGCCATTGTTGGGGGTTAAAATGAGACAATGGGAGATCACGAACCTCGAGATGGGAGAGCGTCTTCTCGGTAAACAACTGGTGTTTGCCAAGCCGTTCCAAAATGACTGTGTCGGCACCTTTACAGTACAGCTTAATCTTGCCATCTGGCGCGCGTACCACTGTCGACATGCGCTTCCGAGTCGAGTTGAACTCGCACACGTTCAGAACCTCGTACTCGACCGTCTGCCCGTGAATGTTAATGAAGACCGACTTGGGCTTTCGAGTCTATCACAGACCGAATGAAGATTGAACAACGAAAGAGGAGCGATAAGACCGCACGCACGTGGAACTGATAGCCCAACAACTCGGCGCCTGCGACGAGTGCTGCCTCATCTGGACTGCTCGCTTGAAAATGCGTCGTGTCATCTCTTATCTCCGGAATGACCGTATGGCACACTGCCAAAAGCACCATAAACTCGTGCGCAACCTCTCTCTCCCTTAATACTGACTCCCCTGACATAGCCATGGCCTCTGCTTCGAACGGATTCTTGGATACCTTGCTTGACATCGACGTCCCTTCCAGCATCCGTCTTAGATCATCAAACGTCCGCCAGCTCTCCTTGAGACCATCACCGTCTCGCTCCACGCTCTCTTTCCGACTCTCATCCACCTCCTCAGCATACACAACCCCACCGATACTTGCGCACTTGAACTCCATCTCGTTCCGAGTCAAAGTGCCGGTCTTGTCCGAGAATATAAACTCGATCTGCCCAAGCTCTTCAACGAGTGAGGAGGTACGGCAGAGTGCGGGGGTGTCTGTGGGCGCGTAATACATGTCGAGGTCCGAGTTAATGAGTGCTGCTTGTTGGAATTTAACGACCTCCATTGTAACAATCAGAGAGATGGGGATGAGGTTGTTGTAGAGGATGATGAATGTGAGAATGTCTGTTGCGATCAATTAGCTCAGATGGATAACCAAGTAAGCCCACACGAGACCTTCTGCGAACATCTTGGCTAATAAGTTCTTGGAGTGAGAACAAGACAACGCGAGAAAGGTAGCTGACAGACCTCTGCCCGAAAATGTATTGGGTTCAGCGAGATACCACTGTGAACCGGAGAGAAACCACTAGTGGGGCCGGTGAACGACAAGAATGATACATTGACAAAGCGCTCACCGTATTGATGCACGCACCAATGGTAGAACCGATAGATAGCGCGAGGAGAAAGATGAACAGAAATATAATTTGCACATTGACTTGCTTCTCTACTGCGGTCCTCTTGATTGGCGCAGCCCTGTGATGATGGTGTGATGATGAGCTAAGGAGGTTGACAGGCACTCACGTTGCATTCCGCATCAGTTTCGTTTCATGTCCGGTGAAGACAACGATCCCATAAATCCATGGGGTATTTCGTAACTGAGCGCCGCGCAAGAGCATCTGATCCGGACCGAGAGGGATCTGACGAGGGACGCCTGCGTCGGAAAGGAGTTCCAGAGTTCCTTCATAAGTGTACAAGGAATTGTTGGGTTGTTCGGAACGGAGGGAGCCATGTAGGGATGTGACGAGAGACGGTGCAGTAAGAGCGGCAGTTGACGGAGATGCTTGTTTAATTTTGAGATTAGTTTCACTGTGTGTGCGTGTAAGTAAGGACAATCAAAAACGGAAGGTTGCGCACCCGTCGAGGTTGGATGTCTCAATAAAGCAGAGGCCTTCTGGTTCGGAGGAGGATATGAGTATAAGATCTGCGGGGATGAACTCGTTGGATTCGACGCGAATGACATCACCAACGCAGAGGTCTTTCCATTTGCGTTGCTCGAAAGTGGAGGACGGGGAGAGTACCTTGGTGATACGGGCGTTCAGCTCCGAGTCGGATTGATGCCGTTTCTGTAGGGATGTAAGAAGGAAACAAGGTGGAAAGAAAGCACTGACAAGGTCTTCCTGAATTTCTTTGAACCCGGAAGCGGCGAGAACGATGGCGAGTGGGACGATGGTGGTGTATTGGTTTGTAGGGGAGACGTTGGGTATCTGTTGTATGGCTGCGGTGAAGAGGAAGAATAGGTTGGCGTATTTTGAGAACTGTTCTGTGTACAGGTGAGAGGATAGCGTGAGTAGATATGACTGTGGGTTACCCTTGAGGAACTTTGGGAGAAAGGTAACGGGGTTGTATTTGCTGGTGGAGACAAAATTGTCTGAATACTGGTCGTTCATGAGGAGGTTGTTGAGAGCGATAACGCGCTCTCCTGTCGGCACGGCCGGTCTCTCCCAAGGCCATCTCCATTTCTTGCGTTTGCGTGATGTGTGGGGTCTTGAGGTGGTGGGCAGACCAGGGAAGGACGCACTGCCCTGGAATGGGTCTTCTGACCATCCCTGTGTTTGGCCGGAGCGGGTGAGCGTAACGGTGGAATTTCCGAGACCTGCGGGTAGTGCTGCGGCATCTGTGAGGGGAAGACCGCTTTCTTGGGAGCGCATCGGGAACGCGAGATTGGATGTGTCGAGGAGATCGTCGTCGTCGTCGAAGAACGGGTCCATCGTCGTTGTCGTTGTCGTCGCGGGTGGTGGCGGATATCGATTGACCGCGGCGGGGTTGGCGCCATGAACGAGGCGGGCGAACGACTCGGTCGAGTCCATCGCTGTCGTCGTCGTCGTTTGTCTTGAATACCTGCAACTGCTTTGCTGACTTCATCTTGTTTACGTCATTATTGTGTCGTGTTTGGTTCCTTCCCCTCCCGCATCCCTCCGTCGCTCATCACTCTCGACACATCCCCGCCGTCGAGCTGCCCCGCGCATCCTCAAGCCATGCCCGTAAGTCGTCCCCACCCGTCCCCGCCACCGCCGCGTCGATCTTGGTACTGAGCTAGCTCGGCGTGCGCTGGATCGTCCAGGTCGTGCTTGGATGTGCTGACGCGACTCGCAGGAATCAAACTTTCAACGGTTCGTCGAGGTTGGACGAGGTCTGTCACGTTCTTCTCGTCGTCGCTGCGTGTTTACCTGTCCTAGTTGTCCTCCTTAACTCTGGTCCATCTACTGGAAAAATCGCAGTCATCGCAGAAATCATTGACCATAACCGCGTAAGTGATCATCACACCTCTCACTGCGCTGCTCATTCTTGTTCCAGGCTGTAATCGACGGCCCAACCACTTCCGTGCCGCGCCAACCCTTCCCTTACCGCCATCTCTCCCTCACACCCCTTCGTCTCACCAAGCTTCCTCGCGGCGCTCGCTCAGGCATCATTCGCAAATATCTCGAAAAGGAGGGCACCGTCGCCAAGTGGGAAAATACGTCGTGGGCAAAGAGACGCGCTGCCATCCAAAAGCGGCGAGCGTTGAACGACTTTGGCCGCTTCGAGGTTATGTTGGCGAAAAAGGCGAGGAGAGACGTCGTTCGCAAGGCTCTGGCAAAGGCTGCCAAAGCTTGACTTGCCCTGTTGTAGTTGTTAGCATCAATTTAGCATCTCTTTCCTTTACGAGCTCGTGTAGTCGTCCAGACTCTCTCCTCTCTCCACCATGCCCGTCGTCCAATTCGCCCCGTTCGCGTCCATCGTTCAGCCCGCCTTTTGGCACGAACTCACAAGACTCAAGATCGACGTCTTGAAGCTCTCTGACAACTCGCTTCCACTCTCCGCGTCGTACTCGGTCGGTCGCACCATCAAAGACCGTGAAACCGGCCAAGATCTACCACTAGGATGCAATCTCTCCCTCGGCGCAGATGCGTTCGAGGAAGTTCCAACGTACGTCCAATCCCCAGCGATCGAACCAGCTCACCATCGATACAGTGTGCCAGCGTGGTCGATATCGGCGCGTGGCGAGCTCAAAAACTACAACATCATCGAAGACTTCAAGGCTGCAGACAAGGCTGCCCTGTTCAACGCAATCGCCGACAAGGTAGCGCGACACCCCCGAACCGTCTCGCTCGCCGCTCATCCAACCCATCCAGATGTGGACGAGCATCGTCGAACACAAAGACACCTCCGAACTGAACAAATTCATTCTCATCACCTTTGCTGATCTCAAAAAATACCAATACTATTACTGGTTCGCCTTCCCTGCGTTCGTCGCCAAGCCTGCGTGGGAGATTGCAGAGAACGGCTGGAAGCCTGCAGAGGAACAGCTCACCGCCACTCAGGTAGCGATCATCGGCTCACTCACTCATACTCGTCTGATCCGTGAGTTGATATAGCTCACAGCGATCTTCAACACCCTCTCCCCGGAGACGAAACCGTACTTTATCGTCAAGCTAACTGGCGATGTCGCAAGTGTGCACCCGATCAGTCAAGCCGAACTCTTGACAGACAATGATTCACAATCTGTGTGTATCCTTCCCATATTTGCTCGTCCCCCCACCCACACCCTGCGTAGATCATTATCGGTTTCCTGGATCCCTCTGCTTCCCCAAAGAATCCGGGCTGGCCTCTTCGGAACCTCCTCGCTTACCTTCACGCCTTATACCCATCCTATACCACTTCTCTCAGCATTCTCTGTTGGCGTGACAGCGAGCTCGCGACGGCAGGCAAGTCATGGAAGTCCCGTTTTGGCGTCGTTTCGCACCCAAGCGGTAGCGAATCTATCACCAGACCCACCGCACTCGGCTGGGAACGCCATCCGACGACCAACAAATTGAGCGCACGGATGGCCGACCTGGCACCCATGATGGATCCGACGAGGTATGCCCACCGTCTCTGATTAGCTGATTTCCTGCTCTCACGCGCGATAGACTCGCAGATCAGGCCGTCGATCTCAACCTAAAGCTGATGCGCTGGCGCATTCTTCCTGCGCTCGACCTAGAAAAGGTCTCCTCGACAAGGTGTCTGCTTCTCGGTGCAGGCACACTTGGATGCTACGTTGCCCGCACGCTTATGGTGTGTATCCCTGTACTGTCTCCTTGTTCTATTTCACGAGTTTTATTAGGGATGGGGAGTCCGTACAATTACCTTTGTCGACTCAGGCCGGGTCTCTTTCTCCAACCCCGTCCGCCAGCCCCTGTTCGAATTTGACGACTGCCTCAACGGGGGTAAACCCAAAGCGCTCTGTGCGGCAGAGCGACTCAAAAAGATCTTTCCCGGCGTCGTGCGTCCCTCACTGGTCGGTATTGTCCACTAACGTGCGATCTTGATCATCCAGAATGCGACGGGTTACCAACTATCGATACCCATGCCCGGACACCCGATCCCCCCTGCGTCGGAAGTGCAGGTACAGAAAGACGTCGAGCAGCTAGAGGCACTGTTCGACGCACATGATGCCGTATTCCTGCTTATGGACTCGCGTGAGAGCCGATGGCTGCCAACCGTGTTGGGTGCTGCCAAAGGCAAGGTACGTCTAAAGGATTGGCGTCAAAATGAATGTGACACGCGTATGCAGATCGTTTTGAACGCCGCCCTAGGATTCGATACGTATCTCGTTATGCGACATGGTGCACGCGCTACGTCGTTCGCGGGGAATCCAAATACACAACGATTAGGGTGCTATTACTGTAACGACATCGTCGCACCGGCTGATGCGAGTCGTCCATTTACGCACGAGAACTGATTGCTCATGTTTCGTTCTCCTCCCAGTCCCTCTCGGATCGGACACTCGACCAGATGTGCACTGTCACGCGACCTGGCCTTGCCTCGATCGCATCATCGACTGCCGTCGAGTTACTTGTCTCCCTTTTGCAACATCCCTCGAGGTAAGTCCTCACCTGTCCTCTTCAGACGAAGTGCCTAATAGTGGCAGTCTGCACGCCCCACCACCGCCACCCCAAATTCCAACCAGCGCTTCGGACTCCAACGTGAATACGAGCGTGCTCGGCCTCGTTCCACACCAGCTCCGCGGCTTCCTGGCAGACTTCCGCACGCTCCTCATCACAGGCGCGGCATACGATCGGTGCACGGGCTGCTCCGAGGCTGTCCTGCGCGCATACGAAGATGGCGGGTTTGCGACACTCCTTCGCGCATTCAACGAGACGGGATATCTCGAGGCACTGACGGGCCTCGATCAGTTGTATGACGAGGGTGATCTTGCCCTCGAGAGCGTTGATTGGGAGGAAGAGGGCAACGACGAGGAGTAAGCTTGGTGGTAAAAGATGTCGTACTTTTTTTTTATTGTTCAGTGTAAGTGGAATCAATGTCGCCTCTGTTCTCGAGATACGTATCAGGAGATCATGTGGTGCAAGTGTAACGTTTATGTGTCGCCTTCTCCCAACTTCTGACAAGCTCATGAATAACGACGAGGAGTTGACTGCGAAGAACTGCCACTTGCACTAGTATGAGTAGAATCCCACTTGCATCTGATTAACTTGGAAAACGGTTAGAATCGTATAGCCAAACTAAATAGTACACGAAAAGAAGACGAAAAAGATATAGTCAACCCTCACCCGGCCAGATCGTACACCATACGCGCGCCAATCCACGCATAAGGGTATCCTCGCTGATAAAAATTCCTCACTGTTCGCCGCCCGGCGAGCCGTGGAACCGTCGCGTACGACGCGCCGAGCACGACCTGGTGCCGCCCATCGCAAAAGTCGGTCGTGTATCCCGGAAAATGCGTAGTTGGGAACATGCCCGGGTGTACGGACAGCTTGGTCGAGGTCCATTCCCAGATGCCCCCGTTGGTGCCTTTGCCGTCGTGCTCCTCAAGCCCAGTTGTCGCCCTGATTATTTGGTAGAGAGAAGGGTCCGGATGAGCACGTATACGGGAGCATGAATAGAGAAACAACTTACGGGACGGGATGCCAGTGCCTGAACCCAATGTTGGCACCGCCCACATGCCCGACATCGTACGTGTCTAAAAAGAGCCTGAGCTCAGCCTCTGTTGGCAGCCGACCGCCCATGGTACGTGCATACGCCAGCAGTCCGTCATACGACGCCAACACTGGCCAGTGCTGCGCGACGCCCATTGACGCCAGTCCATACAATGTGCGCACCTACCCACCGCGCTCGGGTAAGCACCAACCTGGCCAGTCAAAGAAAACGAAACAGACCTGGATGCCTTGGTCAGTCGCTACCCAGCTCGCAGGCATTTCCACACCCATCTCATTCGCACCTGCCGTCCAAAATACGAGGTATTCGGCGTTTGTGACAGGGCGCCACGCGACGCGGACGCGTCCGACCTCGACTGTCCTCGGTGGGCTTTCATTGTCCCACCCAAACGCGCGCGCGACATCATGCGCCATCTTAGGGTTGAAGTCGTCACCCTCGCTGTCGTTGTGCCCCAGCTTGACTGTCGCCGGGCCAAGAGTCACGGTGGACGTGAGTGGGAGGGTGGCGGCATTCCAGGAAGCTGCAAGCGCTGTCCAAGGCGGAGGTGTGAAACCGGGAGGCGGAAGCGTCCCTGTACTCATATCTGCCCTCTGTATAAGCATGTACAACAACGTCTAACGGGAGCCCATCACACACACATTAGATGACAGCCCAGACCACGGAATAGGCACACGCACCTCAACATGCCAAGCTTCGTGTTCATGCGTCATTGCCAGCATCCGGGCAACATGCCTGTCGAGTGTCCGTCGACCAGCATCAACGTCGTCGTACAGCCGCATCAAGCGTGCGCGTACACGGTTGCGAAAGGCGAGGACACTCCCAAGCGTCGGCCAATCTTCGTCTTTGTCCGGAATTTCAGAGTGGCGCTGTTCAAAATAATGTGGGCATAAGCAAACCCGGGGAACACAATGGAACCTACGTGGCATTGTTCAGGATTGTCCAAGTGGGGATCGATACCACGCTACGTCAGAGCGTTAGCCATTACTAATCCAAGCATAGACAACCGACCTCAAAAATCAGCATAAAATGTTTTGGCTCTGTGTTGGACTCTTTCAATGCGTTGCTCATCAACATATCCAAGAACCTGTACGGGGATATTGGTTTCTAGCCCTCAAAGAACAAAGGGCGGACTAACGTGGGGATATGTCCAATGTAAAAAAGACACTTGTGTCGCAAATCAATCGGCTTTTGATGCAGCATTGCCTCGGGGATCATACCAAGCGTCACGAGATCCCATGCTGCCCAAAGTTTCTGCCACTCGTCAGGCCTTGGCACACCAAATGGCACACGAGACGGCATTGGGGGGAAAGACATCTGCGGACGCTCAAGGAGATAAAGAGTGGTTTTACCTCCACCTACTGTTGGTGGGGGTATACTATCAATGCCAGTGGAAACAGAAAAAACAACGCGGAGGCCGCTCGTAGAGAACACCCTTAACGCCTCTGCGGGTGTCATCTGCGTACGGAGGTGATTCAAAATTAACTTTAATGCTGGGACTAGGGAACTCACCAGAATAGTGTCCGTGTTGTGCATCTCGACGAATGCATCCAACGAAGACACCTCCCCCCCTGGAATAACACCATCGACGAGGTAGAGTGTATTGCCTGGGCAACAACAGGCGTTCAGGCTGGGTGATATGGAAGTAACGAAATAGTCACCTTCCAGGACCTTCATCCACTGCTTTTCCTTGAGGCACACATGAGGAACAATCTCACTGAGACGCATCATCGCTGCCTCGACAATGTCCGCCTCAATTGGTGCCGTGTGCGCGACTAACAACAGAATCTTGTCACCATAGCCCTTGTCCAACCCTGATGCAAAAGCTCTGAGGCGGACAGCCTCGATAAAGTGCGGAGGAAGCAGATAAAGCCTAGATGGTGCAAACTCGGACGACGGCGTACTTGCGCCAGAGCCAGAAGACGAAAAACTGGAGTACGCAACAGGAGGGGTAGACATGCTCACAAAATGTGCACAAGAGACGTGCGAGCCCAAAAAAAACCCGAATTTATAGGCCCAGACGTGCAAAAACACGTACACATGCATGTCAAAAGACAAACAAAACACGTCAACAACCGTCACAAGACCGCGGGCACCTGAGATGCTTATCAATGCAGCGCGACAGCAATCCCCAAACAGACATGACCTGCATTCGGCTGAAGACAGTTGCAAGGAGATACTCACAGGAACGGTGTCAAGAATGAAGCGGCAACTCAATTGAACTTCGGATCAGACAGGGCGTCGTCAAGTGTGAGCCGGTCAGGCGGAGTCTGAACCAATGTTACACGAAGCACATTGGAAGAGCGGGATGGCCTCAGATGGACACAAGTGGGATGGGATAATGGCCTGGGGGGAAGGGTCTGGTGGAAACTACCCAGGTTGGTGTGCAAAGAAAATGATGAACTGAGATAGAGGGTCTGGATGATAGATGTCGTGCAAGCATCGAGTATACTGCGCACATGAAGGCAAGCTGAGCGATCCTAGAGTTGATATCGGACGTAACCCAATGACCTGATTGAAGTCAGGGTCTGGTCCACCCGGTGCACGACATTCTTCAACGATTGAAGTTAGTGGGTAGATTGGATGTGGAGTCGAGGTAAAGCAGAAGGCCAACGAATCTATTCGGTCAACGTATTATATTGCTCTTGCAGGATGACGTGCTTCGACGCAGGATGGCGTGATAGCTTCACATCACGTGTTTCGATCCCAAAACAGGACATTCCAAACATCTGCCAACAGGACAAAAAAAACATTCTAATATTGACACAATACATACACATTGGTGTATATATACTTCATCTTCAATAACCCTGCGACCAACAACTAATGGAGACGATCCGGATGATGAGAGTAGCTTGTTTGCTACCCCCGATACGTTCTCATTCAGCGTTGCCCTCGAGCTCCAAGCTCTTGGCTTTGTCGACCTGCTTTTGTACGTATTCAATCGACTTGAAATACTTGACTGTTTTGACGTGAAGTTCTAGGTGCAAGATCATCTAGTCTGGTTCTGTCCAGAGCAAGGTGTACATACCTGCGGTGGCATCCTCATCCACGACGATCAAAGCCCAAGGATGGGATTGAAGTGCAGAGAGCGTCCACTGTTGTACAAATGAACAGTTGAGCATCCACACATGTGAATGCAGGCAAACGCACCAAATGGTTCACGCCCTCCTCTATCCAATCCCACGAGTCATCCAGACAAGGAATCATCAGTACCGCGCAGATTGTGCGCGTGCAATGCACATGGACAGACGCTCACCGATGGCTTTACTCAACGCAAGACTTTTACGTTGCCCAGTGACGACGACGACGACTTCGCGGGCTTCGAGCACAGTAGCAACACCAACGGTGAGTGCCATCCGGGGAACCTTGGAGATATCGTTATTAAAGAAGCGTGCGTTGGCAAGGATCGTATCATAGGCAAGCGTCTTGATGCGAGTGCGGGAAGCGAGCGAAGAGCCTGTTTGTGGATGACGGACAAACATCTGGCAAGGTATATGACGTCATATAGGGAGACGCACCAGGTTCGTTGAAGGCAATGTGTCCATCCTCACCGATACCCGCGAGGAAGAGCTCGATACCACCATACGACTTGATAGCAGCCTCGTACGCGTTAGATTCAGCGATAAGGTCGGGTGCGTTGCCATCGAGGATATGCACTTGGGAGGGGGGTATATCGACTAGAGAGTCATGTGACCGAAGAAACTTTCGACGAGAAAGGGGCGTACTGTGCGAAAAGAACTCGCGGAACATGAAGGTGTGGTAGGACTCAGGGTGGTCCCTTGGGAGGCCGACATACTCGTCCATATTGAACGTGACGACATGCTTGAAGCTGGCATGTTCACGTCATCAATACCGCAGGGAAATGAGACGGAACACAGACGAGAGCTTTCCCTCCTTGTGGAACTTGATCAGCGTCTGGTACGTCGGGATCGGGGAAGAGCCGGTGGGGAGACCGAGGACGAACGGCTTGTCCGCAGTGGGTGCAAAGTCATTTATGCTGCAGAGAGCGTGAGGGCGAGTGTGTGCAGATTCGAGGAGACGCAGACCGCTTTGCGATGTAGGTAGCGATGTAGTCGCCAACGGCAGCAGGATCGTCACGGATGATGAGACCTACAGGACTGTTGAGATATGTACTCGTACAGACCTCCTATGGCTTACGCATGAGGTGGGGGAGGAGGAGAAGGAGCGGGTCAAAAGATGGATCAGAGCCGCGCGTTATAACCCGAGTGCCATGTCATCGTCACGCACGCTCACGTTCCGATTGGCTGACAACCACATGTCACTCGTTGCCATTTATGGAAGGTCTTGATATCGAGCACATTGTTGTGCTCGAACAGCCGAGGGCCCACACGGTACGTAGCTAAATACGTCGGTTGGGGTAGATCATGAAGATCATATCTACAGGTGAATGCAGCCTGGGGGCGCTGAAGGCCCTTCACCTGACAGGCGAACAGGACAGATAAACGTGATCGCCAAATTATATTATTCAATTTAGGACCTTGGGCATTCTATATCACGACCTGGTGATTGCTAGTGGGCATAGCAGACGCATACTGGCATGAGGCTGAAGCAATCATCTTCTGTTCTAGGAGGCTTGGTTTCGTTGACCGCCACTCATCTTCCACTGAATTCTCATAGTTCAAAGGCTCATTTCATGAGGAGTGAGACCTTTCTAAAACTCTGACATGGAACCCAGCCTTGTTACTCCAGGAAAGTTTAATCTTGTGTCTTCCCTTCGACCTCAGCTTACATTCTTGAGCCATAACAGAACTTCGTCAAAGAACAGGGCGGTGGTGCAGTACTCAAAGTTTCAGTCATCGGAGACCTTCCGGTGGCAGCATCCCGGACGGACACTAACCTTGAATCCATTTACCACATGGCTCGTCCATACATACCTTAGATCGTTCTTCCTTGACATGTTGCGAGATTTGGACCATCCTTAAGACCATGATGACCGTGTGTCATGACAGCTATCATTGGAAGTCCAAATGTCCTAATCGGCATCATTTCCTCATTCTCTCCATGTCGGCCATTCGTTTGGCTTCTCGTTCCTGTCGCAGTGTCGCGATTTCGTCCGAGGAGATTACCTTGAACGGCCATGTTAGCCAATTTCCGCCAGACCGCATGCTCCGAACGCCCATATCGTCCAGTAATTCGTCGATCGCTTGTGGCCACCTTCAATGATAATCGATAAACTTTAGTCAACACTACACTTAAGTTCCAAGAAGGCTCGCAACACCCACGAGAAAAATGCGATTCCTGCGCTATAGCTCTCATTGATCGATATATCTGGATATCGTTTTCTGATCCACGCTGATTTGCGTTCCGCCTCGGCTAGCGCCTCGTCGGCTGTCGAGGGTAAGCGCATGTTGTCCCCCAGGAAGTACGACGATATCCAGTGTGCCATCACTTCAAACCCATATCCGTTGTTCGTAGTGAACTGATAGTGAACTATCAGAGTGCTGTCCATCTAGCTGTAAAACGCTTACCAAGGCACCGTTGATGGCAAAGTCTCGCTTGGCGATGTTCTTTGCTGGGACGAGGCCGCGATAGACCGATGATGACCACTGACCACTCTGTGGATGCGCTACTGGGGGTGAAGAGAGCGTCCTATAGTGTGTCCATTCATCAATGTTCACGGAGGGAGGGCGCCTCCCTATACCAAGTTCTTCTATCGTTTCCTCTGATCTAACATGAGCGTCGCGCGATACCAAGATGTCAAAAGAGTCACCAGTGAAAATGCTTTTCCAGGACGAAGAAAATCCAGTAGCAAGGACGACAGCGTCCGCGGCGAGTAGTCGCCCATTTTGCAACACAATCGATTTTCCATCCAGAGCGTAGCTTACTGCTTTGGTTGGAGCGACCAGCCTGATCTTTCCTTCATGAACGAGTGCATGGAAACCATCCCTCCTCCCCGTCCCCTCATCATTGATGCGAATAGTCCAGAACAATGGGTCTGCTTCTCGCAGAGGCGAATCCACCTTGACATTAAGCGCTTTGAACTGCTTATTATTAGCATGAAAGAAATGGCGATGAATGATTCATCGCGTACAGAACTCCAGGTTATGAAACTCCAGAAACCATTAGTGATCATGCTACCCAGCGTGGTGGTGTGTAAGAAACGCCTAATTTGATATTAGCCTTTCTAAATCATACATTACAGTATGACTTACTCGAGGCGTGTTCGTAACTCGATGTATGGCGAAAACACTCCAAGACATCTTGAAGCCGTGTCGTGAGTATAAGTAACCCAGAAGTGCCGGAAATACACACCTGCTCTTCCTCAACCACTCAGGGAGTTGAAATGGACTTGCCATTACTGCATCCGTCGTCTCAAAAACGATCGTCACCCTTATTCCTTGACGAGTCAAATGAGCAGCGATGCTAATCTCTCATTGTCAGATCTATCTCGCGGGGAACCAGCGATTGATTGAGCTCACTCCTGCGCAGATTTTCCGCCCCCAACTACGACGACCGAGTAATCTGGCTTCTTTTGAGCATCACCCACGATTTGATCGACACATGAAGCGAATTCGGATGAGTGTCTGACTTGCCCAGGAAAACCAGCTTGCTTTGCCGCTTTCGTCGACAATATCTCCGGAATGTGTGGCTGGCTGCATCCCTATAGCTCCCAGTAAGGTTGACGCAAGTGCAAATGAATCACAGTGAAATGATAGCTGCAACGCACCCCGGTACACAAGACAATGCGCGTGTAATGCAACACGTCTTTGTCACCCGTCCTAAGATCTAGTATCTCAACCTCCCAACCGTTGCCCTCCTTTCCGCGCCGAATGTCCAGGATCTCGGTCTCGAATCGAATTTTTCCTGTAAGAAAGGTGTCGGCAAAGGTTTCCATATAAGCACTCAAGTCCTCTCCAGAAAGACGATTTCCCGTCTTTTCCCTAAGCGAGGGGGATGGCATCGGCAAAGCAGAAAATTTGAATTCGCCATGCACGCTTCAACAGTGCACACGCGTACGCGTCAGACATCATCAAGAGGTGAGTAGGCACATATTGAGTACTCACTTGTTAATGGAGACGCCGGGATAGATGCGTTCTCTGGCCCACACGCCTCCAGGAGACTTGTCGCGAGTCAAAAGCTGTACGTTTTGAAACCCATCCTGCAAGAGGGTGTACCCAGTGATCAAACCGGCTGCGCCAGCACCTATGATGGCAACACTTTGTCTGCGAATGGACTCAGTTGAGTTCAGCCCGATCATGATATGGGGAAGAATGAAAGCGGGAGTTCTTAGGCTTACAGACTATATATAACCCACTGGATATGTGGTAAAGACGGTTGCGAAATAGCTGTCAAACTGAACTAACCTGACAGATACAGCCTGTCATCTACTGAAACAAATTCGGTAAGCCACAACAAAAATAATTGCCCATGCCGTCCTTTGACAGGTTTGAACGAAGGGATCAGCTTTCGTAGCTTGCCAAGTTGCTGCATTCCACCACCTGAAACACATCAAAAAAATCGTGCCGCCCGATCACGTTGTCCGAATTCATTCAGAACTTCGACCATTGTATGCCATGGGCCCATAGCGGCTTGTTTATATTCGCTTCCGCCGTACCATCATCGCCTTCGCGAATATCTCGTCTTCTTTCGCACCGTGTCTACCAGTTGGGCAGCCGCTCCCATTGCGGCCTCAAACACCCGTATGATAGTTGTGACTTACCGAAATTGACTACTATAACACTGAAACAGCACCATGACGCAGCCAAGTGGCGCCTAACCGGTGAGGCCTTGAGGTTTGATGGTCCTTTTCGGTTCTCTATGCGATTAAGTATTCACGTTACTGGATATTACTCCTGGCGCAGTGTAGTGATCGATAGTCGCAAATTGTGATCACGATTCTCTCTAGTGCCCTTGGGAGGTGGTCAAAGCCGTGGTCATCTATGGGGTCCGTTGTAGCTTATAAGTAAAACCTCAAGCCAAATATAACTCCGCTCGGATTTCGACTGGTACTATGAGCCAGCGAGCAATATTTCTAGATGCCACAGAACAGAGACTTACTCTGGATCATTAAAGCTGAGGGAATGACGCATGACCTTTTTCCATGTCGGTGTTCAAGTGGCAGGCCAGAGTCGTACATCCGAGGTGCAGACGCGTCCCTCGCTGTGGTGATATGATAGTACGCAGAAAGAAAGTCTATGATTTCATGACTAGAAATTGGGTCAAGTACTACTTGATGTTTAGTAACTTACTTGGGTAGAGCGAGTTTGAGTCACAACTCAGTTCGGACATGTCCCGTGAGAACCTGCGTGCGGTAGCCTCGTGGTTCTCGGAAGGACCCTTTCAACTTTATATTAGCAACTCGGAGCTCACCATCCTCAAGGACACCCAACCATGAAACGAAACCAGTCATCGAGGGCGTCGTCCCCAACGCCAACCGCATTTTCAGGCATTTCCAACTACCGCACCGAGTCGTACCGGCCCATGAAAGATCAGGGATCTTTGCCAGCAATGCCCTCGTTCGATCCCAAGGCCATTGCAAGAGCTCATTACAACGAACTACAGCAGTATCTCGCCGCATATCTTGCCAAATGTCTGTACTGTGGTTGGCTCACCGACACAATTGATTCCTGGAAGCTGACACCGCGCTCGCAGCACCGCCGAATTCTCGCTCGACTGCGCGCCAGAAGCTCACCAGACTCACAAGGCAGCAATTCCAAGAACTCTCCACTGATGTATATGACGAGCTGGTCCGCCGGAAGACAAACACACTAGAGAATGAAAGTGGGTGTCAATGCCGTGAACCCTGAGCTTACAACGCCCATCTGTTCTTGAATCTAGCACCCTGCTTGCCTGCGCGCGATGAATTCCATCCAAAGAGAAACCAGGCCCGACAGAAACTCGCCACACTTCCGACTGCGCGATTCGAAGATCTATCATCCGATGTCTATTTCGAACTATCGCGACGTTACCCCGAGTTCAAGGAGGAGGTGAGCGTGGTCACCGTACACTACCGTCTTACTGATGTGCACAAACGACTATTGGCAGAACGAAGCCGGGATAGCTCCAGTCGGTTCTCCTGGATCAGCTTATGACGACATGCCTTCACCAGAATTCCATGCTTCACCTCGGTCGGATGCTCCTACTCTCCCTCCGGGTTCTCGGACAGCACGAATGTCTGAAGATAGAGTAACAGATAACGGATATGGGTCCCGATCCCTAGGCCGGCGCCCTTCGGAAGATGGGTTTGGGAGACATCGTCCAAGCGACGACGAACTGCCACCTCGACGTAGCGAAGATGCATATGGATCAGACACCAATCCTTATGGTCCCAGCTCTCGAAAGAAGACCTCTCAAGATATTGCTCGTGGGCCTGTACCAGACTTTGGTCGTCGGCCGAGCGCATCAACTAGTATCCACAGTGACTCCACGGGCACGACCAACGCACAAAGTGCAACCGCGACAAGTGGGATGGTTATCCCGAACAAGAGCACGATCGCAGAGGAGGATATCGAGGTTCCGTATGGGCGCGAAGAAGCGCGGGAGAGCTCATTTATCGCCTTGGGTGATCGTGGTAGAGACGGAGACGGAGACACATACGGCGGAATAGATGAAGACCATGATCACGACGTCCCTTCCTTGGGTGGCTTGAGCGCGCTTGGTGCGCGGCTACGGGCTCAAGTGTCAGGGGATCCCCTGGACGATGAGGAGGGAGGCGGGGCAAGGAGTGGCGAGGATTATTTCGATAAAGTCTCGCTTGGACGGGTGTCTGTGACATCCGACAGGTCCGCTGGTGCCGCAAGAACCATAGGTGGCCGGACGAGTGTGGGGGGCGACGACCATGAACGATTAAGACGAGAGTATGAATTCAAGGTTGCGACGATGCAAGGCAGGATTGTGACGCTGGAACGGGACCTCGGGAATGCAGAGCAACGAGAAAAGGAGTTACACGAGAGTCAACAGCGAATCAGACTGCTGGAAGAAGAAATCGACGGGTTCCGCAAGGTGTGTGAATATTGCTACTTAAACTAGCACCATATCGACTATCTGTGTAGCGCGCCGAGGAACATGGATTTACTACAAGGGCACTGCAGAAAGAACTCGACGAGCTTCGTGAGCTGCGAGCTAGGGAAAAGGAAAGGGAAATGAAGCGGGCTCAGAATGACGAGGAAGAACTTCAGATACTTCGGGACCGCCTCGAACACCTCGAAGATGAACACGGGGGTGGTCTACCGCGGGTTTGTCCCTTCACCGGCCCTCTCCTTTGTAGCTAATTTTGAATAGGCCGACACTGAAATGATCGAACAACTTCGTTCAGATATGGAGGGTTTGATGATAGAATTGGCAGACCTAGGCCGTCGGAACGACGAGTTAATTACTGCGAAGGATGCAGATCTTGCCCTCATTCGTGATCTGGACAATCAGCTAAAAGAATACAAACGCAAGTACGAATTGGCCAAGACTGAACTAAGAAGCGCTAAAGGTAAGTCTTCTCTAATGATGTTCACTTTAGGAACCTTATAATTGGTCAAAGCTACTTCCCAGTTGTATACGCAAGCCCCCAAAATGGATGATCAGATGCCCATGGCTCCAGATGGTGGCTTAGTCGATGTACACGTCACTGCCTTTGTGTCAGGAATCGACAGCCTTCTGGCAGCGGGTCGAACAAGTGCCCCAACACGTGTCCTCATGCCTATGAAAACCGTTGTAAATTCAACCTCTGCGATCATTGAAGACGTTCGAGCATACGAGTTACGACCCACTCGTGTTAATATTGACATCGACCACCTCCGTTCTCTTCGTGAACGTCTAGAAGCAACCCTTTCGAACCTCGTAGTAGCCACTAAAACCCACGCCATGAGCTCTGGGATGTCGCCTGTTAGTCTCCTCGACGCCGCTGCAAGCCACGTCTCTGCAACCATTACAGAGGTCTCTAGGATTATCTGCATCCGGAAGGCCACACGAACCGAACAAGAAGAATTCACCGCTACTTCGGTTTCACAACATCCGTTGCCCTTGCGCTCTGTCGAAGACTTACGTTCTGGACATGACCGCAAGTCATCTGCTGCAAGCTCACGGCGGACAGAGGGAGAACCACCGGTTGCTAGACACATAGACCGAAGAGGTGCATCGTCTTCTGAGCCATCGAGCTCTAGCACGAATTCGCCTCCCCCCATATTTGACAAGTCGCCCATTCCCGGGAGTGGGGTCATCAGTGATGACTCTGCACCGCCAGAAGATGCCTGGACCGAGCTCAAGGTACGGTTTTGCGGGTTCAAGAAGGCGCTTCGCTGACTTTGATGCTTGACACAGCCCTATCTCGAAGCTCAGACCGAATCGATCGTATACGCCATCCAGAGCGTGCTTTCCGGCGTCCGTACGCCGATACCAGCGCCTACTCTGAACGAGAACTTGACGCAAATCATCACAATTGTCTCAAGCATTGTCGCTGTTTGCAGAGGCAATCTTCCTCCTGCTTCCGCGCAGCAAGGTACCGA
The DNA here is from genome assembly GCA_038094475.1 of Phylloporus aff. rhodophaeus. Lineage (NCBI taxonomy): Eukaryota > Fungi > Basidiomycota > Agaricomycetes > Boletales > Boletaceae > Phylloporus > Phylloporus aff. rhodophaeus. The sequence continues at coordinate 12,927 of JBBPUD010000039.1, read as the reverse complement.
GATCCTCGAGCAATTGTCGGAGCATGCCAGGAAGCTCCAGGACGTACAGTCGCTACCGGAGGTGACAAAGGAGTCGAGACAAATCATGGCCAAGTCAAGTTTTGCGGTTGCGAATGCGATGAAGGGATTGATGAAGCTCGGGGAGCGCTAGGGGATGGATGACGACCTGTGTAAGAAAACGACGCTTGCTTCTGTTCTCCTTACCATTCGTTGAGTAATAACACCGATCATGCAGGACATGTAGGAGCTGACTATATCTCGTATATCAGTAATATGCCTAGTATTTTGCTGATAGTTGTTCCGCCATATGTGTATTATACCCCCTCACTTGTATCTACGTGTAAGCATTAGGAACCTGGACTTACTACGACTCAGCCGTCGCTCATTAGTACCTCTTCGAAAGCCAACTCAAGTGTGTCATTGGCAGAACATTGCTCGTCCCACACCAGCTCTTGCCAGTCTGGCAAGTAACCGTACGCGTCTGAGGCAAACATTTGCTTTTTCAGATGCCGGGTTACCCCCCGATTGATTCATCAGTAAGTTCAACCCCGTCCCGAGGATTCCCTTCACTTGCGAATGCCACTCCAGCAAGTTCGCTTTTTACACCTGGTAATGTTCTGCAGTCGGGGCCTAAGCGCCGGGCTTCCCAGGATATTTGGGTGACTCGTGTCCAAAGGCCGGGATGAATGGAGAGACCGCGAATCATCACTGGCCATTCATTGCGGAATCCCTTCTGAATGTCCTATAAATCTTCTTGTGAGCTTGTGCGTTTTTCAACTGGTTTAACATAATTTGATGGGCTGCAACAGGATCAAGGTAACAATGTCCCCCGTGCAGTGGTGGTTCAAATGCTATATCTTGAGATCATATGTTGATGGTCGCAGGCTCCAGCTACCGTATCTGGATGTTTTTATTCATCATATCTGAGGGTACTCATGGCATACTATGCCGTGTCTCTTTCTAGGGTACCGAGGAAAGACTAAGTAGAAGGCTGACCGTCTTGATCGGAACCATGGGAAGCGCTCGCAAGCTGAAATGTAGGTAAGCGAATGAAGGCGTGATTAGTCAAACAGCTGACTCCCCGAGAATGATCATTACTGCTGTCAGATGGGTATCGGTAAAGTCCATGCCGAGAATTGCTGATATTTATGGAGTTGGGTGAAAACTTGAAGCGTGCTTCTTGGGGTAGGCTGTCGTTGACGCATTGCGCGGTATGTCCCATTGATGGAACAGCATTCTGTTGTGCGTCATCTCAGGCTCTTACGTATTTTCCACCAAGCTGACTTCTCGTTACATTGTGTTGTTTCAGTTTCGACCATTGAGGGGTCCCACAGTGGACAGGCCCCCACTGTGGGGACTGCAAGGCACCGAGAAGGTGCGCTGGGTCTGCAGCGCCTGTGGGAGACGTGCCTGGCACGTCTGGTATATCCGCGCGGGAAACCTCCCTCCTCCCCGCTCGTGCCACCCTTACCCGCTACCAGTCATCCCGGGGTCGTCGACTCATCGCACGCCATTGCGGCCTCTGAGAGCCCACACGTCGTAGCTGCCTCTGATATTGGCCCACTCCTCCGCATAGTATGCGACTGGAAGGTGATACCCTTAAACGGACTCGGAAGGACAGCAGTCGGGGTAGCGATAGCCCCCTGATGGGAGCTTTCGCAGGCTCGAAACTGCGCCTGACCATCTTCCTTACCTGCCGCTGTTCGTATCGTCACGGCCCTGATCTTCGGAGAAGGGTGTATTGCAAGCGGCTTGCATCGAAAACGTTCATCCCCTTTTGGACATGCCCGCTGCCCACTCTCAACCATTTTCCGTTTGAGAGGTCATTTCGAATAGCATGTTGGCGGTGTTCTGGTAGAACGTTCTAAGGTGCATGGATGCCCGCCAACTAGGATGGCTGGCAGGCTCATTTTCTACAAAAGACACATTTTCTCTTTTGTCTCCTCCTCCCTCCATCTTCCTCACTTCTCACTCTCCGCGAGTCACGCTATCTCCGTTTCGTGAGCAAGACTTTACTCCGCTGCCTCGAATCTGACTATATTTGTATAGACTCGACCCTTCTCTAGTAATGGATCCAGGCGCAACCCCTGATCACGGAGGATTACTAAATGAAGAGGTATTCTAGCAGTTTACTCTACTTTTTTTTTTTTTTTTTTTCGCTTCCAGCTCACAGGTCGCAGCAGATTCTCATGCTTTTAGAGATGGTGAACCAAATGCCTGCACCTACGATTGGGTGCGGCCGTCATTTTACTCCCTTTTTCAACTTGGTCTCTGATGAAGTTTTGTAGAGTGGATACTGTTGCAAACGAAGGGGAGTGTCATTGCCAGTGGATTCCTTGCAGGCAAGCTTGCTCCAATTTCAACAACTTGATGCTTCATCTGGGCCATGTGCACGACGTGCATGGGCCTGCAACTCGCAAGCTTGTTTGCCACTGGCTGACAGACGGAGGCATTTGTGGTAGGGAATTGCGTCGCCACGCATTTCGCAGGCATATCCGAATTCACCTGGGCCATAAAGTCGCTTGTCCCGAGTGTGGCCAACTCTTCTCTCGAGTTGACTCGGCGCGCGCCCACGCAAGGAGAGTACACAGACGACAGTGATTTCCTGCAATTCTTTGGTCGTATAGATACCATGCTTTATGAATTTATTCCCTACTCAGTGTCTACCCGATCTTTCGACGCGTGTATTATGTTCCTTTGGAACTCGAATATCGAACTCCGAACCCACACGAAACGATGCGCTGAGCTGGGAGGGATGTGGTTTGAATACCGGGTTTACTTAAGTTCCGCGTCCGGGTGGCTTTAGCAGAGCCAACTCGCTGTGCGCATTGGCAGGACGCGTCGTAATTCTAGAAGGTAGCATAACTCCATCTGTGAGCCTTAGGCAGAGCTTTGAACGTTCGTCAAGAAATCTATCAAGTATCATTGCTATCAGATTTCATGTATCAAAGTGTAACCGCAGACTCACGATTCCACGCGTGATTGATTAGAGGGTTATAGAGGGCAGATAAACGGCTACAAGACAACGATCCGTGTCACTGCCAAATACGACTCCGAGGTTTTGACGACCAAGCTCATGACCTGTCGTTGTAATAAGGCAGTCGCGCGGGTGGCCCGGAGTTATTCGAGGTCTGGTTTGTCACAGCCGTTGAGCTGGTTGTTCGCTTCCTGCAGCGGCATTTCAAGACTGCCCTCTTGAAGGTAAGAGCTATTAATGAATCGCTTGTAGTGCCAACTATTAGGTATTTGAGCGTGGCCATGCTGGAAGTACGAGGCGCATACATAGTCAACTTACCCTCGATCCGGTCGGTGCATTCGAAAGACGCACTGACCGGTTATTTTCGCGCCGTATCAATCACCAAACATTCGGGGCCAGCCGCTGGAGTCGTGTCTCCAAGACGGCGCCATTGATACTGGGAAGCCAAGAACAAACCTCTTTCCTCGGAAACATAGGTTTAAGAGAGTGGCCGTTAGCGCTGTTACCTGTGTGCTTAAACTGCGGATGGATTGAACGGAGTTTCCAAACTTGCCAAAGCTTGACGCGCGAACAGCCAATACTGGATGACGTTTGTGCGCGTTCCCATACAGCATAAGAGCATGTAGATAGTTTTTCCGCACGCTGTGTCTGTGAGCGGAACTGAGATCAGTGCGATTTGAATACCTTGAATGTTTCAGAGATTGAAGCTGTGGTTACTACAAACTTACGATAGTGTAGCAAGTCAGCAGTCCGATCTGGCAGACAGCCTAGTTGTGATAGTCCGATTTAATAGTGAGAGCTTGTGTTGGATGTCCGGGCAGAGTCTGTACAAACTCACCTTGTCCATGAAGAGCAACTTAAAGAATATTACCTCTCAACAAACCAGTTAATAGATTATATCAACGTATATATCACCAACCACCTACAAGGTCGTCTAATAGCGTCTGCACATCACCCAACGCTGCCCTTGCTTCATCCAACTTACCTCCTCCATCTCCTATAAACGGTTTTGTGGATTCCCAAAAATCAGAGTCGATCAACCCAGCAGTGACCGAGTGTAAGGTAGCTGGTCCCAGAGTCACGTCTGCGTTGGCGGTCTCTTCCCCACTGTGCACGAGCGCCTCGTACGCTCTCTGAAAAGCAACTGTGCCATACCCCACATCATCTCGGCCGCCCGTTGCATGCCTCCCCACGCTCACCTCACCATCTGTCTCTTCTACATCTGCTTCGTCTGAAAGCCAATTCTGGAGGGAGGACGCAAAGTCCCCAAAGGCGGCGTCCGAGTCCGATAGCCATGCACCATCCGAATCGGTTGGGAGCGGCCCACCTTCTGTGTCCGTCAGCCATGCTTCCGTCTCGGTGAACCATGCAGCCGCATCAGAGTCGGTAAACCATGCAGCAGTCGTGTCAGGGCCATTGTCAGGGAGCAGCCACGCTGTGTCTGCGGCTCCCTTGTTGCTGGTCTCGGGCTGGGGTAGGTTGGTGAGGAGCTTTTCCGGGCTTGGGCTAGAGAGAGGGCTCGCAGGAAGAGGTGATGAAGGGGGGAGCGGACTAGAGGGATATTCCTCTTCTACTAGGTCTGCGTCAGGAGGAGCGTTGACCGTGTCCGGTTCACTGCTTCCCTGAGATGGATGGCACTGCGCTGGGGGTGTCACTACATGCTCCCCAAGGAGGGCTTCATCCAGTTCACGATTGACACCTTGATCTTCTTCTCCCTGACGGAGGGACTGTCGGGGAACCCAGGTGTGCGTGTCCTGCGGAGGCTCATCTGGTAGTGTCCTTGAGTTGCGAGTCATCATTGGCGTCGAACTTGTCACCTGTTTGGGTCGCTGTGGAGTCTGTGGGGTACAAGGAGATGGCGGAGGCAACAAGAACGCCCTGGTACCTATCCCAATTTGTGGCTGGGGCGTACAGCTAACCACGCTCAGCGACGGGAACAGCGGGTTTGCATCAGCTCGCAAGCTCCTAGGCGTGGGACGGTCGCCATCGTTGCGTCGCGGTGTTCGTGGTATTTGCAACGGGCCCTTCATGGGCGACTTTTTCTTTCCCCCCGAAAGGTGAAGTGCGGTGGGGGAACGTGGCGTGAACCTAGCCTGGGTTTTGGATCGTATAACACTAGGAGTTCTGGGCGTGAAAAGTGATACTGAATCTTGACCAGACGGCGAAAATAGCGAGCCGGAGCAAGACCTGCTTGGCGTACGATGCGACCCCGATCCTGACAGGGAGACCGGTCTCCTTGGTGGCGTGCTCGGATCCGTAGGCAGGACAGTTTGGCAGCACGATCGAGGCGGCGAGGACGGAATGGGTGCCACCGAATCAGATGCAAACACAGGGAGAGCGGGGAGTGGAGGCAATGGAGCATTCCGTGCAATACTCGACGACGATGGTAACAGGGTCCGTCGTTTTGCAACACTCATGGTGGTCTCGTGATCTTCGTCAGATGAGTCTTTGAAAGGGCGATCTGCGCGACGATGTTGTTTGCGTTTTACCCTTGCAGCTTCCCGTCGTTTGAGCGATACTTGAGCTTTCTTAGCTTCTCGTTCTGCCCTCTGGCGAGCAAGTGCATCTTCAGAGAGTCGTGGAAGCATCGCAGTACTAGTACGAGCCCACGCGGGCATAACAAAACTTCTGAGGGGGTTACTCGTCTGAGCATCTGTCGAGGTAGACGCAAATGGCCCAATAGACGTCGACGTGGTTGTCGATGATGAGGCAGGATTCGAGATAACTGCGCGAGAAGCGGTGTCATACTGACAAGTCGATGTGATAGAGGGTTGTGACACGGAAAACGTGGGATCAGATCGGAATAGTGGACGGGAAGGGGACGATTGGGCACATCTCGACGTTGGCCGCAAGTTGGGTCGCAGTGGGGCCGTGTGATAGTGTGCATCTACCGATACATCTACTTACGACGCGGGATGTCGTGAGCGCAAGACGCAGAACGGAAAACAAACCACGTACCTGACCTGCGTCCCGAAGATGACTGTTTTCGAACCTTCATGTTTTTACGCGCTTCATGTTCTGCCATGAATTCACTGAGAGTACGCCTTCGCTTTAGTGAGGATGTATCCGACGCGTCCGCCCTTGACTTCGAAAACTGAGTAGTCGACTGGTTCCCTCTTTCCTCTGTACTAATCAACGGAGTCGAACGTTCATGTGCGGAAGGGCCTTCGGACAGTGAACTCAATGTTACTGTACCACGCAATGCACGCATGGAACCTAGCATTGAAGGTAGACGCATTGAAGGTGACAACATCGGCATTGATCCCATTGTCAGTGGGCCATGTCTTGTGGTCACGGCCCTTCCTGAACCAGATGTTCGCATCACGGACGGTGAAGGAGAGGGGGGAGACATCGGTGTGGACCAGTGGGCCTGGCCCTGACTATACTCATCTAGCTTTCGTTTACGCGTTCGAGATGGGGTAGGGGTCGATGGTACATCCTGGGGATCCATGTTTCCTTTTCCCTCACAACCTGAAGGGTCGTCCTTCGGTGTCTCCGAGTCAGCTGTGATTGTCGGCGTCGACGTCCGAGATGGCACCGATGTGTCCTCCTGTACAGAGGGTGGCGTACTTGCAGGCAGAGGGGAGGAATCCATATCATTGTTAGGCATTGGAGATTCTCGATTTACTGATACCTCGCGCTCGCTGGTCGCTCGCTGCCTTGTACTCGACTTGCGGAATGCGGTCGTATCAATGGTCGAAGAGTCAAGTATTACGATATCTGAGTCCCCATCGTCATGCTCATCGCTTGCATGTTTGCTCCTACCCATGTCTGGGGTGGCCTTCTCTCCAGTGCTTGCAGATGGTGCCTCACCCGTCACTGCGAGCTGCAGTAAATGAGGGTTGGCAATAAGCAATTCCTGAAGCGATGATATAAGAGCCGCTTGCTGCTCAGGAGTTGTACTTGCTGTCGAGGCTCCGGAAGTAGACGAGATCGCGGATATCAATTCCAGTAGCGGGTTATGCATTGGGTGGTATGGCTGAGCTTGCGGATACAACTCTGCGTGTGGTTGATTTTGGTTTCGACCCGCGCCAGTCCCACGACCCCCCGTCGTGGTATTGCGCGTCAATGGTGTACAAATAAACGGCGACTGTGTGGGAGGAGGTCGTGGGGGCTTGGGCTTCGTCCTCTGGTTGGACACCTTCCCTGCTGCGTGCTTAGATTCAGTTTGACTGTCTACTGCATCTGAGGAACTCGGACCTGTGCAGAAATTTTGTTAGCGGTACTGCTCAGTTTACACCAAAACCTGCATTACCGGGGAGAGAAGAGGCGCTGGGGCGTGTTTTCGCCTTTGACTTTGAGGAAGTGGACCCCTCTGGACGACCTCGAGGACGCCGTGGAGGCCCTATGTAGAATTCCGGAAAGTCGACTGAACGGGTTAATGTTTGCTGTTGATCACGGCGCAGATGACAGTCGGACGACAAGCTCGCTCCAGTGGTTTGGAGAGGATAAAGAGGTTGAGATGGAACAAGTGTAGGTAATACCGGGCCAAATGGAAAACACGAATGTAAAGTGGGCTTTGGCATGCGCTTAGTCTGACAAGGAGAAATACATCAGCAACCATAAAATGAGACGGGCTGGTCGATGCAGAGCTGCAGCGACATCGGAAGCTTACTACCTCTCGAAGGGCACAAACGACTTCAAGCGCCGGTAAGGCGTTTGGAACAACCGTGCCAGTAACGAAAATGTTTATCGAATCGTTCGATTCGAGAGCCCATGACATCAGTCCAAGAGCGACTGCTACGCCACGAGGTGAACTAGTATTTTGAGGAGCTTGTGCCAGACCTGTAGGCAAAGGTTGTGCTTCTAGGGGATCGAGAAAATACAGGGAGAAATCCCGTGTAGGATCCTGGAGAAGTTCCGGACTATGTTGTTGGGGTGAGCAATATCCGGTTGGTGACAGGGCGAGACTAGCACCTAGAAGCACACACTGCGGTGAGGCACGCTCTAAGTGGGGCCCGCGCATAGACGGGCTCGCCCGTGTCCGGCTGTCCTGTAGCTGTAACAACTGGAACTTGGGACGACGACTTGGCCAGGATATATTGCGGATTGTTGTTGACCGTGTACAATACACGCACTAGCTAAAGTCAACAAAAGACAGAATATCAGTCCCAGAGTCAGAACTCACGAAAAACAAGTAAATTTTGGGTTTCCATTCAGAACCGAGTTTGGTTGAAAGAACATATCGAATGATCAACGCGTTCTGGTACGCGTCATGTCACACACGTGACAAGTGACACGACGCGTCCCGTGACTAGATAAGATATGATTGGTCCAGGGGAGTTGAAGTACTGAACCAGAAAAAGACAGAAATTGAAGCTTTCAAGACTGAGTACAAGCTGGAACCCAAAATCCTCATCCATTGATGTAATAAAATATGCTTCTTCCTCGTCGGCTTTCAACAATCGTCAACTTCTGGCAGATATTTGCGCTATCACTCTATACGTTCATGCATGATCAATCATAGTAACACATGCAAAGCGAACGCAAGGATATTAAGCAGTCTATAAATGCAAAAAAGCACATCCACATCAACTATAAGATCAGAGCATGGTTAATTTTCGGTAGAGGCGGACAATTGCAGCCTCTCTAAACATAATTTTGCAACGGTCTCGCCATTGAGTGGTATATTGTTCCCTTGGAATCCTTCTGGGTAACGAGGAGTTGGCAGGTCGGGGCTCGTGAATGTCCTGCAAGTTCAAAAACCACACAAACGCAACGATTGGTTCGAGATTGTATCATCAAAAGCTGAACAGAGGACAAGACACTGATACGCACTTGTCATTCCAAACCCCATAGTGGACAATCCCCAAAGCTTGCGCAGTAAATTCATAATCGTATGCAAAGCCACCAGGATACAAGAATTCGATCACCGTCGACTTTGGAGTAGGTTTCATCCACACCAGCGCCGTCAGTCCGTTTCCGTGCACGCCCATCATGATCTGTAAACGCACATGCCCACAGACGAGTAGATTCATTCGGTCAGACATCTCTCGGCTACTCCTCCAATCTCAAGATACCCACCGTCGTCCGCGCAGCCAACTTGAACTGTTCTGCGTGTGAGAGCTTGTCCATGCTGACAACGTTGACCTCGATCCCATACTGGTCGCGAAGCTTGTACAACTCCTCAACAAGTTTCTCGTGGTCCTTTTGGATCAGGGTACGGCGACCCCATTCCTGGCGCGAGACGTACGTGATAACTGGTACCGATCCATCATCCAGGTCTTCGTCTAGCCCACTAAATTTCGTGACCGTGCCCCTGATAACGTTCCACCAGTGTACGCTCCCTGGCAGCGAAAACGTCTCGGAGGAGAAGCGTTCTGTACGCAGAAATTCGTTACCCTTCATCCCTGCCGAGCGGTCAGAAAGAATGACACGATCGAATATCACGGGCCGCCCAATTTCCGCACGGTCTTGCCAGTCCGCAGAGTATTCTGCAGTGACAGAAGGAAAGACGCTACGGAGTACCCATTCATTCATCGAGGCATAGTCTCTCCAGTGGTCGGCATCGGCGTGGGAGAACCAGATGTGACGTAGCGCGGGCAGTGATGATGATCCATTGGCAGAGATGAAAGGATCTAATGAGGAATATGTCCGCCAGAACCCGAAGAAGAGCTCTGCAGACCAATGATAGTAATGGGTAATGCTGAAACAAAAAGAAGTGATTAGCAGTCTCACACAACAGATGTGACACACATACAATTGTGGATGGTCGTTAATAATCCACTGATACAAGTATCAGGACAAGGTTACTGATGCCGTCAAAAGGACATACCGTCGCCCCATCTACGACGTTTGCACTGGTGCCAAACAGTTCTTGTGCCTCACCTGTCGTGATAACACGAAGTTCGCGGTCGGTTGGCAAACGGGCTGCGACCGCCGCAGGACCGTTTTGTATCCTGAGGCCAGTGGATATGATAGTTTTTCGATCCGGGATGGACCCCGGATCATCCGTGACCACAAAGACAGTCCCGTTCAGTAAAAACAAGTTATCAAATATCGTCCAACCTTGTGCATAGTCGTCTGTCAGAGGACATCTGGGCGGAAATGGAACACATACCAGGGACATGGGAAATGACAGTGGTTGATGGCACAGCTTGCTGGGACCCCCATGTAATACGCATGCGCCAATGCTCCGAGTCATCGGATGGGATCTGAACATCCTGCAGAGTGTCGTATTTCTTGGGAATGTCTTCGGAAACTACGCTCGACGTTTGTGATTCCTGAACACTGATACCAGTTCTAGACAAAGAGAGCAATGCAAAGAGAAGGAGAGCAAGTAAGAGGCATTCACGTCTTGTTGGACCTGAGGATGTGGACTGGAACATCTGACATGAAAAGACGGATGAGGAGCTGACAGTAGGCATCAGCAAACTGTCCCACACCTATTTAGACCTTTCTAGGCACACTACATCACTGAATTTACAGGATTATGATAACATTATATAAGGTAATTATATACCCTACAATTACTGCAATTTTAATAATTATTGTTACCATCAACATATTGGAATATATGGGGTATACCCGGAGTCAACGCGGCCCCCGTTGACCCCACGGTTGACCCCGCGTAGCGCCAAGTGAGGTCAACACTCCAGTACACGCCCCGGCACCTGGCGTGGGAGTGCGGCTGCGTGGCAGGTCGGACGGATTGGTAATGAGGGAGTGGGACCCCGGAGTGCCCCCTGACTGGTAGATAACGCCCGATTCGGCCGTGTGCGTACATAATCCTGCATGGCCAGCAATCTAATCGATCGGCCAGGGCTGGCGCTGCTGACTCAGCAACCAGCCTATCGGCCTTTTCCGTTCTGTCCGTGCGCGCTGCCCCCTTCACTCAACGTGCGAGCTGCCCATTGCTGAAGAGTCCCATTTCCCCCCAGCGCCAGCAACGATCGCTTTCGATCGTTGCGATCGTTCCAACTGGTGAAGTCACTGCTGCATCTGCGCGCGACGCCTTGGAGTGCAAGGAAAGGAAGGATAGGGACTTTCGAATGGTAAGCAGGCTCACTCGTTTCGATCCCTCCGTTTGCTGACTGTCCATTCTTTCCTCTTGTCAAGCAGTGCATTGCCACCCTCAGCCTGCAACGATCACTTGCGATTGTTGCGGTCCTTCCAGCCGTTCCGCTCGCACAAGGCCCCGATGCTTTCATGACCGCAAGGAGCACAAGGAAGGGAAGGGGGGGCACATTTCAAACAGTAAGCATGCTCGTTTGTTTCGATTCCTTCGTTCGCTGACCCTCCATTCTTTCCCCCTGTTGTGCTCTTTCCATAACTTCCATCTGGATCCAGTGAAGACACCGGGTGTTTCGGGGTGCAATGGGCCTCGGTCCTTTTGATTGGACCACTTTGTCCGATCAACGTTGCGCTGCTCGTTGCGCTCGTGCACCAGGGTGAGTCCCCTTCTGCCCCTTCTGCCTCTTCCATTTTGCTCACTCCATGCACAGCTTATGTTCCTTCTGTCGGCAACCGTGTTGGTGTGGCTGAGGCCTGCCAAGCATGCGTGCTTGCGTGCACCTACCGCTCCCTTTCTCTTTCCCCCAGCACCACCTGCACGTGTGTCTTATACCGTCAGTCACACCATTTATCACGCATGGCCCTCAGTTAACGTGCACCGTCACCGTCACTCCAAGCCCATCGTCACAGCAGGCCGCGAAGCGTGCTCGAACGCACTACCAACCAAACGCCCTCACTTGCTTGTCAGACCCTCCCCCCTCCGCTGGCGAGATGGGCACTCTGCACGTCACAGGGCAGCCCTCCTCCCCCTCCCCATCAAGCCAGGCTGGGGGCTCCGGTCCCACAGCCATAGCTGTCTCGCCGCACACCCAGTGCTCTCTGGCACTGCTTGAACGGGAGACCCATGAGACCTGAATCAAGATTGGGCAGAAAGAGATGGAAGGGAAGGGCACGGCGAAGTGCTATCCACGCCAGGTGCAGAACTACCATGCATGGTTTGAACAGGAGCAGTCGCAGGTTGTCGCGAGTGACTCCACGTGGGCGGCACTCCCTGCGTTCCCCATCACCACTGCCAAGGTGGCAGCCTTCCTCCACCACAAGTCCACTTGTGAGAAGGTGTGTCCAGTGGCTGGCGCTGGCCCTTTGGCTCATGGTCGCTGACCCACACTCCTTCGCAGCTCAAGTGCGGAAGCAAGTCCGAGACGATTGAAGGCTCTTCACTCGGCAAGTCCCACATCGCCCAGGTCATCAATGCGCTAGAGAACCACCAGCTCAACCATGAGCACGAACATCCCAGGGACCATGAGACCAGGGTGAGCCTTCAAAAGGATGTGCGCATCCGGGCATTCGAGTCCGCTTCAAAGCACAATGAGCTGAGTAGGATCGAGAGGTCACAGGCCATCAAAGCCACTGGGACCACCTCCGGTACGTTATGATCACACCTCATGCTGACTTGCTGACTGGGTGTGTGTCAGACACATACACAAACGAGGAACTTGTCTGGTGCTCACTCTGGGCATTGGCTGAGTTCTCAGGGCAGCAGGAAGTTTTCATTGGTCTGCATGACCGCGCCATGCTTCTCTTGTCAGCAGCAACAGCCTTCCGTGGTGAGAGCTGCTGCATGCTCCAGTGGTCTGATCTGTTCCAGACCATGGTACCATTGGACCAGACAACCCAGGTTGAGGTGAGGGAGCAGGTGGTGTTCTGTCCAGAGACAGACTGATTGCTCACCACTTCTACTGCTTTTTGTAGGTGCTTGCTGCTCTTGCTGACAATGCAAAGCACAACCAACATGGATGTGTGGATGAACATGGTGTTATCCGACATCACCAAGTAGAGCTCTGTGCTATTGATGCCCTTGCATTCATGTTCTTTGGTGATGTTATACTGATGAACTTGCCTGCAGACCATCATGAGCGCATCACAATAATGCACAAGAAGAACAACATTGACATTACAAAGAAGACCCATGCAGGCCGTCACTATGCAGCCTTGAC
>JBBPUD010000038.1:0-109949 GCA_038094475.1 Phylloporus aff. rhodophaeus | reverse complement strand
GTTCCCTGATGTACCTTATGCTCGGAACCCGCCCGGATCTCGCCTATGCAGTTGGAACACTTAGCCGTTTCAGCTCAGCACCAAAACAATGCCATTGGGAAGCTGCAAAACGAGTCCTTCGCTATGTACGTGCAACCATGGACATGGAACTCCGGTATGATGGAAATGAAGTCACCATGGACATGGACTTCCATGGCTATTCTGATGCTGGATGGTCACAAAATCCAGACAATTCCCGGTCCGTCTCCGGATTCCTCTTCCTCAGCAATCGAGGAGCAATCTCTTGGTCAAGCAAACTACAAAGCATGGTTGCTTTATCCACCACAGAGTCAGAATACATTGGACTTAGCAATGCTGGCCAACACCTTGCCTGGCTCAGAACATTCTTTGAGGAGATTGGGCATCCACAGACTGGACCCACCACTCTTCATTGTGACAACCAGGCAGCAATCATACTTTCACAAGATCCGCAGTTCCGTGCCCGGACCAAACACATCCAAAGAAAATACCACTTCATTCGGGATGACCTTGTAGGCAAAGGAGAAGCAGTCATCCAGTACGTTCCGACCGGAGATATGGTTGCAGACATCCTCACAAAGCCACTCACACGAGACAAACATTGGAAATTCGTGCGTGCGATGGGACTACGGTTGCGCTCGAGTGGGAGTGTCAAAGTGTAACTCCGTATATCTTCCAATACTTCCGATGTTTCCGAAATTCCCGCGCTTCCGACGCTTCTGGAAGTTTCCCGTGCAGCCACTCCTGATAGTCTTGAAGCACTTCCACCTTAGGAAGACCGGAAACACTCAGTTTTCGGTACTCATTCCATTTATACAAATTTGGACATTCTGGAGTTTTATGCAATCGCAACTCCGCCCATATTTTTAGCTTTACATTACTTTTCTCTCACCTCAGTCGTGTTTCACACCGTGGGCAGTGACTGAGGTGAGACTCCAGTTGTTTCTTCATTGTAGTTCTAGCTAATGTAGTACTATAGTGGGCACACCTGCCCTTACTATAGGTGAATAAGTTGTGTTTCACACCATGGGCAGTGACTGAGTGGGCACACCTGCCCTTACTATAGTTACAACAGAAACCGGCCCCTGGACTTGTGCATCCGAGGGTTAGTGGGAGGGGTTCCCGCATCTCTGCCATTCCAAATGTAACCTTGAGAACGAGGACGAGAACAAAGATATTGTGAACACACCCTACCTGGGATCAGTGGGAGCCACTCCGAGCCAAGCAGATGATGTTGCGAACTTGACAAACAAACTCAGCCAGCTCCACCTCGAGAGGTCACCAAAGGAGAACCCAAGTCCAACCTCCGAACCGGCCATAACCCATCCAAAATCTCTGTCCTCCCCCCCAGCTCAAAAACTAGCAGGAGTCCACAGAGAAAGCCGGATATGGAAACCAGCAAATAAGAATAGAGATTACCAGCGCACCTTGGATGAGGAAGCGCAGCGGATACGGAGAAAGTGGGAGGATTCAGCCGATGAAGCAAAAATAGAAGATGTTCTGTCCCCGGACGAGTCTGACAAAGAAAGCACCACTGAAACCCCTGACATACCGGGGGCTTTCCTGAGCATGGAGGAAGAGCTTGAGCATAACCTGTTCGCCGGAATCACCCACGGACCTAGTGGAGAAGACCTCCCGACTTCAATCAAGGATGCTTATACAAGATCCAACGCGGACTTATGGAAATCGGCAGTTGAAGAAAAGCTCCTGAGTCTAAACGCCAACCACATGTACGAAACCATCCCGTTGCCAAAGGGAGTAACTCCGATCACCTCCAAGCCGGTGTTCCGGATCAAGCGGGACAAAAATGGAAAGGTGGACCAGTACAAAGTCTGGATCGTGGCAAGGGGATTCACTCAAAAGGAAGGAGTTGATTACCAGGAAGTGTTCGCACCCGTCGCAAACCTCGACTCCGTCCGGACCATCGTAGCCCTCACCACCAAATACAACTTGGAATTAGACCAGATGGACATGTCGACGGTGTACCTCAATGGAGAACTGGAGGAGGAGTTGTACCTCCTACCTCCGGACAGCATACCCATACAACCTGGACACTGTTGGCGACTCCGCTAGTCCCTGTATGGACTTAAGCAAGCGGGATGAACTTGGAACAAGACACTGGACAAAAGACTCGGAGAACTCGGATTTACTCGATTGAACGCGGAAACATGCCTACATGTATTCCGGAAGAACGGACAGGTCTGTTTTCTCGTTGTCTACGTAGACGACCTGCTCCTGGCCGCAAGCACCTGTTCCTTCATGAATTCCGTAAAGTCCTCGCTCTCCTCCTCTTTTAAAATACACGATCTTGAAGAAGCAAAGTTCATTTTAGGCCTCGAAGTCCGCCGGGACAGAAAACTCCGGACCATCTCCTTGTCGCAAGTCCAATACACGCAAACAGTTCTACAACGTACCGGAATGGCAAACTCTGCTCCATGCCAAACGCCGATGCTTCACAGTTCATCCCTTTCTGCATGGACCCGGAGGATAATACCACTCTCTCGGAGATGGTTATAAACAGAACAAAGGTGTCGTACCTAACAGTCATTGGGTCGTTAATGTACTTGATGATGGGAACACGACCGGACCTAGCCCATGCCATCGGAGTACTCAGCCGTTTTAGCTCTGCTCCTAAGAAATACCACTGGGACGTGGCCAAAAGAGTACTCCGCTACATACGCAGAACCACAGACATGGAACTCCGGTACGACGGAAATGAAGTGTCTATGGACATGGACTTCCACAGCTTCTCAGATGCGGGTTGGTCACAAAACCCAGACAACTTCAAGTCCATCTCCAGTTTTGTTTTTCTTAGCAACAGGGGGGCCATCTCGTGGTTGAGTAAACTCCAGAGCATGGTAGCGCTATCCTCAACAGAATCCAAATACATCGGACTTAGCAACGCCGGACAACACCTGGCCTGGCTACAGACTTTCTTCAAGGAAATCGGACATCCACAAGCCAAACCTACAATCCTCTATTGCAATAACCAAGCCGCGATCATTCTTTCCCGCGATCTGCAATTCCGCGCCCATACAAAACATATCAAACAGAAGTACCACTTTGTCCGCGATGACCTTGTCGGAAACGGAGAGGCAGTTGTCCGGTATGTTCCCACCAGAGATATGGTAGCAGACATTCTCACAAAACCTCTTCTGCGCGAGCAACACTGGAAATTTGTCAGAGCTATGGGCCTATGGTTGTGCTCAAGTGGGAGTGTCAAAAGCTAACTCCGGAACTCCAGAGCCTCACGCACACCAACTCCGGAGCTCTTTAACTTCACCGCTCCATCTTTCCTTTCGGACTTATTTTATCCTTTAGGATAGTCAGACCTCATGCTCACAGTGTGGTGGCGTCCCTACCCCCTTTCAAGTCTCTCTCTTTCTACTTACTGCTTGCAGAACACCTATTTTCGCCTACTTCCGATCCGGAGTTACCCGGAGTTAAGCAAGCGTGTAACCTCACCCTTTTTAAACCTTCAAACTTTCCTTCCTCACCTCAGTTGTGCTTTGCCTCCTTTGCAGCACATTCTGAGTTTGGGCATTGCTGCCCCTATTTAGCCCCTATTTAGGATACTTTGACAGGAATACTGAATAAGGAAATAACATGTGGTCTGGAGGTCACATGTCGTCTATTGATGGAGAACACCCCAGAGGAGTGATAGAGTTGGCACTGGAGATAAGGAGTTGACTTGGAGACAAAACAGGATATGACAGTTAGAAAGGAAACTCCCTGATCCTGTCCTATTCAAACTTTTTCAAGTCATGATTTCTTCTCTCAACAGAGATACTCATGGCAACTATGGTGCAGGCTTGCTTCGTTTCACACAATTTTGTGACAACATCAGCATTTCTAAGGCAGATTGTATGCCTGCTTCACAAGAGTTTATTTCTGCTTTTGCTGCCACTCACGTAGGATCCATATCAAACAAAACTTTGAAAAACTGGCTTGCTGGTATTCATTTCTGGCATACAATCAACGGTGCCCCATGGCATGGCTCAAATATGCATCATTCCGTCCGACGGAACCTTGCAAAATTGGTGCCTGCATCCTCTCGTCAAACCAAGTGCCCTCCAGTGACCATTGAGGGTCTCTTTCTCCTGCATTGGGATCTAAACTCCACCTGTCTTATGGATACTGCAGTGGCTGCAACCACTTTCACAGCTTTCTGGTCATATTATCGCTTGGGCAAACTTCTCTCTCCTTCTTCACTTTATTTCCCAACTTTCAAACATGTTTTGAAAATCATTTTATCCTTCAATGTCAAGATCTTGCCTAACGGTTCTTCCTGTCTTTCTTTTTACATTCCTTGGACTAAAACCACCCAGGAGAAGAAAGCCGACATATCCATCACTGCTCGTTCTCACCATACATGCCCTCTTCTCACACTGCTTAATCACCAAAAGGTCCACCATGGTTTACCTGTCAACGCACCACTTTTTGTATATCGCACTGAATCCAGCTGGGCGACTCTTTTGAAATCAGAATTTATCACACAGTGCAATGACATTTGGTCCTGCTATGTATTTCCACGTATACCGGGTCACACTTTGTTGGATTTTGGGCAAGCCCATGCGCAGCCACGGTCCCGCAGATGTTTCTCCATACGATACTTTGTTCTTTGTTTCTCTTTGTCCCGACGAGATACAAACGGTGCAACGCACCATTTGTATCATAGATACTTTATTTTTGCCTTACTTTTGATTCTTTGTCCGTCGAGCTGCGATCATTACGATATGATATGATACGCACTGTATATATACAGACGCTCGACCACACTCATCCTCAGTCCATCACACGATCGCGCTGACTGAGGTGAGCATCCATCGTAGATTCATTTACCTTACTCTTCATTGACTTGTGTTCGTAGTCTTACTCATTTAGGTGAATATATACACAGTCCATCGCACGATCGCGCTGACTGAGTCTTACTCATTTAGCGCCACTCTTCACTCGTATATTCCCGTTAGGTTATGAGCCCTGCGTGAGCTCTTACATACCAAATATAGAAACCTCCCACAGACATGTCCACTGCTATTCCTGTCACCACCGATACGCTACCCAACAATGTCCCTAAGCTCAATGTCAAAGGGACCAACTGGGCGATTTTCGTCTTCCACTTCCAGGTCACCATTGAAGCCAAAGAGCTTTGGAGCCACTTCGACGGAAACTCCACCAGGCCGACTCTTTCTTCCGCACCTACTAATAAAGAAACGACCGCGTTGGCCAAATGGACCAAAGACAAGTCGATCGCCAAACACCTTTTAACGCAGCGTATCCCCGACTCGACAGCGCTTCACATCCGAAGTTTTGACACTGTCGAAAAAATGTGGGCAGAAATTACAAAGGAGTACACGGAAAAAGGCACGTACGCTCAAACCAATTTGTGTACCAGCTTTCTCGAATCGCGACTGCCAAAAGGGCAGGAGGTATGCCACTTTCTGGACTCCCTGCGCACGAAGAAGGAGAAACTCACCTCTGTTGGCGTTACAATCGATACGCAGGACTATCGATCAACTATTATCCGTTCACTACCTACAGCTCTAGCAAATTTCGCATCCGCTCAACTAGCCGCCACTCGCCTATACAGCTCAACCAAGACCATCGAACTGGACGTCTTGATCTCGATCATCATCGAGGAGGCTGAACGACAGAAGGCGAGGGGGAGTTCGAAATCGGATGAGCAGAAGTTGGAACGTGATGAGGCAATGTCGGTCAGAACGCAGAGTAAAGGGAGAGGACGAGAGCGTGGTGGAAAATCTTTTTCCAAAGGACGACAGCACGATGGCGAAAAGTCGAACGATTGCTGGGTGTGCGGATCCACCAAGCATAAATCGCCATTCCACTATCTGCGAAATCAGCAGAAACGCGAGGAAAATAAGAAATCGAAACCCACCGCGGAAAAGGAGAGCACTGCGCACATAAAATCACCCGATACAGATGATGAAGATGGCATTTTCGGTGTCATGGATGACTCTGATGACGAGTCTATCCCTGGTCTTCTCGATACGGAGTCCTCTGAAGATGAGAACAGCAATCTTGACGAAGACGACTGGTTCTCGGTCACTGCCGACGATGACCTGTCAGATGATGACATCTTAGACTCTGACGATGAAACGGTCCGCCTACCTGCTGACGCTGTTTACCCTGATGACCATGTTTTTGCATCAACTGCGTCAACAGAACGAGACCGATATGTCGCACTTTTCGACTCCAGGTCTACTTGACACATATCTCCGTACCGTGAGATGTTCGACATGCTGTCGGACATACCCCCCAAACTATTCACCGCTGCGAACCAGCAGATTTTTAATGTCACTACTATGGGCAATATGGTCATTGAGGTCCCGAATGGATATGACTCTTCACGTTTGCGGCTCACTGAGGTACTATACTCGAAAGAAGTTGGGTATACTCTGGTTTCAATAGGGCGTCTTGATGAACTGGGTTTCAAGACAATTTTTGCCAGTGGTTTTTGTACCATCCGGGCAGCTGATGGTGAAACAATCGGCCGCATCCCTTGTACCTCAAAGGGACTCTATTGTGTTGTTCAAGAACCCGACACTGCCCAAGCTGCAGTCCATCACATGATCGCACTGACTGAGTCTTACTCGTTTAGCGCCACTCTTCACTCATATATTCCTGTTACACTTTTCACATCAGCAATACAACTGAGCTTCTCCTTCAAGGAGTCAATCCAGACATCATTGCCATTCAAGGTCGATGGTCATCCAGAGCCTTTCTAGAATACTGGTGTCATATAGAAACTATTCTTCCTCTTTTTATCTCATCTTCCTCTGACACCTCTCATTTACATGCCATGGACAACATTATGTCAGATTTCATCAAACGTCACAACCTTGGTCATCGCTAGTGCTTAGTCCATTGTTCTTTATCTACGTCAACAATAGATCATTTCTTCCATCGCCAACATCATACAGCTTGGGTGTGTCTGGTTGAATCCGGGTTGTAGCTGTGCTCGATTTGGTCCTTCTTGTGCCTCCTCTCGGCCTCTTCTCAGTTGTCTCATTGTCTCTCTTCCAGGCACGTCTAGGGTCCTTCCCACGCTCCAAAGGTCAGACCCCTTTCACCTCGTCAGAGCCTTTCATTCCTCTCTCTTGATCTCTTCTCAAGTGTGGAACTTCGTCATGCAACTCACATGACCTAGCACAAATGACTTCGGGCCTGTCTTCCCACACACCCACCAAATCTAGCATATAGATTCAAGTTTTCTATATCATTTCTTCATCATCTAGTAGATTCTATACCGTACACAATCTACACACTCTTCTTCTCAGCAAAGTGATCTTTCACACGAAGGCCTGTGCAGTTGCCTAATAATAGTAGGTGCTGACCAGATTCCTGATTTGGTGTCGACAAAGCCATGTGGGGGATATGTGGGCAGAATACTTCCAGAACAAGAAATCACTAACCAATATAGTGGCTCACTATGTCCAGATATATTACATGCATTTCTTGTTATATTTTCTAATGCAAGGGCAATTGTGCCCACTAAGGTACATCAGCTATGTATGTATAGAGAAAACAGGGACAAGAGGTCCTACCTCAGCCAGTTGCCCACAAGAGTGAAACATAACTAAGGAAAGAAAGAAAAATGAGGTTAAGGTATATACAGTATATGGGTGGAGATACAGACTCACAAAATTCCAAAAATAGGCAAGTGTAAGCAGGATTTATATGGAATAGGTCAGGGAGGAATAGATTGTATGATATAGTTGAGTTTTATAAGTGTAGGTCAGTTTCAGAGTTTCCAAAGGCACAAGAATTCCAGAATGACCATTTCCAGAGGTGTGGAAGTAACAGAAGTCTTAATTTTCAGGAGCCTATATTTTTAACATTTCGAACCCTAGGATCAGTGTAGTGTAGTTTTTTTCAAGTTCAACAACTCCAATGCCTGTGGCTAACAATGTTCAATACAAATGTTTTACACCAGCTGTTGTTGAGAGTGTGAGGGGAGCTAAGGTTTGTGGTGTTTGGAATGTTGTACAGCCACTCAGAATCATCCATGGTATTAGGATGAAGTCCCTCACACTTGAAGCATTAGCGGAAAGGAGCCTGGGGATGTTTGGTAATCACAGATTTTAAGCCATATAATAAATGTGTCATGATCTTATATTAGACTTCTAGATAATATTAGATAATCAATAGGTTAGATATGTAGATCTATTATATATTTTATCTTGTTTAAATAAAAAAAACTGGTATATATTTTGATTTTTATATGCTTGAATTAATTAATTTATCTAACTAGCCTAGAAATATTTAGACTAACCAAATCAATTTCAAAAAGTTTCAGCCAAAACAATCACTAAAACTGGCAACACTGACTCCATCCCTAATGCCCAATCATCACAGTGAGGGTTGTGGCCATGACACTTATGGCCATGACCATGATGCTCAAGATGTTGGCCCCAAAGATAACATATTTCCTTATATTGACCGACCCCATGTCGTCGCACTAAATGGGATAGGCCCAGGGTCTAGCGTCATTAAGCCATGGTACGAGCGCATGAGCGAAGACGTGGTACGGGGACATTGAAATGACATTTTTACTCATTCATTGATCCTCCAACAGTACTTGGAATCTGATGCAGACGAACAATTGTGAGATTCTATATCATATCATTCAACCGCGGACTAGTGCTGAATCGGTTCTTTCGTGGAGGATCATTCGCATCCCATTCACTGGCTCAGTCAAACTTCGGTCCCTCCTTCTGAAAGCCGGCCCCGGCGATCAGACCCCACAAAAAATCGCCTTGGTGGGTAGATCTTTGATGTCAGGTCCAGCTCGGTTTCCTCATGCCAAATCGTGTGTCAACGGCCAATGCTCTGCCCATGTTCTAGTTTGCAAACGAGCCAAGCTTGGACTTTGACGATGTTTCGGATAAGAGTCCCACACAGGAATTCGAGGTCGCAGTTGGCCGAGATGTAGGTGAATATACTGTCAGGCATGTCTTCTTTTCGCCTGATCGAAAACACGAGCTCATCTTATGAGACCGCTTCGACAGGGCAACAAAATTTACCAATGTAACCTCCGTGACCTTATTCATCCCATCGAATCAAGGAGCTGAGTCGACACGAGTGTATTATATCGGATTTCTTGGACATTGGACCCAAGTACGCCTCGAGACTTTTCTGAGTTGTACTCGTTGATCTCAAATTTCTCCAGCGAAAAAGCAATCCTGTGATAACTGTCTACGAGGCACAAGCCAACTTGGCAGACCATGACAAGATTCAAGGAACTGAGGGAGCATTCAATACCTTTCAAACATAGGATTAAGACGAGTACAAAACTCAATAGGCAAGACAAGTGTAACATAGTGGTATTGTACAACAGTCATACAGAATATGGCATCTAGCCTGAGCTCATTCCTTGCGAAGATGATCCCTCCGCACTGCGCTGCATGAAGGACTGTAGCATCTCGTAGTTCACGGTCCCACCCCCCGCGTTATACGCTCCAACGTTCAAGGGTCCACCAACATTCACCTCCATATGAGAGCCATCAATACAACGTATCTAGATAGCCATAAAACTACTTACGGGTAATCCCGTAGGAATATTCGCGGTGCCATACATGCCAGCGGGCCCGGACATCCCAAGTGGGTTCAGAGGCTGGCTCGACACATTATGAGGCAGCTGGGCCTGCTGCAATTGCTGCCGTATGAGTGTGAACATCTGCTTTCGTTTCGCTGGTTCGACACTTTGCATGCGAGCCAGAATCGCCGGAGGAATGTTTAATCCACGTGGCCACTGTGTTTTCGGTTCCTCAACCGAGGGCTGAACATCCAAAACATTTCCAGCCCCTGGGAGATCGGGGATGCCCTCAGAAAACACTGCCCCCGCAAAACTGGGACCCATTGGGAAAACAAACATGTTGTACGAGAACTTCCCTGATGGCAGTTGCCATCCCGCATACGCGTACTATAACCTGGGTGAAAAGTCTGAAAAAGATATGTCGCGAGGGATACATACGATACGGCGGCTAGTCATAAACTCGTGGACCGCACGAAACTTTTGCTCGTTCGCAGATCCATCCGGGGCATGAGCATTAGGTTTGAATTGTATAATATGACATCGAGGTTGATGACGCCTGACCCAAGATGAGAGTTCTGCGTTGTCTTTAACAGGTTCCTTGCAAGAAATTAACGTCAAGTTCTTTGGCCAGAGGTCTGGACGACTACAATGACTGCTGAGGCTACACTCAGGAAACAGTGCTGACGACCTACACGTCAATCGCCGAAAGGATCCCAAGTACATGTATTTGTACTTCAACCGGTACCTGACCACCCAGCTTCGGGGACTTCCAGGAAAATGTCCCATTCCATTGGAGAAGTTGATTATTAGAGCGAACCCCCGCATCGTGGGACATTGTCCCAGACATTTGTGATGCTGTTCCAGAAGCTTGGGGCCAGATTGACTTTTGCTCGATCAGTTGTTGCATCTGAGCGGCCATCTCTGGGGTCATAGTGGAATGTGATTGTATCTGACCAGGGCCCACTGGAGGGTTATTACCGTTGTGAACTATCGAACCACCGCGGGACTGCCAAAATTGAGCCACAATCTGCGAATCAGAGACCGTAGGTTTGTGTTCCTCCATTGAGGGACCCTTTGATCGATCGTTCGACGACAAATTCGAAGGAAGAGATTGGGTAGACGGTCCTGCCTCTGCCAATCCATCCGGGAGAGCGGGTCCGGTGGGTCCAGTTTGCGCATTTAGAGGCTCTTTTGCTGGTGTCATCTTCGGATAGTGTTGCCTAAGGAATGACTTGATCTGGTCTCTAAAAGCGACTTTGCGGCCTCGATCTTTCTGGAGCATAGCCAAGACCGCGGCTTGCCCAGTATTCTCAGCAGTGGAGATTTGCGAATCAATAATCGGAATGTTTTTCTCTAAAAACTTAAGTTTTTCCAACATCTGTCCGAATGTAATCCCTGAGGTAGTTACCACCTGTTCAAGAAGCGCGGGACTTGTGTCGGGGAGAGAGGGACCGGAGGTTGATGGTGGACCAGCAGGAGATGTAGATGCAGGTATGGATACTGGCGCAGGGATGGCGGCCTGCACTTGTTGAGCCGAAGATACATTCGGAGCAGAAACAGAAGAAGGCTGTAGTTGTGCGACATGTGAGGGTATTGATTGTTGGACACCTTGGTTCGGAGGTACGCGTGCAGAAGGAAGGCTGGGAGACGCAGATAACGTCTTTGAGATGGGCTCGGCAACCACCTTCTGTCGCTTCGCATCCGGGCTATGGTCAGAGAGTAGAGCATCTGTCTGTCGCTTGGTACCTTTGATCTTGTGAGAATCGGCCACGCGCGGTTCCGCGTATGCGTGCTCACCCTTTTGTGGTGTAGGAAAACCTGCGAGTAACAGAACATGGGGAGCGTGAACGTTAAACCATGGGGGTTGAACCCCAGAGCCCGCTACCTACTGGCAAAAAGATGGTAATTAAAGAGCTAAAAATGATACAGAGACGAACCGCTGAGTGAAGGTCTTGAAACTGTGGTATTTTCTTTAAGCTGATCAGGCTTAAATTTATCTTTCTCTGTCAAATGTTTGGTCATCCTACAACCAGGGATGAACAAAATGACCCTCACCTTCCTGAGTTCTATAGGAATGGAATCCCAATTCACGGAATCTAGATGTTGCAATGTGTTCCACTGAGGTCTCTGCACATTATCGGGTGGAGAGGCTACAATGTGTAAAAGATGAGATATCAAAGACCGACTCTCCTTCTGTGGTGATTGCGTTTGTGCATGGTTGGGGGAATTTATGGACGCCATAAGGATATCAAATAACTTTCACAAGGGTAGCAATGAGCACGTACAGAAGCAGAAGGGACCTACCTCGATAGCGGCCACCAATCCTTCCAGTGCAGATAGTCCCCGACCGCTTCCTGAGTTCGTTTGGCCAATGCCAAGTTTCGACGGTTCATCACGTAGCTCCCTTGTAACGAGGGAAAGAGGAGCGAAGAATCTCTTGGAGAGCAGAGGCCGTGGCCTTGTGTCTGCGGCGCCATACGTCACAAATGCTAGGCGAAACTGAAGGGATGTTGTCAGAAACCGTATGGAGCACAAGACGCCAAGTACCTGATGAGAAGGGTGCAGCTCGTTCAGGCGCTTCAGGAGTGGGTAGACATATTCGATAAGAACGCGGGACCATTCAGAGGCGATAAGGAGGGACGCTTCGACGACGCATGCGACAGCGACAAGGTCAGCGCTTGCATCTGGTCCTGCCGACATGGAGTCTCTCAGATCAAGTATGTGTGGGAACTTCTAGTTGCGGGGTAATTGTGTCCACTGGGCAACACATGGGGAATAAAAAAAACGGAATGTGGGATACGGTATCACAACGATAAAAGAGAGGTCAACGTCCAACCATGCAGCGACAGAACAATATCGTCCAGTACAGATTCATAGAAAAATCAACCAAGCACCTCCTACTAAGCCAGCGAGCGTGGTCATTGCGAAATAATACCACCCAGCTGCCATCGATGTCGAGACGCGGTGAGCAGCGTTGGGTGGCACAGTATATGTTCCAATCATCGACAACCATTGCGAGTAACCGAGAACGCTCCCGGTTGTCGTCGGCACGGGAAGTACGGTTTGCGGTCCAGTGGGTGTAAATATGCCAGTCAATACCACCGTGTCACCGTTCGCATCGGTTGTGGTATACACATAAGGAGTGTCGCCCCCTGCTGGCCCCTGGGACTGTGGCTGTCCGACTGGGCCAACCTGTTGCGGTGTTGTCGTCGTCAGTGCTAGAGTCGAGAGGGTGGTAGGACTTGAAGTCGTCAGGCGATTAAGCGTCTGCGATGCGCTCGGGCCGGTGATTGTTTGACTGCAGTCGTGTTAGAGCACGAAATAGAGTGGTTGATTCGAGGACTGACACGACCTGTGTTACCGCGATTCCAGCAGGATTCTGGGAAATGACCTCGACGACTGTAGCACCAGCACTGTGCCATTTCAGCGGTGAGCGAGATACACGAGCACTCCACTTACTTGTTGACGACAGTTTCTGTCTGTGCGCTCACGAAGATGGACAGCAGCAGGGCGACCGCCAGAGAGCACAGGCTCTTCATCGTCTCGGAAGGTGAGGAGGAATGCGTGTGGTTCGGCAAGTTCGGCAGGTAACCTCCAAGCCAAGCACAAAATAAAATTTTTAATAATTTTCTTCTCTTTTGGGTGATGATTGTTCGATTTCGCCGACCTCCCATTCTTTTTCTTACACGGTCATTCACCGTCTCGACGACGTTATACGCAAAGGTGAAGAAGATGCCTCCCAAAAAAGCCCCCGCTCAGGAGAAAAAGGTGTTGTTGGGTCGGCCAAGCAACAACCTCAAGATTGGTATTGTCGGTGCGTTCGGGTTCGCGCTTCGTGCAGGCTGCAAAACTAACGCTTATCGTACAAGGTCTCCCAAATGTCGGGAAATCATCCTTCTTCAACGTGCTCTCCGATACGGGTCCGTTCTTTCCTATCCTCTCGTTCGTCTCACTCAGCTCGCACAGACCTTGGGAAGGCTGCCAACTTCCCTTATGCGACAATAAATCCGGAGGAAGCGCGCATCCCTGTCCCCGATGTACGATTTGACTGGCTTTGTAATCTCTACAAGCCAGCGTCTCGCGTTCCAGCTTTTCTCACATGCATCGATATCGCTGGTTTAACCGCTGTGCGCATACCAATGCACTCCACTCAATCTCATCTGAATCTTGGTTAGGGAGCATCTACGGGCGCGGGTTTAGGGAATGCCTTTTTATCACATGTTCGCGCTGTGGATGGCATCTTCCAAGTGGTCCGATCCTTCGACGATGCTGAAGTCATCCACGTCGAGGGTGATGTTAATCCCCTGCGAGACATGGAGATCATCCAAAAAGAATTAAGGCTGAAGGACATAGAATGGGTAGAGAAACATTTAGAGGGTTTAAAGAGAACTGGACGTTCTCTCGGGAACACCAGTTTGGCGGACAAAGCTAAAAAAGAGGAAATTGTATGCTTCCCTTTCTTCCTGGTTGGCGTTATCTCGCCTGGACTAAATCCACAAGGCTACAGTTGAAAGGGTGCTGAAGACCCTGACTGTTGACAACAAGGACGTGCGCAAGGGGGACTGGACAAACAAAGAGGTAAGCACCGCGAATCGTCACTTTTTTTTCACCCTTCTTTGATGAAAAAGAGCCGCGTGCTCGAATAACCCAGCTCATTGAGGTGGGAGTAACGCCCCATATCCCTATGATATAAATTTCGTTCTGATAGTTTTGATACCCACTCCCTTATTCATCGTGATTTGAAGAATGCTGACCCCTATCGAAGGTAATCATTGTTTCTCACCTCTCTTTGCACCGAAGTTACATACCCAATCGGGTGTAGGCGACGCCTCACATGTTATGAGATTAAATTCTCGCTAAGTCCGTGGCTAACCAAAAGACTAGATTGAAGTTGTCAACGGCCTCTCTCTCTTGACTGCCAAGCCTGTCACGTATCTCGTCAATTTGAGTGAAGCCGACTATACTCGGAAGAAGAACAAATGGTATGCTAGTGGCATGTCTATCATATAGGGACCTTACCACATCTTTTTAGGTTACCAAAGATCAAAGCATGGATTGATACCAACAACCCGGGTGATGCTTTGATACCTTTTTCCGTTTCGTTGGAGGAACGACTCTCATTACTGAGTGATGAAGAGAAAGCAGCGGCCCAGAAGGAGGGAGCTCAGAGTACTTTAGGCAAAATCACGCAAGCGGGCTATGCATCCCTAGATGTAAGACGTTCGGGTTTCCCATATACTCTTTGCTTACTACTTGCCAATTCAGCTCATTCGGTACTTTACTTGCGGACCAGACGAGGTTAGGGCATGGACTATAAGACGAGGCACCAAAGCACCCCAGGCAGCTGGTGTTATCCAGTACGTTTTTGTCAACCAAGATTGCCTGTTGTTGCCGATCATATATCTAGCTCGGACTTTGAGAACAAATTCGTTTGTGGTGAAATCATGACCTATGATGACCTTAAGGAACACGGCAGTGAAAGTGCTGTCAAAGGTGCAGGCAAGCTGCGACAGCAAGGCAAACCTTATGAAAGTGAGTTTCATATTTTTCAAAATGTATGATTCTGTTTATGCAACACCAATTTAGTGGTCGATGGAGACATTGCCTACTGGAAATGTGGGGCATGAATAATTCCATAGGGACTAAATTGTATGCTATGGTAGAAACTCTTTGTGTAATTGACGGTTATCAAACGGCGGTTGAAGTCACAGCAACTTTCCAGGCGGCCAGCAAGGAAGTGACATTCTTATGGGCGACTCAAACGCGCAGTGTATTTTGAAGTAAACTAACCCACAGAAATCGTTTTCCCAACGCAGTTCTAACTCAACATTTATAACCAGCGACTCGTAGCCACTGCGTTGGCTTACTATTCCTTGATCTCGTCTGGTTCACTTAAGACTTCCTCGACCCCATTCGAATTCCCATTGATACCAGCTTCTGGACCGAATGGATCATAAATGATCGATTCTAGATGAGCAAGAGCGGCCTGTAGAGGTGTCTAGTATGGCGCATAACGATTGTCGTTGACGAAATCACTGCGCACCCGCCCAACTTCGCTCAATTCTTCTTCTCCTTCTCCAAGAGTCTCGAGATGATTATCAGAGGCAAAGTCGGTGCCAGGCTCTTCTTCCTCCGATAAATTTGGGTCGGGATGCAATGATGCACACAAGGACATGGCCTCGAAGATGGACTCCACTATAAGATCAAGTTCGCAAGACAGAGCTGCAAGAGTGACAGAGATATAAACTCACACGAAGCAAAATTTTGAGGTACGATCGTCAATTCTCGCATGTCTGAGAAGTCCTCGGACACCTCATCGGGTGGAGATGTACTGTCTGTCTCATCCAACTGACAATATATGGATGGCTGGCCTCCTTCTCCGCGTGATATCGCATGAAGGGTGATCACGGGGTACTCGACCTGGAATCCGCGGCCAGTAGATGACACGAATACGAGTGCACTGGACATTTGTAAATGCCATGTAAGCTGGATGGCGAGTGGCATACCTCTCAATAATGTATAGCACGCCGTTGGTACTATCCTCTGAAGTAAATCCGTCAAGGGGAGGATCAAGAGATACGGATACATTTTCTTCTTTATGACGAAGGACGGGAGGAATATCACTGAAGGAAGATGGTGTGGATGCGATAATGTTTCTGTGCTCTTCTGGAGAAACAAACGTTGGAACGGCGGTGATGATGAGCACAGACATGACAAGAAAACGATTTGGATTCTGGACGGATGATGAGTTCGGAATAGAAAGTGCTCATTTGCCTTTTATCGTAAGCACAGCCCAAGGAACGGTATTTATATGCCATCTGATATTCATGCAACGCTACGATCTACCATCATGTCTGTCCCCCAAGAACTACGCACTTCGGCTCTGCTAGGACACATTGCCAGCCAAATTCAACTTGATGTTGCTTTTCTGGAATCACAAAACTATCTTTCTCCCCAGGACGCGGCCACGATGCGGGAAATCATCGGACGCCTTCCAGTGCAGACCCAAGCTAATAACCTCACGACCACGACGCATGTCAGAGCTGCAGGAACACCAACTCCTAATGGACGCGCCGTGCCCCCGGCCCCAGCCCAAGCAGTAACAGCACCATCCAAAGGCACAGCTACATATGCGCGCGCCATTTGGAGTTACAATGAAGATGGCATCGTACGAGCGCTCGTTCCTTTTTCCTATTCAGTTGAGCAATGGTAATTAACCATTCCCACAACGCAGGAAGCAAACGACTTATCCTTTGCTACGGGTGAGACGATTGAAATCATATCAGAGAAGAATGAGGACTGGTGGCTCGGCAAGGCACGTGGAAGGGAGGGACTCTTCCCATCGAATCATGTCGAGAAAATAAAGTCCAGTCCACCGGGGGTGACTGCGACAGCGCCGAGAGCATACCATCCATTTGGCGCAGCGCTGCATGGCACTGACACGCCGCCATCGAATGTCGCTGGTGTGAATTCGGTCGGGTTACAGCAGGCCCCAGGACAGGCTGAAAGGAAGAACAAGTTTGGTGGTCTGGGCAACACGGTAATTATTAACTAGCGCACTGGCAAGGTTATTTCCGCTGACCAGCATACAGGTGGCACACTCTGCTGCCGGTGGTGTTGGCTTTGGTGCTGGTAGGTTGTCCGCCGTGACCGCTGTCGATGAGACTGAGAAATGGTTTGCTAGGTGCTGCGATCGGTAGTGGTCTAGTGAACGCGTTGTTCTGATTAGCTAGAGCCTATGACATAATTCATACCACGTGATCTGGGTAAAAGGGAACATATGCATCATCGCCTGGACTCCCTACTGACTGCGCATCGCTGCATAGCCAACAGTAATACTTTCTACTGACAGTCACCTCGCCTCCCCCCCCGTTCTCTACGCACAACTGTTATGCCGTTCTTGGAGTCCCTTCAGGATGGACTGGATCGCATCCTGCCCCAGAGGAAGAAGGGCGCGGTAATTTCCAAGTCAATATCTGGTGGGATAGGGAGCACAGTCGGAGCTGTTAGATATCAGGATGATGTGAGGTTTTCTGCTACACTCTTCCTTTTCTTTGGCCTCGTTCTGGTGTTGCCGCGTTGCAGTCCCGCAACACGTCCTAGTAATCTCGACGTCCCTTCCAACTTTCGTTTACGTAATTCTCTCTTCTCTCCTGCTCTCTGCAGATGCCTGTATGGACCAGTCTAGCACGCTGGTCTTCCTCCTCTTCGTCCCCCTCTTATGGGTCGTATGGCTTGCGGTCATTCTTACTCTTCATGTCCTTTTCTCTACAGCTTATTGATGCACTCTGTCTACCTTTGTAGATGATCATCTCGAAGCCAGCCATCATCTTCCACACCTCGCAAGTCTTCTTCAATTTCCTTGCCATGGCGTGTTTCGCCAGCGTTGCGAGTTTCCAAGCAAAATGGAATGTCGGACCCTGTGCGTAACTTCCCCACGCGTCTCGTGCGACTGTGCATTGACTCTTGTTTCTAGCTGGTCTCACTGGCTTCGCCCTATTTGTATCCGTGTCCGGAATTTTCCTCTCCTCCTTTCTATTGTTTGTCCCCGTGGTCTATGAAAAGTACGACAAGCTCGCTCGCCTTGCACGCGCTCTCCAGGAGGTACGCGTTGGGTTCATTCTCACAGGCGCAGGCTGTACATTTAGCCTTCTCATTGCGTGTGTCACCTTGCCTACCGCCGTCACGTCCGCTCCTCATGTGTTGTACTCTCAAACTGTAGGTTCGTGACAACCATCTCCGCATGGACAGAACCCGGTTGCAAAAATGCTTCGAATGATCCCCATGCATCACTGGGCCAGGACTTTATTAACGGATTGCCCTCATGGTGCAGCACAAAGAAAGCGGGCTGCATATTCTTCTGGCTTACTTTCGGTATTGCATACGGTTCATGTCTTCGGTCTGCGCTGATTCAGGTGTTATCCAGGCTTCTGGCTCGCATCCCTCGTGCTCCTAATCATCGATTGGCGATCAGGTAATCTGACTACACGTCCATTGGACCCACCCTTTACTCGCCCGAATATCGAAGAACCTGAAGAGGAAGAGGAGGAACACACAGTTTCGTATCAGCCTATCAACTCTGCGCCACCACCCTCTGCCCAAGCCAATCTAGTCACTACAGCTCCTCCCCAGGCTGCCATGGCTCCTCGACAATCCACCTATGATAACTCTGATATTGTTGGTTCACCCTTCGCTGACTCTAATCGCTTCTCTGCGGCAACCACGACGACTGCGCCGAGCAGTACTGCGTACTCGGGCAGTGCACCGCGGACGAGCGGATATGCAACGCCTCCCGCAGCCGTGTCGCGCCAGTCTCTGGATGCGTACGGCGCATTCTCTGATCCTGCGCCTTCAGGGTTTGGTGGTGTATCAAATTCGTATGCACCACCGCTTACTGGAGATCCAAACACGCCACGAATCAGTCGAACAATGCAGTATGCAGATCCGTACGCGGCCGTCCGTGCATCACTGGTTGCAAGTGGGCATGCTGCACCACCGAGTTACGAATCGTATTCTGGATACAGATGAGAGGTAGATGTTATAATGTTGTTGGACAGTTTTCCTTGTACGGATTGATCTTATTAACGCGACTTGCTTTACACTGGACTTTGATGACATTTACGCGCTGGGTTCCTTTATTATTATACTTTTTCGCAGATGTATCTTAGACACGTGGGACGCGTATGTTGATGTTGATGTTGACTATTGCAGCCGACTAGCGTGTCTCACACTCTGAACCTATTGACATGGCTCACCGACGCATACCCAACCCGGTCCTAAAGCCCAAACCACCCCGTGGTCTTCTCTCAAACGTATTCAGTTTCGTGTCCAGAGAGTTCGAGTCCTTCATTGTCAATGCCACGTCAACGGGTCCAGTCAGTCACCACCCATCCCAATTTCTACGATACTGATCACCCTCTGTTCAGGCAAACCAGCCTGCTCCAACGGCACGCGTCAGGGGTTCTGGACGGAGGCGTCGTCGAGAACTCCAAGGAAATATGAGCGAAGGTGGGGGGAGGTACAAGTCAAAAACCGAGCACTACCAAGAACGCGAGAGACCCCTCAAAAGCGAGCCGTCTCGTCATAAACGACGCTCCAAATCAACTGATTCCGCTAGAAGATATTGTGACGGCCCACACACAGCGTGCACCAATCCTGGAGACGAACGAGGTATGGTTGCTCCCTTGCTTCTCTAAACACTTCAAGCCTTGTTGAACTGATATGGGGTATTGTCAGTTCGTGACTGGGGGCGCTCAAAATCTCCTACAGGTTGGCCGTCGCCCGTATTTCTGGTGCCTCAGTCGCCCAAGCTGAAAAAACAACCGTCGCTCACCATGCCTGGCTCTCTGTTCCCGCGGTCTCCTTCGCTTTTGCCAGACCAGCCGGGTAGTGCACAAGCAGCCTTGAACATACCGCCTCGCCATCGCTACAGAAATGACGCGCACGAAACTGAGGCTGGACCGTCGTCGATGCACTCGTCTACCATCGCTGGTCCAAACACTGATTACGCCAACCAACCTTTTGACCTCTACGTCTCCCCTTGGCGTACTCGCTCTGTATCTTCAGTCAAAGACGCAGTAAACCGGTTCAACGCAACGGATGGCATTGAAGCAGATTTTTCTCTTATGCTACCCAGTCCTCATTCATCTCCAGCCAAGCCTGTTTCCAAGTCTCGTTCAGTCGACGAGGAATCCCTGGACCGCCAGGTCTCGAGCTCTGCTATTCTACCGTCAACTTCCAGGAAAGGTAAAGAACGCGCACGAGACACGGGACACGATGAGGATCTGGAATTTATTGTCGCTGGAAGCTCAGAGCATGATGATATATATGCCAAGGAGCGTGAGCTGGATGCCGCACGGGAAGAGCAACGGGAACACGAGAGACGTTTGGGCGGGAACCAAAGCAGGCGAGCATCGGATGAACGCGAACGAGATAAACGGCGGATCAAGGCTCTTGAGGAAGAGGTCAGGCGGCTGAAGGAAGAGGTATGAAATTGTTTAATCTCTGGTGACGTTGGATCCAACCTCGTAACAGCTCTCTAGAAGCCAAGTCCGGTCGTCTCCCCCTCCCTCCTTCGCTCCTCCCCCGCCGCCGCCGCCGCCACCCCCTCCCCCGCCTGCACCCCTTCCGCTGCGGATCGATACGACCCCCTGTACTCCTACGTCCATGTTTGCAACCGCTCGCGCCTCCCTGCGGCACGCGATGACACCCGTCGAAGCGCCCATCAATGACCCAGGGCTCAACAGGACCAAGAGACATGGTCAACCCACCGTAAACGTACCATCTGAGAAAATGGCCGCGTTCTTGCACGAAATTAAGACTGTCAAGTTAAGGAGAGTCGGTTCTGGTGCGAATGCGATGGGAGGTGATGGTATAGCCGGACCGTCTGGTCTTAGCAAGAGCGTCAGCGTGACAGGTTCTGCGTCGACAGCTGCTGCTAAGCTCAGTGCTAAAGAGCTGCTACGTCGACGTTCATTGGCAAGTCTTCGTGTACCAATTGACTCATCTCTGGCAGCACCAGTACCACCGTCCGTATTCGCTGCGTCGAAAGGACCGGAAATTCTGGTGGGCCAAAAGCGTAAGGCGAATGCCCTGGGCATGGATGAACTGACAGGTGCACCATGTGCGTCGAATTTCCTGAACCTGTATTTACTCACCCTAACTAGTATCACACAGCGAAACGCCGCATGACACAATCTTTATCTCAGTCTTCGACATTAACAGCGAACCAGGAAACTGCAGCGTCATCATCTGAAACGTCACTGCTGTCTAGATCTGCTATGCCGCCTCCCTCGCTACCAACCAACGAAACTGACATAACGACACCCTCACTCTGTTCGGACAACGAACGAGAAGAAAACAGTATCGAGGACCGAATACCATCGACTCCTCCTGGACCCCGTGCCGAAGCATTATCTCAAAAAATATCCAGGGCAGACGTCCGTGAAGAGCAGATCGAGATTATTGATGCTGAGATGGTTGGACATGCACATCCAGAACCGAGAACTATCAGTCCCACCTCCGTACCCCGCCGTACCCCTGATTTGTTCAAAAAGCGCCCTCCCACCTCTCCAATACCTTTTCCTACTCCTCGCAGGCCCTCAGCACCCGCTCGTACCAAGCGAGGAGCAACTCCGATGCCAAAGTCTCTTCCATCTCCGGAATCAGACATCGAGGACGAGGATGAAACGTCCCCACTACCGATGCCAGTTCCACATCTCTCCCTTATCCCTGTTCCAGGGTCGAGATCAAGCAAGCCTAGAATAAAACCTACGTTGCCAGGGAAAGGGCGCCCACGAGCTACGTTGCAACAATACTCCACCACTTCATCAGGTTCGGGATCTAGCACCCAAAGCAAACGGAAGAAGGTCCATAAACGGCGCCAGACCCTCGACGAAGAATTACGCAATGCAGAAGCGCATTCTTCGGATGTTGATCAGTGCAACGATGAGCAGGAACCAGAAGAGGATGATGTGTTCACTGCGACAGGGACGAAGAGCAAGCGGAAAGGTTTTCTCGCGCATGGTGGGGGCGGAGGTGCTCCAGTGTTTATGGGCGTGGGCAGTGTACGGGGAGCAGAATTGGACAGTGCGGACGAAGACGAAGACATATTTCCTCAACCTCGGAGACCCTCCAAATCTATAAACCAGACTTCTCTCATTCCACGATTAAAGACCAAAACGTGAAAGTAGACTCGTCGTTCATGATACCTCTGCTATACTGATACCAGAGCTCGGGCATTTGGTTATTTATCCATGTTCTTGAATGTATTATTCTTGTGTGTACTAGCAATTGCATTCGGAATGTCTCGATTATGACCAGTTGGAGATCTGATTGCACTTCTCCACATACATATATCAGAGTTTCCCCAAAACCATTTGCTACCCCTCTCAGGACTGCAATATGTCTTGTGACATGGGGTCGTCGGGATGGTGTACAATCCCGCGGCTGAGATCGTTCCACCCGAGATCACCCACTGCACGTACGTGATAGTCCAATGCAACCTCTTCTCTCCACACAGGGGGAACAGCCTGTGCACATTCCGTGATGAGCGGGGTGAACAACCTCTTCTTTCCTTGAAGTGCAACTGCGTACCACAATGAGGCCCACGATCGTGCTGTCTCCGAGGTGCGCTCGCGACTTAGTAGAAGACGGGGGGATATCGATCGCATCCTCACGCCGCTGCGAATGTGTCTCCAACCACGCTGGCAACCAATTGGTTATCCATGACGGGGACCGGCTTCATGATAGCCGCAGGTCGTCGCGGTGCGTGTCTATTCCTACCACTGATCGGCCCCCGATAGTGCCCGAATGCAGATGGACTGACGCTCTGTGGCACAGATGGACCATCTCCGTCTCAGCCTGGCTGCCACTTTATACAAGATATGCAAATCTCACCGGACGATGCTGGTACCGGAAGGAAAGAGTACGGTACACTTTTTTGTATCCAGTTCGTACGTGCGGGGATCAGGTTGATCTTGGGTGTCACCAAGATTATAGACAAGGCAGAAAATCTTGGCCTCCATTCAATGTGGCCGAGCTTGACATCTTGCGGAGCAGCCTCTTTCTGTGAAATTGGCTCATTACGTTTCACATGCGCAGCGGGCAGATGCCTTTCGTTTTCTCGTTCGTGCTTGCCATCGGGAAGCGAAATATGGTTTCCCGCGAACGCGTCGCCGCGGCAAATGGAGACCACTCCCGAGCGCGAGTCGTCCACTTGGCTTAACCAATTCCCTGCAACCGTTATAATCTCCGATTGCATCTTGATTCCCGGCACTAGCCTTGCTGCAGGTTGGCTGAGTGCAACGGCACTACAAATAGTCTGAGGGACGCTGCGAGGAAATGGTGGGGATTGATGCCCGAGGCGGTAACTGAACTCGTGGAAAGGAGGATAGCACCATTAAATCAAAACGACACCGTGATGTATGAGACTTACCAGGACACGCAGGGGATGGTCCGCATGAGCATGCTTACCACCTCGCCCGCTCTCTCGTGCCAATACCTGTCTTATACTCTAGGGCCCGGAGGCTATCACACGCACGTTCAGTGACACTGACTGGTCATCTAGGGCGCCAAGACTTATGTGCAGACAAAAGTCGAGGAAAGCGGATCGAGATGGCTCTGCCAATACTGAACGATAAGATAATAACTCGTGGAGCTAGATAATGGGAACTAACTGCTTCTTCACCACCGCCACTGCTCACCCTGTAAATTTTTTGGCTCTCTCACAAATATCATAAGACTTGTTATTTGCGCAACTGACGATGAGGATTCGGAAAGTGATATCTAGAAAACAGAATCGCGTTGGTCCTATAGTGAACGAAGAACAGAAGACGGAAGAACGAAGAAAAGATACTCAAGAGCCTCGTTTTGCGCTCTGATTCCGAAGGACTGCTCCAAGAACATTGGCGATTGGTTATTGTTGTGCGGTCAACCTCTCCATAAACATGTAGGTGAAGCACTGATAGACATATGACCAAACGGAAATCCGACTTTGCCGATTCCGGCTGGGGATATGTCACACAGAACCATCGGCCGAACTTTCTTGCCCGTCCTTAATCATACATCGACTCGCCCCACCTCCAGCGATGCTGAAGAACATGCAGCTGGAGGCTCTTTCCGAGAGGCCTCGTATTGCTGTCCAGCGGCTTTGCGCGCACGGCAATCCCTGCGAGCGCCGAGATTTGTACGTAGAAGATCGCTGTGGGAGGCGTGGACTCACCATTACTACCTGGTCCTCAGGTCAGGCATCTCGACAAAGAAACTGGCCGCTGTACTAGTTTTATTGTATGAGAAAGGGGGGGAGCTCCGGGTCCTCCTTACAACACGTTCTAAGCTTCTTCGCGCACATCCCGGACAGACAGCTTTGCCAGGCGGCAAAGTAGATGAGACTGACACAGATATTGTGCATACAGCCGTGAGTTTCTCGAGCGTCTCCCCTCTCTTGTTATTTTGTCTCCCATCTTATCACCTGACCTCTGCTGACAGCTCAGGGAGGCGCATGAGGAAGTTGGGCTTCCTTTAAACTCCCCTCATATTTACACACTCTGCACTCTCCGTCCATTTCTTTCTCCCTCTCAGCTCATCGTTACGCCAGTCGTTGCACTCCTTACAGATCCTACCATCCTTTTGATGTTGAAACCCTGTGTCGGCGAGGTGGACCGTATCTTCAATCACCCGCTTGAGGCTATCCTGGATCCGTCCCTATCTAAGAAGGAGCCCTTGGTACCGAGAGGCAGCGAAGACTGGGTGTATCCAGAGGAATACCACGTGAGTGCGAATTCTCTTTCTCCTGAAGAAAGGCTGGATTTTTATTGCAATAGAACATGAGCGACCAAATAGTCAGAATTGACGAGACAGAGACAGTGCTGTACCGCTATCACCGACTCCGTTCCTGCGCCTCTCCCATCAAAGGCTTAACGGCTGATATCCTTGTGAGAAACTGACAGTCGTAAATATGCGACCAAGTGACCGTGACTGATTCTCCGTCATAGATTTATGTTGCAAGCATCGTTTATGATAGAGCGACAACATATGAACACCATTCTCCAGGCAAGAATATCTCGTATCTTCTTGATCTTCGAATGAAGCAATATCAAGCATTAGAAGCACCTAGATCCAGCACTGTATCGCTGTCACTATCAGTTGCATAATCGAACACAGAGATGTGGGTTTTGTACCCATCGCGGTGCCACGTTGCACTCGCGGTTAGGACGATATCTAGCATATCAATAGCGGGTATGTTTAATCATGGGTATCCATATTCCGTACAGATATAGTTATAATACAGCCATATACATGGGAAATGTCACCATTATGAATGTGATTGGATAGACTTGAGAATATAACCTTCGAGCCCCCCACAGACCCAGAGCTCCTGCACGCTAGCACCGACAGTACGGACCGTATACTGTTTCTCTTGTCCGGTCCTCCTGACGATGACGGACCCATTTCGCATGTCGATCTGTATCTCGTGACCCTCGTTTACGGTCAACTCTCCCTTCCTGCCCCCAACACCGCGCTTGCCATCTTTGGCATAGGTGTCGGTGAGATCCTTGACGAGCTCAGGACACTCCAGGCATACGAGCCCATTGTTGATGGCATTCCGTTTGAAGATGTCTCCGAAAGAGCCTGCGATCACGACAGGGACACCGGCAGCTTTGAGCGCGGTCGCAGCCTGCTCGCGAGAGGAGCCTGTGCCAAAGTTGTATCCAGAGACGAGTACAACACCCTTCTTGGTGATATCGCCGCTACCTGATGGTGTAGGCTGCGGTCCTTGGGATGTAATCAGTGAAGCCACAGTACCTGCGAAGGATGGATCATAATTTTCCATGACGACCTGTGCTTGTCGCTCAAGGGTGATGTCGTCTTGGTATGTATACTTTCCAGGGTAGAGGGCATCCGTGTTCAGGTTGTCTTGCGGTGTAAATACCAAGTGGCCGGAGAAGGCGGATGGGAAGCCAGGGAAGAGAGGTTCATCCACTCGCACTGAAGTATCAGATGATGCCTTGTTCTGCTCTGAGGGGACAACATAAAACGTAGGTGCGGCAGTTGGTGGTAGACTGGCGGAGTCGAGTGAGTCAGGGCCGCAAATATAGCCTTTAATAGCACTGGCAGCAACCACCGCAGGACTTGCAAGGTATGCCTGCGCTTTGGGGTGGCCCATGCGGCCCTTGTAATTTCTGTTTGTCGCACTGATCCCAGTCTCACCCTCCTGGAGAAGTCCTGTGCCAAGACCAATACAAGGTCCGCATCCAGCTGGAAGAACCTTGGCACCAGATGCTACAAGTGCACCCCAGTGTCCACGCCTGGCAGACTCTTGTTGAACTACTGAGCTCGCGGCGGCAATATAAAACTCGACACCGGGTGCAACCTTGTTTCCTTCCATGACTGCTGCCGCCTGTGCTATATCCGATACACGTGAGTTGGTGCAGCTGACGAGGTAGGCTTTCTGGATGGGGATGCGACTCTCTTCCAGTTTTGGAAGTGGTGTAGAGATTTTAACACTGTTTGGGCCTGAAACATGGGGAACAAGTGTGGAAAGATCGAAAACGAGGTGTGACCCGTACGAGACCCCAGAATCCGAGGTGAGAGAGCCAGCCGTGAGTGTGTCAAGACGCTGCCGGTTGATGCGAGGGTGCTCTGGAGGGGCAGGGATACCAGAAATACCTGCGCTATAGGAACGGAGTTCGACTCTCTTGAGTGTCTTTTCGTACCATTCAAGAAGCGTGCTATCAACAGGAAAGACTCCGACTAGGGCACCCCACTCCGTTGTCATGTTTGCGATCGTAAGACGTTCATCAACTGAGAGAGAAGTGGCACCTTCGCCTGTAAACTCAATAGCAGCATTGAGAACCTCATCCTTGTTGAACGAGCCACAAAGGGCCACTACGACATCCTTTCCAGTTACTCCAGGAGCCAATTTGCCTTTTAGCTCTACCTTTACCATGCGTGGGACCTGCCACCAGGTTTTTCCGGTGGCCCAAAGCGCAGCTGCGTCTGTGCGGACGATTGGAGTGCCAACGCAACCGACGCCACCATACATGTTGCTATGGCTGTCACTAGCAACAGTAAGGGTGTACGGAAAGGCATAACCTTCCTCGATGAGAATCTGGTGACCAATCCCACGACCAGCAGGGAAAAAGTCAACGCCATGATGGCGAGCAAAAGACTCGATTGCAAAATATTTTGCAAGGTTCTTGTCGGACTTATTCTGGACATCATGGTCGAGGGTGAAAACCAGTTGCTTGGGGTCCATGATCCTTGTGGCTCCTATGGACTTGAATCTAGATCCGAAGCGATTAACGCCGGAACGGAGAGAAGGGAAGGGATACATGCGTACTTGGAGATGACTGGGCCAGTGTTATCGTGGGTCATAACATGTTCTGGGCGAATCATGACATAGTCGCCTGCCTTGACTACCTTTCCATTTGGGAGGTCGACTGCGTACTTTTGCACGACCTTTTCGATGATAGTCTGCGGGATAGAAGCGGGCGTCGCGAACGAGCGGTGTCCATATGAAAGTTGGGCCCGCTTCAAGGGCGACAGACCAGAGGTAAATCGCATGAACTTCAACTTGTGATGGTGTTTCGTTGGCCAGATCGAACGTGTGATTCAGACACACGTTCTTGGCTCAGACGAGCGTCACCCGAGCATTTGCCGGTCTCGCCGTCTGCACCGACGGTGAACAGCTGTCCCATATATGTGTGGTACGTGCTCACAGCCAAGCAGCGGCACCGGCCAGACTGAACGACTATTAGCTGATGGACACCATCGGCGGCTGACACCAAACATGCAGACTATAAAGCTGTCTCTGCCTCCTCGTCGCTGCCTTCATTCCCTACACGAGCATTGGGCACGTTGATTTCAGCATGTACCGACCAGCCACATACCCCAGCATGAATATGGTGAAGACCCAGACTGCAAGGATCGGTGAAGTAGACCCGCATATCGACAGGTTGTCCCGTGCGTATCCACTCAAATAAGACGACCATCTAGCTCAGTATTACCGTCATAGACGACATCCCACTCGAACTTAAGCGGAGCATCGTAAGTAGAGACGTTCGTCCTGCTGTTGGCGCCTGACGCCCTTGCACTAGAATCTAGTTCGGTCCTCTTTGCTCCTCGATGCGCGCACAGATATCCGAGTCAACAAGATTTTCTCAAAGGTTAGATCGGCGAAGGACAACATTGCCAAATTGTTCAAGACGAATCATCGCGTGTCTTCGGTCATTTCGAATCTCGGATTGTTAGCCACCCCCGGTATCCACCAGCATTCTATGCGACATATACATTCATCCTCTCCGTTGTCGGTGGCATTCCCTCGGACGGTTGCTTCCCAAGCATGCGCTCTCTCACTGGCCGATTCATCTTCTTTGAGGAAAGCCGGGTCGGAATCGATCGCTTCCTTCGTCGCGTATAGGCACGCAGCGGAGGTCCACTTCGAAGACTTCGTCTTTATCCTTCGAAGCGTTGCTGAAGTTCTATCTCCGTTGCCGCCGGTGCATCATCTTGTTGCACCACTTTGCCAACACTCCCCTCCCACATTACTTCTCGACAAGCTTCGTACAAACGAGGAGGTCAAGAGCCAAAAAATGGACGACGAAGTAGCGCACATGGTGTCGAACAAACTTTCCGCATTGGATTTTCATGTTCCCTTGAGAACAAGCGACTCTGAAGCGGAATACGATGCGGTACTGGCAGATGAGTTTGCAGCTTTCTGTTTTAACTCGGGCGACTTTCTGGAATGGTCCGATGAACTGGAGAAGGAAAAGCAGGCAAAGATGGATGCTCACTTTACATATGTTTCCGAGGCTCTGTCGGCTCCAATCCCAAGACTTTCCGCGTACTTCGCTGACAGTTGTACCAATTCCACCGACATGGATGACAACGAACGCGTCGGCGGCTATTCACCACTCAAGACCATAGCCTCTACATCTGCAGACTCCTCTCCCATGACCAGTATTGACGGGAAGGAGAGCAGACCTTCGCCTACAATAGTCCGTGGCCTCCGCAGAGTAAGAAATTATGGAGACCTGAGGGTTCGTTATCTTTAATCTACCATGGCGCCTTTGTAACTTTAACTTTCACTCAGAGCCTGCAATTGTTGACAGACTGGAGCGACTCGTGCTCGGATCTGTCCTCTTGGTCGCTCGACCAAGGTCTATCGGACTCAGCTGTCATCAGAACGAAGAGAGGAACGTTGCGCAGATCCGTGAAGTGCAATGACCTTCGGGTATGCTGATTACCCTTTGTATGCGCTTAAATGCATGTCTCTAATTCTTGCTCAGACATCGTTCTCATCCCCAGAGCCCAAATTGAGCCTTTCGCCACTCCTTACAATCAAAGTAAGCGAGGACTAGTCCAGATGATCCATTCTGCCGCAACGTTCGAAGCCCCAGGTGGTACTCGCGATTCTCGAATATATACTACACTTTTTGGGATAACGTGGATTTGAAGAGGGTCTGTCAACAGCTTCGACGACGAAGCAGGTGTCCCGAATGAACCCATTTGCCGAGTACAAAATACATGAATAAATATCTTAAAGCTTGACCAACCATGAATGTCACATACGCGTATCAAGAACTTAGGCCGAAGCAGCCACAGTGACTGCATTTGTGGTAGATACTACCAGCTCAGCACCTACAGGGACGGGGACCGTGGAAACGAGTTCCTTTTGTTGTCCATCCAGTGGAGCTTTCGAGATGTCTGAAACAGTTGACGAATGGTTGATCTTTACTTTCTTCTTCTTAAGCAACCCTTACAAGTATCGCTTCAGTGATATAGTTTTGTTCTCTTGGAGTTACACTCACCCGCTGAAACAGCAGATTTTACATTATCAATAATGTCTTGACTTTCCTCCAGGTATTCGGTATCATCAAAACGATGTTTCTTCCCAGCCGAGGACTCAGGATCCACCAACGCAATCTTTTTCTCCAGCGTTTCCAGCTTTGCCTTTTTAGCCTCGGCAGCAGCTTTCTTGCGCTCTTCTTCGTTTTCCATATAGTCAACAAGGCTACATACGCGTTAAATATTGTGCGTCAAGAAGATAAAAAGTGAACCTACCGTTTGGCAGTCTTTATAGTACTAAGCCTGCGGCCACTGAGATCTCTGCACGAATCATTATTGCTCGTCTTCTGGCTACTCATGCGACCCCCTGCGGCACGGAGCTGTGAGCCAAAGCCACCCTTTCCACCACGGAGACGCGGAACAATTCGTAGAGTTACGAGATCGGATGAGTCGTCGTGAAGCTCAGAAACATGAGTGTATGGAGCAAGTAAGCCACTGTGTGCGGATATGTGCAACGATTCGGGAGCGGGTAAATCGGGATAGCGGTCACAGAGAAGATCATAGAGATATTGTATGCGTGTCTCTGAAGGGACGCGGAGAGATAAGGTGGGAAACGGGGGGAACGTAGAGAAGACGACACTGGTGGACATGGCGGGAGATGACAGGTGAGGTGGAGGAGTAGCCAATTATGGCAAGGGCTTCGGAAAATAACAAGCATCAACAAATATATCGTGGGATTACTCAGATGGAGAGGGGTCATTCAACTTGATTAGCAACGATGAACACACTCGACCAGCAAGCACCGCTATTTGCTTGGCCAGCCCAGTTTTGTATTGGAGTGACACTGATTGCGTATGTCTTGTCCCTCCTGACCGGAAATGTTTCGCAGGTGGACAGGTTCTGGACAGTGCTTCCTGCTATCTACACTGCCTACTATGCCCTCCTACCACTCTGGCCGCCAACTTCCCAGATGTTCCTCATCCCGTACACCCCGGAAACAGTTCATGAGTCTTTCTCGGGTAGCTTTAGTCCCCGTGCACTACTTCTGCTCGCTTTGGTTGTAAGTTACTTGCATATCCTCTGCAGGCCGAGCTGATTTCAGGGATACAGGTCACCTGGATGGTTAGGTGAGAATTGACCCTTATCTAATTGTTTACCCTTGATGTGCTTCTGGTAGGTTGTCCTACAACACATGGCGCCGGGATCTCTTCAAGTTGTGAGTTTCTACTCGCTTGACAAATACAGTAGCTCACAGTTTGCGTTAGAAATGAGGAGGACTACCGGTGGAAGATTGTTCGCGATTCAATGTCACCTTGGTTGTTCCAGGTGTTGAACTTCACTTTTATCGGTATGTTCCATTCTTGATTCAGAATGATGCTCATTGCGCAACCTAGCGGTGACTCAAAACATCATCCTCTTGCTCCTCGGTCTTCCCGCCAAAATCGCAGTCACTCAACCCCATACGAGTTTGGGTCTCACTGATTATATTCTTGGGACGCTTGGGTTTCTCACTCTCTTGTGTGAATTCATTGCGGATAACCAGCAGTACTCGTATCAGACATTCAAACGCTCAGGCAAATTGAACCCAAATGAGTGGTTCGCAGCCCGCATT
Organism: Phylloporus aff. rhodophaeus; assembly: GCA_038094475.1. NCBI lineage: Eukaryota > Fungi > Basidiomycota > Agaricomycetes > Boletales > Boletaceae > Phylloporus > Phylloporus aff. rhodophaeus. Next base: position 78,474 of record JBBPUD010000038.1, on the reverse strand, counting down.
GCCTGGACAAAACGGGATGTGGAGAGGGGATTCGTGACCAGAGGACTGTGGGCATGGTCTAGGCATCCCAACTTCCTTTGTGAACAAACTTTTTGGGTATGTGGGCCGATGGCTTGGAAAATTATTGACTGACCATAGTCGTGTTGCAGATCATTGTCAATGTGATTCCACTCGTGTGTGCAGATGGACTGTGGGACCAAGCATGGCCGACGTCGTTTAGATCACTGATTCCGCTGCTTCCGAGCCTTGTGTTATGCACGCTATTCTTGCCGTCAACCAGGCTTACGGAGTCGATCTCACTTTCGAAGTACCCGACTGCCTACAAGGCATACCAAGAGCGCGTTGGGATGTTTGTCCCCTTCTCCACGCTAGTGCAGGGCGTCGTGCTGAGTGTACAGGGAAGGCGGCAAGCCGTAGATGAGATTGTATATGGTCAGGACACGAAGAAACTCGATTAGCAGAATAATTTCGGGCTTTGTCGGATTAGTTTTTGCTGAGTTTGTACCTAAGCACTTGAGAAGTAGAAAAAGACGTGATCGTTTCTCTCAACAGCTTGACTCCGAACGATGGCCTCAATCGCATCGCGTCTCTCCTCGCGCGCCCTCCCCGCCCTTGGCCGTCGCGCCTCCTGCGCCGCCGTCCGCTCTGTGTCCCTTCTTGCCCGTTCTCCCGTCGCTCCCCGTTCAGCGGTCCAGGTATATTCTCATGAAAAAAATGCTGGAACTGTCTGACACCTCTCAAGACCCTCCCCACACGCGGTGTTAAGACCCTCAACTTTGCGGGCACAGACGAGGTTGTTTACGAGCGTAGCGACTGGCCGCTTGCCAAGCTTCACGATTACTTCAAAAATGATACCCTCGCCCTTATCGGGTATGGCTCCCAAGGACACGGCCAGGGCTTGAATGCCCGCGACAATGGTCTCAAGGTTATCGTTGGTGTCCGCAAGGACGGCGAGAGCTGGAAACAAGCCGTCGAGGATGGCTGGGTAAATCTCTCTCTTCCTCGCTTCCACTTTCTCACTCGTTTGATAGATTCCAGGAGAAACCCTCTTCCCCATCGAGGAAGCCATTCAACGCGGAACAATTATCATGAACCTTCTTTCGGATGCCGCTCAGTCACAGACCTGGCCCACTGTTGCCCCGCTCATTACCAAGGGCAAAACACTCTACTTCTCCCATGGTTTTTCCGTCGTCTACAAGGAAGACACCCATGTCGTCCCTCCTGCTGACGTAGATGTTATCCTTGTCGCTCCGAAGGGTTCAGGTCGCACCGTGCGCACTCTCTTCAAAGAGGGGAGGGGTATCAATTCTAGCATTGCCGTCTTCCAAGATGTCACAGGCAAGGCAAAGGAAAAAGCCGTCGCTCTCGGTGTTGCCATTGGTTCTGGTTACATGTACGAAACCACCTTTGAGAAGGAGGTTTACTCTGACTTGTATGGTGAACGGGGTGTGGTATGTCTGAAAATCCGTATCCTTTTCCTCCGAAATACTCATTAGTTTCAATAGCTCATGGGTGCTATCCGTAAGTTTACTTGTCGTTGCTGCCGAGACACGCTTTTATGTGACAAATAGAGGGCCTCTTCTGTGCCCAATACAAGATTCTTCGTGCTAATGGCCACACCCCTTCGGAAGCATTCAACGAAACTGTCGAGGAGGCTACTCAATCTCTTTACCCTTTGATTGGTCAGAAGGGGTGAGTCATTTGGTCTGTAGTAGGGTTGTGAGTCTTATTTTGTTTGTCTTTCAATAGGATGGATTACATGTACAATGCATGCTCTACCACTGCCCGTCGTGGAGCACTTGATTGGGCGCCTGTTTTCGAGAAAGCCAATCTTCCCATTTTCGAGAAGCTTTACGAGAGCGTCAAGAATGGCACGGAGACTCGTAAATCTTTGGAGTTCAACGGCCGTGCGACCTACCGTCAAGACCTTGCCAGGGAGCTCAAGGAGATTGATGACCAAGAGATCTGGAGAGCTGGTAAGGCCATGATATCCGCTGTGCAATTGCCATCGCTAAGTCTGTCTTTTCTAGGTAAAGCCGTCCGTTCCTTGCGCCCCGACTACAAGCCCGAGTAACTAGCGATGTGATGCGATACCATTCTCCGTGCATTGTATCTATCTTACTTTGAGTAGAGTTGGTTGGTGTTCCTAGTTAAAAGCATCCTAGATGCAACTGAGTTATTACTACATGAACACGAATTGCGAGTTCATGATTTATTGGCGCCTTCAAAGCTTTATCGCTGTCTTTCCAGATTAGGTTGTCAAGGACTCCTGTACTACGGCTAATTGGCATTGGGGGGCATGGTGTTCTTCAGCCCGTAAACCTCATTGAAACAGTCATGGACAAGGACAATCGCGACGACTTCACGTTCGCTAAACTTTCTGACCTGAAACTACCACTGACCTTTCGGATGTACGTAGCCATTTTGACTCGAATCCAAACGACTCATGCGCAGCGAATGCCTCGCTCAGCTCACAACTAGAAGGAACAAGACCACGCAGGTCAATTTCGGATGTGCTGGAGAACCCAGAACTGAGATTTCACGGTGCTCAATCCTCGTACGACTCTCCGCCACTCCAATCCTTGCAATAGGACTGATACTGGACAGGTCGCTCTCAGATCTCTATGTTACCTGTCAGTTGATAGCTGACAATAAACCCCTCACAATACCCTTCAGGACGTCCTTCAAGGCATTCAAGACCACGTATACGTAAGTATTAACCCCCTACCTATCTTCACCACATCCTCACCACCGCAGTTGGAACGAGTGGATTACGCTCCCTATACGATATTGCGACCTTCCGTTGAGTTCGCAAATCACCTTTACTGTGTGGGATATCGGAGGTCCACGTTCGGCCGTTCCGGTGGGTGGGACGACGTTCAGACTGTTCGGGAAGAAATGGTGAGTCGATGCCCTCAAGATTTATGATCTGCTGTTCATCGTGATCCAGGACCTTACGAAGAGGTAAACACAGGCTTTTGCTGTGGCCCGGTAAGGAGGCGGATGGGTCAATGGAGACCACTACGCCCAGTAAACTGGGCACGAGGGACGAAATGGGGCGGTTAGAAAAGGCGTGTCCTGTTCTTCAGCCTATCGATTTTTTTTGACAATCAATCCACTCATCTAGCTAGTTAAGAAGTATGAACGAGGGGATCTTCCCAAGTCAGACTGGCTCGATAAGATGGCGTTTCGGAGGATGGAGGAGATACATGCAGTGAGCGGCCCCCAAAATTGCAATATAACCTTGGGCAAGCTAACTCTTGCCAGGCTGAGACTGCAAAGTCTGAAAACATGTTCTTGTACATTGATCTACCTCGCTTCGACTTTCCAGTGGTCTTCAGCGAGCCTGTAAGTATCCTGAAAGTTGGCATGTATTTGAAACTAACGGAACTACGGACAGGAGATACAAAGTACACCGTCAACATCGACTGCACCGACAACTGTTGCTCAAACACCGGCCGCATCGATCTTTCCGCCGTCCTTTGCGACTGATCCTCACTTCTGGGCGGTTCTAGATCCCGAGATGGCTCGCGAGAACCCAGTGGAAGACAAACACCGCCGTCTGGTCCGGAGCCATCGAAGCAGCCCGTATGACCGAGAACTCAAGCCAAATGCCAAGATCAGAGACGAACTAGGAGTGAGTTTCCCGGCCCCATCAACTATATGCACCTCACATGATCGCAGGAAATCCTCAATTATCCTCCATCACGACCACTCACTTCCGAGGAGAAAGACTTGATCTGGAAGTTCCGATTTTATCTCGCGAGAGATAAGCGCGGCTTGACCAAGTTCTTGAAATCGGTTACTTGGAGGGATCAGTCGGAAGTCAAACAAGCGGTCGAAGAGTTATTGCCAATGTGGACCGAGGTGGATACTGATGACGCGCTCGAGCTGTTGGGCCCAAACACAGTGGACTCGCGCGTGAGAGCGTTTGCGGTCAGACAGCTGAATCGTGCTGATGACGATGTGATTATTCCATCTCTGGCATTTTTTATTTTCATTGATAGGGAAGTTGCAGGAGCTCATGCTATATCTACTCCAACTTGTTCAAGCGCTCAAGTTTGAAAGCGCTGCAAGCGATCAGCGGTCATCACGGTCGACAACAAGTGCAATATCTTACGATGACAGCGGGCTTTCCGACTTCTTGATCACGCGCGGGGTACAGAATCATGTGTTAGGTAACCAATTGTATTGGTACCTCATGGTCGAGGTGGCCTTGGAAGATAGAATGGTGGCGAAGATGTACGGAAGAGTCGTGTTCAAATTCCTAAGCAAAATACTCGAGGTGCGCTCAAACCCCGTTCTGCTAGTTAATTTAATATGCATGCTCGCTTCAGTCAGAAGGCGGCAGTGAGCGTCGTGAGCTTATGCGAAGGCAGGGAATCATGGTCGAAACATTGGCAAAACGCGCGAGAGAAATCAGGACCTCAAAGGATCCACGACCAAAAAAGATTGAAAAATTGCGCTCGTTCATCAATGACTCCAAGAACGGGCTTATCAACATTCCTCCGCTTCCTCTACCCCTTAATGCCCGCATCGAGGTTACTGGCATCAACGCCGAGAAGTCTTCGGTGTTTAAATCCAATCAATTCCCATTCTTACTTTACTTCCAATGCGTGGACGGTTCGGAATACCCAGCCATGTTCAAGGATGGGGATGACATGCGACAAGACCAGTTAGTGTTGCAGCTCTTTACGCTCATGGACCAGTTGTTGCGAAAGGAGAATTTGGATTTGAAGCTAATCCCATACGACGTCCTGGCTACTGGACCATTACAGGGTATGGTTCAGTTCATACCAAGCAAGACGATAGCAGCAATAGTCAGTGAACACGGGACGTTACTCAACTACTTGCGCGCAAGCCATCCAGATGAGGGAAGCGTAGGCACCTACGGCGTAGAGCCGAGTGTGATTGACACATTTGTTCGTAGTTGTGGTATGTGTTCCTTGTTATATGATCCGAGGACAGCCATAAACCAAGCTGTAGCGGGATATTGTGTTGTCACGTACCTACTCGGTGTTGGAGACCGCCACTTGGACAATTTATTACTTACACCCGATGGTCTGTTCTCCCAACCGTCATTTGGAGAGCATGCTCATACATGATCTTTTACAGGTCATTTCTTTCACGGTAATATTAATTGCCATCTTGCCACGCGCTACTAAACTTAATTCACCAGTTGATTTTGGTTATATCTTGGGCCGTGATCCAAAGCCATTCCCACCTCCTGTGAAGGTATGCAAGGAGATGGTTGATGGCATGGGCGGCGCACAATCCACGCACTATGCACGTTTCAAGAATTTTTGTTTCACAGCTTTCACCATCCTGCGCAAGAGCGCCAATCTCATTTTGAATTTGGTCGCACTCATGGTCGACGCCAACATCCCCGATATCAAGCACCGTGATGTACATGAACAGATCCAAGACAAGTTCCGTTTGGACCTCACGGAAGAGGAAGCAATCAAACACTTTGAAGCGCTGTTAAATGAGACATCGTACTTCACAGTCGTGCTCGATCGTATCCATGATCTGGCACAGTACTGGAGAAGTTGATCCCCTCGTGTATATTGACAGGGTCTGCGCGGAAATTGTTGTAGACCCGGGGTTCATCCAATACTAGAACGTTTGGCTTAGCCAGTCAAGTTGCAATGCTTGGATTCCAGCGTAGTCCACAGTTTCTTCTCGGTTGTTACGAGCCCCGGTGGATATATCGGAGCGTGCCAGTCAACGCAAATTCTCAGAAGCATTTCTGGTAAGGTCCAGAGTCCGCCAAAAGGATTTACCCTTAAATGTCGACTTCAAGTGTTTCACGGAGGGCACAGGCAAAGGCAAGCCGAATGTCCGGCCACATCGGTTTAAAGGTGCCTAGTATCACCCCGCCTCAGGGGTTGAAGAATAAAAATAATAATCAGCGCGTGCAAAACTAGAATAGTACACTCCACCTCACGCGGTACAAGCTTATTCCCTCCTCGGCTGGCATATCACTCCGGGGTGTAGGAACTTGATGTCGGACTATAGAATCCGAACCAACCCTCCAAATGCAAGGTCGGACCAACTGATCCCCATGGACGGTGTGAAGAGCTGATGGCGTGACCCTTCTGGGCACTCTGATAAGAATCGCGATCCAGCCAACCACCGTTATAGAGAAGACAATGGAGAGGCGGAAGGGCAGGCCATTACGTTCTTTTGCTGAGAAGATCGTAGATTCGAGCTGCCATGGATAAGGTCATACATCGTGGTCGCCTCAGGGCTAGCGGACCGAGTTTGAGAAGGTCAAAGTTAAGCGACAGGCTGATACGCAGGGAATGGGGACCACTATGGATTTGGTTGAAGGTCTGTTGAGTAGCGTTGAGCAGATTGCTCGTTGGGCGGTATCCTGGCTTGCCAGTTACCCAATACACCGACGTCCCCCGCTCAAAGTCTCCACAGAGGCAGCGATAGATGAACAACTGCCTAGCGATTTCTGCCTAACGATGGTGGAGCACTGAATCGTGCCGGCCATGAACAGGCTGGGGTCTCGTTCAAGTCGGGCTGGGAACTCGCATAGGCTTGCATTCATGCCAACACCCATACAAGTCACTCGCAGGTTCTGAACATCCGACCGCATGGTCAAACCTGATAACGCTGAGCTGCGTATCAACGTTCATTTCATCTCAAGGTCCTTCCTCGACAGGAAGATGGAAGATCAACCCTTTGTTCTCCATGCAGCACGAGCACTGTGAGCCAGCCACAGTGACGCCCTCTCTGAGGAGTCGGAGGAAACTGCTTGCGCTTGCTCCACGATTCAATGTCCAAATCTCGTGGCATTCATCCCGCGTTTTACTCATTAACTTGCTAGACCTCGAAAAACCATAAACCACCTCGGTGATCGATCACCCAAGGTTTCAAAATAGGTCCCCGGCGTTTGAGCGCCCGGTCGATGGCTTGGTCGCCGCTTTCTACCAATGGCGGTGAATGCATGACACAAATCTATGACTAGAGGCTCGCCAAAAGGTGGTGAGCATGACATGATCATGGTACATTTCAATTTACTTTTCACAGCGGTACAACTGCGCGTTCTCTAACATACGCGGTGTACAGGCAGTGTTATCCTACCAACGTATGGTCGCTAAGCCCAATCCGAGACGTGGCGAAAACACCAGCCATGGTGTCCGAGGCCAAAAAGCACCATTTCAGACATTTGCCTAGGGGCTCAGCCAGCAAGTCACTGCTGCCGGACTTCCGGTATCTTTAAAGCGTGCGGAGTCGTTGACGTTTAGCCTGGTTAACTTGTCATATTGGTGTAATCTGCACCTCGAGGTCGTTCGGCGTGGCGTCGTCAATATCCGACAGCAGGCTTCCGATACTTCACCTCTTTCTCTTTTCTGATGCCTATGATGATCCGGGAAATGGTTACCTGGCCGGGACATCCCTGACACTGGATGGTTTGGCCCGCGTTTTCCAAGGACGTGACGCTCGCCATGTCATATCGAGTATTATCCACAAGGTTAGCATGGTATGATTGCTGCGGTGTCCACCCGTCGCTGGATACAAAGAGATCGATCTGGCGCGTTCATTCATGTTCAACAATACCACGTTTGCTCGAAATGGGTGCTGCAGGGTCCTAGATTGCCATCCCGTCCTCCGGCTAGCCAATACCAACGACCATGGTGCGCTCCGATGCCAATGGATGACATGCTTCTTCGACTCCACCTATCCCTTCACGGGTCAATCTGGAGAGCCCTCCAGGGACCCCTCCGAGCGATAAATACCTGAGGGATCCCTGCAACGATGCTCCAGCAACACTGTTCGTACCCGCGTCACATTCGGATCGCACACTAGTTTCCTCAGTACGCATAACGGCCATGCCTGTTAACGGTTTCAACTGTAACTTCACGGACGAGGTAGGGCCTTCGTCGCCTTGAATTGTTGAAAAGTAACACTCACTGCGTTACCTCAGGACGCAACATTGCTCACTGAGCACTTTGCACCACTCGCAAACCAACCGCAGAATTGTTACCACCCCTGTTTCTGGATGGTCGACCATAATACGACTTGCAACACGCTTGTGCTAGGCCACGAGTTCTCCGATCATCTGCGCAATAACCACTCCGCCAAGGGCACAGACAAAAGTCTTGTAAGGTGCTGCTGGACCGGCTGCTTTATTGAAATGAAGAAAGAGAGTTTGATGAGGCATGTTCAAGAGAAGCATCTCGAATGGAAATTTACATGCCCAAACTGCTCGGAGCGATTCACTCGTCACTATACGAGGGATCAGCATGTAACGAGGAAGCACTCTGGAAACTGAGTTACTGTCGTTGTGAGTGACGGGTCGGAACACCTATCCAAAGTATTATTGACACGTTCCTACTGCAGAGCCGTATGTCCAGATATCCAAGCTGTGTATTTCTCCAACATGCTGGCATGTAGCGATTCCAACGTTTGGAATATATTACCCTTGCATTACCTCACACCTATTACTGGATGTACACATCTTATCTCTTTTTGGCGCCTCAGTTGGCAAGCGTGGGCACGTGTTGGATGGTAAAAATGACCGAGTTGGAGCGTTCCTTGGCAAGCTGTGTCACCAACAGGTTTAAAATTAATTCTCCATGTCCATTTAACCAACGTATTCACTCCGGCGCTCAACGTGGCACTACGAGGGAGTTCCATTGGCAGGCCTTCGATGGCTTGCTGTAGCCCGGAATTTTTGATCCGCGCCGTTTACATGTGATCGGTTATCGACACCCTACGCTAAGGAATCGTTTGGTCGGATGAGGTGCGTACAACATTTGTCCTCGAATCATTTTTTAAATGTTCTAGGAGTCAATGACTGTTATTCTAACCTCAGAAAGACTGTCTTTACACTATGCAGTCGGATGTTCTCGACGCTCATTTTGCGAGAGCACATACTCGGGTTGCATCGCAGAGCTACTCGTACCTCCGATTTAGTGCCGAGAATCTTGGCGGCAGGTTGATGCCTGCCAATAACAAGTTTCGTCCCTGCTAGGATGGATAAAAGGCGTAAGACCCTTCAGTCTAATCCATCCGCTCTCCCGCGCTCCGTGGATACCTGTCCCTCCAAACAAGTCTGAACCCTCACATATTCGATGAAGTCCCAATATCTACCAATGCCAATCGATATGAGCGCATACATGTCCTGGACAGACGCTACAAACGACCATATACCTGGACCTCTGATTCCAGGGGCGTCGTTTCCGGTTTATAATGGGTAAGTCCCATATGTGCATGTGAACACCAGGGAAAACTGACAGCGATACAGATCGTATCAGGTCGATGCGCTAGAGATATCTGATATTGGACCCGGATGTCGTTGGGATTTCAACCCCCCATTAATGGAGACACAACCGATCCTGTACACGAAGGGTGAGTAAATCTTTCAAGTAAATGTGGGATCATTGCTTCACTGAGTATGCAGGAGCGGGTGACATGGACGTCCATCACGTCTTTGATACCGTACCGTGTTCAGCTGAATCGGCCATGAATCAGGCAATCGACACTAGGCCTCATCGTCATTTCTCCGGACTACCAATGAATCCGAACCATTCATGTCTGCGGGACCTTGATCTGTTGATGATGACCCTCACTTCCGCTAAACCCTTTATGGAAGACCTGACCATTACACGACCTCCTTCCTGGCCGGTTCATAGTCCAGTTGAGTCTAGTATCCACTGTCAGAGTGTTCTGCAAAACTGTGGCGAAGACGTAAGTCCCGCAGGTTTCCCCATTTTCGCGATTGAACGGCTAACCCGCACCATTTCAGCTTAGCGACTCCTTTCACCAATGTCAATGGTCGGACAACGGGTCACCGTGCAGCGAACTCTATGCAGCGGGCGACAACTTGAAGCACACTATTACGCGGCACCTCAGCGAGATACACTTTGTCTCGCCTGTGGCTGGGAGACCGTCTCAAAGGTGTCACTGGGTTGGATGTACAAAGGTATTGAAGCCGGAGAGCCTGGTGAGGCACATCCTCACCGTGCATCTGCACGTCACGACAATCTGCAAGGCCTGTGGAACGTCCTTCGCCCGCACGGACTCTCTCCAGAGACATATGCGAAAGTCGTGTGGGGTGTACAAAGCGGAGCGATGACATAGTAAAAGGGAGCTAATTCAACTTTGGCTCAAGGGAATATGGATTCGTTGGCAGGTGGTGACGTAGTTGGCATTATAGTAAATTGCTTGGGACCAAAAGGATAACGGTTCAATACATCAGCACCATCTTGTGAAAGAAAACCGCTCTGCGGGTAACCACTCTATCAAGCGCAAAATAAAATCACTTGTTCCGACCGAGGGAAGGAGCCCTCAACCTGGTGAAAGCAGCGTGCTTCTAAACACGTTTGTCTACGGCAATGTCACATGCGTTAGCTGACAGCGTCTTCCAAAGTCTGTTTTCAACTTCCTCCGTCGTCTGTGACGAAGTATTAAGGCTGATCATGAAATATGCAACGTTACCAAGGGTCCTGTAATGTATCCCAAAGGGCACACCGCCTGGAGCTGAACTTAACAGACCACCGTCGTTTGTGGGGCTCTCTATCGATCGAAGCAGACTTTGCGCCGTGTCGGATGCATAACCTAGCACACGAGCTTGGCAAATGTGATCCACGACTTGGGCGAGGAAACCTTACCAGCATCATCGTCCTTGAACTTGATCACGAGAACAGTGCCCAACGCCATTGCCTCGTCCACGACATCGAGACTCGAGACGGAATGGACAAAGTCAGGGTTCCAGAAGCTCCAGACCATGCCACCCTCTGGCCGCACATCATTGCCCCATTTTCCGCGTGCTAGACGCCATGCGTCTTTTTGAGAAAGCTTCTCGATCATGTCGAGAGTTGTGTTGGCAACATGACAGCCTACTGCATGTGCCGTGTAGCTGTGACCGTGTAACAATGCGTCCGCTTTGGATGGCCCGTTGAAAGCCTGGAACACGCGTTCCGAAGCAAGCGTCACGGAAAGAGGGAGAATTCCACCGGTAAGAATTTTTGCATAGACTGCGATATCTGGATTGACGCCAATGATAGGTCCAAAGGATTTAATGCCAAGGCGATATAAGCCAACGAAGACTTCGTCAAAGATGACAGGAAGAGGGTTGTTAAAGAGGGATTTATCGCGAACCGTGTCAACCAAGACGCGCTGGAAAAGGGGATCCACGAAAATCATTCCTCCGGCACCCATTAGTATAGGTTCTAAAACGAGTGCGGCCAGTTTCCCTTTTTGACGGAGTGCTCGTAGAGTGTTCTTTATGTGTACCCGGTAAGTGTCGGCGAGGGGTGAGTTGATTCGGCTCTCCACATCGTAAATTGCATGCAGGTCGTCAAACTGAGCGGAAGACGTTGATGCAGACATTGAGGACGGGATGGTCACCACGCAGTTGCCGTTTCTGATCCCAACGATTGGTGGTTCAAACCAGAACCCTTTGGACTCGTGCCATTCGGAGGTGTATATCCCCTCTTCTGTGGCATCCATCGCCCCTATCGTGTCACCATGGTAACTTCCTTTTATACCTATAATCCATAGATTCTTCTTGTCGATTGTTGTTAGTTGCCCCTCGTTAACTGAGAACGATCGCAAGGCCATCTTCAGAGCAACCTCCATACCAGTCGACCCATTATCAGTGAAGAAGGCGCGCGAAGCCCAGCCTACACCGGGTCCTTCGTGCACCAGACGCTCTGCCAGTTTGAGTGCAGGAAGATGAGTTGCCTGAGGAAACATGACGTGCCCGTAGCGCCCAGCGGCACTCGCGGCAGCCAAGGCAAGCGAAGGAGCTCCGTGCCCAACAACCTGTGTCCACCAGGAAGCAGAACCATCAAATTTTGGAGCGAGACACGAAGAAGACGGTGATGCTGCAGATGGATTATAGACGCTAAAAAAATCTGTCCATGCGCTATCGATGACGGTAACTTCCTTTTCTGACTGGACGAGCCCGTGTTGTACGAACGGCCACCAGACAGTCTGCAAGGTCCGACGAGGCATGGAATTGAGTTCCTCGATACGATTAGCGTGGCGTTCATCCAGGTGACGAAGGGCGAGATAAACCTCGCTGTCCGAGTCCCCGGGAACTAATTTAGCATAGTATGATTCCGTCGTGGAGCTATTTTCACTGACGGTTCCATGGAGAGGTGGTGGAGGGTCCAATGATGCGACATGGACCCCACGTTCAGCAAAATAAGGAGAGAGATACTCATGGTTCCGATAATAGTCGTCACGGAACAGGAGGATTGCGTCCACGATATACCCACGCAAAAGAAGCGATTCGTAGGACGAAATGGTAGACGAAATTCCACCGAGCTTTGAGTCCCCGATGAGAATGGTAGGGAGAAATAGTGGCCGATAGCTCTCGAGCTGCGTTGTTCCAGACAGAGTTGGGCTATGCACACCTTCAATCCATGTCAGTAAAAAGCCAATAACATCACTCGCGTAGGAGTCTTACCTCCGGCAGTCTCTATGTACATGTGGCCTCCCTCCCCCGACTGCGCACATACACGAATGTGCTCAGCAATCGCATTGACGAAAGTCTCGTCAGAAGGAGCGCAGGACTGGGTAGTTTAGTAAAATGGAAAATGTTCCAATGGGCGACCCACCTCAAGTCCTGACTTTTGGGATGCCATCCGAACTGCAAGATGCGGACTGACGGGATCATCGTATCGGAACAAGCAGTGCGTGTTTAGTAGATGCTGGCGGAGTCCTGCGTACCGTTGGACATGTCTGATGCATAGAACCCTCAGCAACACTCTCAGCTAGTCAAATCGAACATACACATCGTCGGCGTCCTCCGGTGCGCCTGTGCTGACAGGTTTCAAATAGAACGCATTTCGGTTTGTCAGGTTGGACGCGCGAACGAGAGCGGTAGCGATGATTGTCTTGCCGACGTTGGTATTCGCTCCAAATATCTGGTGAATGCGAAGGTGCCTATAGAGCATATCTTATCGAGGGTAATAAAAAAAGTGCCGCCTGCGAACGGACTCGACGATTAAGACTATCTTAACCCCGTACTACAACCGCGCGTACCTACGGAGCAATGTACACCTACAATCTACCGAAACAATAAAGACATGGCCAGCTGTCTTTTGATGTTGTACGTATGTACCTGGACTAGGGTGGTCAATAATATACATCGCGATTATATTCCCGTGCCCATGGTCCAAGTTCATTCTCAGCCATAGGGATAGTAACACCACAGATAGCAAAGTGTCTCGCAACGCTTTCCTTGGTGATGGCATCAGCAGAGCCCACATACGGGACAAGGCCGATTTGCGGAGAGACGCTAAACGCCTCTCTCCGAAGGATATTCTCGTATCTTCCTGGCTCGGAGAAGAGTTCAGTGACAACCGCCATGAACTTTTGGCGGCCATCACGAGACTCGGAGTCGCTGGGGAACACGACAGGGCGGAGGCGTGCAACCGTTCGACTGGCTCTCATGTCAGTTGTAAATGGCTTGCCATTTACATCACGCCGAATGCCTTTGGGACAGGAGCTTGGATTAGCCGTATAATACGCGACCCAACATTCCACTGGATCCTCAAGGCGAGGATTGTTCAGTGGGGCAGGGGGTTTGGCAATGGGGGTAGGATGATCCCAATCCGGAGTACGCCAGTTTAATAGGAGGTAGCGCTGGACTTCAGTCTTTTCTCCCCTGGAAGTTTTATGGGCTTCTGAGCACAAAGCCTTGACTTTGGCCAAGGCTTGATAATTCCCGGGCTGGTGAGCTGCCTTGATAAGGGACTGGATCTGCTTGACGGTCTTGGTGAGCTTGACCGCCTTTTGAGATTGTGGGGCGAGAATCTGCCAGGACTGAGAGACGGGATGTTCATCAACGAGAGATTGTGGTTCAGAATCATCATCTAGCTGGCCTGTAGATAAAACGGCTGCAAAAGAGCGAGCAGCCACACAATCTGGGAGGTGTGCCTGAGGGGATGCGGGGGTGGACATCGGGGGAGAGATGTGCTGGGAAAAGGATGAAGGGTCTGTCACGGAGGACTGATTGGGAGAGTCGGCGGTCACAACATCGGGCAGCTGGGGTAGGATGGGCGGTGATATGGCAGCTGGGGGAGACTTCGTGGGGACAGAAGGAGGGGGCGTGTCCAGCGAGGGAGGCTCTGGATGGTGTGCTGTCTGGACAGAGATGAGTTTCTCGTTGAGCCTCTCACAGTCGGCGCGGGTGGACTCGAGCTGGGCGCGGAGGGATAAGAGCTCCTCACGAGCCTGGTTGCGCTCGAAACGATAGAGCTCAACACTCTCGCGGAGTTCGCGTTCCTCCTCCTTTTGTCGACGGATACCGTCTGCGAGGCCTCTGTTGTACATCTCCTCGCGGGTGCGTTTCCGATCCTGGAAGGCGATCTGGAAAGCGGGCTGGTGCGGGGAGTAGCTCGCATCGGCGACGTGCTTCATGTACGCAGTGCAGACATCGCAGCCAGAGGGATGGACGATGCCATAGTCCTCGAGGTACTCCCAGGGAGACAGGAGGGTTGGAATGCCACGGCTGTCTCTGACGGACACACGGAAGGGCTCGTCGGCGCTGGACAGCGGGTACATTACAACTTTTTCGTGAGGGTGATTCAAGCCCACCAGACACGAGCCCCGCCCGCCTCTTTGATATCCTCCACACCACGCGGACTAGGCCTGGCCTTTGTTTGTCTCTGTTGCCAGCCTCCCTTTGTTTGCTATTCTTTGGTCAGGTGGCTTGCCAGTTTCAAACCTTAATTGATTGGCCTTATCTCCTCCCCATCTACTTCCCCTCCACCAACCATGGCATCCAGACCCACCGTGTCCGTACACGTCTCCGCGACAGGTACTTAGCGCGCTCTCGTCGCTGCATTCTCCTCACACCGTCTACAGAGGCATCCAGCTCTCTTCCGCTCCCTGCCGTGTTCACCGCACCCATCCGGCTCGATGTCGTCGCCCAGGTCCACAGTCCGTCTCGATCTGCCCCCTACTCTCGCACGCTTACCCCCTTTCAGAGAGTATCGCAAAGAACAAACGCCAGGCGTATGCCGTGAGCGAAAAGGCTGGACACCAGACCTCCGCTGAGTCATGGGGTACTGGCCGTGCCGTCGCTCGTATTCCCCGTGTAGGCGGTGGCGGCACTCACCGCTCTGGCCAGGTACATCGTTCGCCCCTCACCCTTTTTTGTCTTCGTAACCTTCTTTTTAGGCTGCTTTTGGTAACATGTGCCGCGGAGGTCGCATGTTTGCACCCACCAAAACTTGGCGCAAGTGGCATGTCAAAGTAAATCAGAACCAGCGTCGCTTCGCTACCGTGTCCGCTCTCGCCGCTTCCGCTCTCCCCTCTCTCGTCCTTGCCCGCGGTCACCGCATCGAACAAGTCCCCGAGGTCCCGCTTGTCGTCACTTCCTCCGTCGAATCTCTCAAGAAGACCAAAGAGGCGGTTGCCCTTCTAAAGAGCATCAATGCCTACTCCGATGTTGTCAAGGTTTCCAACTCTCGTAAACTCCGCGCTGGAAAGGGAAAGATGCGCAACCGCCGCTACCGCCAACGCCGTGGTCCCCTGATCGTCTATAACGAGGACAAAGGCATCGTTAAGGCGTTCCGCAACCTTCCTGGTGTTGAACTCGCAAACGTCAGCAGACTGAACCTCCTCCAGCTCGCACCTGGTGGTCATCTTGGCCGCTTCATTGTATGGACCGAAGATGCATTTGCCCTTTTGGATCAGGTCTTTGGAACCTTTGACAGTCCCTCAGCTTTCAAAAAGGACTACATGTAAGCATAATTCCGATGTTGTATATTCCCTTCTCATTATTACATATCTCTAGCTTACCGACGGCCAAGATCACCAATCCTGACGTAACCCGCCTCATCAACAGCACCGAAATTCAATCTGTCGTCCGTCCCGCCAACCCCAAAATCCAGAAACGACCCTGGACCCAAAAGAAGAACCCCTTACTCAACAAGGCTGTTCTCTTCCGTTTGAACCCTTACGCCAAGGTCCTCCGGAGACAGGAATTGCGTATGTGCCCTTCACACGTGCCACTCACGCCCGTACTTACTATCTCTATTCCAGTCCGTCAAGTGAAAAAGGAGAAGAAGGAGAAAACTAAGTCGACTGCAGGCAAAGCATTCCTCACCACTCTCTTTGCTCCCTGAGCTCATCGCACTTGTTTCTTACGGCTCGTATGTCTTATGCACCCATATCATACCTACGAAATCCATGGGAATGCCGATTGAATGACATGGACGTTCGAGAGTAAACATTGTTACATAATATCACTTTTGACCCCAACATAAAGAGTATACAAGCACGTAAGTAAGAATGTGAAACGGAACACACAGTTTAACATCACATGGGTATCGTGTCAGACTGTCACAGGAATTTGGTGTTTCTCCGATAATCCAAATTGACCTTCGGTCAAGTTATTGAGCGTGTCCTCTTCCTTGTCAAGTTCGCGAAAGCAAAACCAGAATATTATTCCGGTAATACCTGCCAAGGCGGCGATAGACCCATAGTTCCACACGAGCAAGGGATCGGTGGATAACGCTAGGCAGAACAAACCTCTTGTTAGACATGCTCACATCGAACTTGCACTCGATACTGACAGACAAAAGCCTCGTTGAGTGCAGACGAGATGGAGGTCGTGAAGAGGAACAAGGACATGACGAGCGAGCGCATATTCTTTGGAGCCTTTGTGAACGCGTACTCGAGCCCTGTGATCGAGGCGAATATCTCGCTAAAGGCAATCAGGACGTAACTTGGTTGATAACTTAGTCTTCAGAAATATTTGGGGACGCGTTGGACGGCTCACGATCCAGTCTGTATCCAGACATTCAAGGGCGAGACGATTGGATTCCCTTGCGGGTCGGCGCAAGTACCCGCATAATACCCGCATGGGCTCGTCTGATCGTCCAATGAGACGCCGTCATCCCTGAATTATGCGGTAAAGACTCACCTTATAAATGTAATGCTGGACAACGGCTGCCCAGATCATGGATGCAGTCCCGGTAGCGAATCCCCATGTAATTTTCTTGAGAGCGGTGAATCTCCAGCCTCTTCTCGCGAGTGCGGGGTAGATCTGAAGTGGTCAATTGTTCAGTCGATTGCAACACACCTGTAACTGCGATTTGCAACACACCAACAAGTCACAGATGGGAATGAAAATTATGAGTGCGAAAGGATCCAAGTTTGACAAGACATCGTTCGGCAGGCCATGCGTGCTCATCGTGGCAGCTTGCGAGGTCAGATTATTGTTCAGCTGATTGTAGCAAAGCCCTGCGTGCCTAAAACGGTCAGAGAATGCGCACGAAATACGAGCGCTGCGCACAGTAGATCGGGAACCAAGCAAAGACGCTGCAAGCCTTGAAGCCACGCCGGACTTCATCCACCCAGTTGTCGTCAAATTGCATCCACTTGGGTTTCTCACCTACCACCTTCGAAGGTTTCGCGTTCTCCCAGAAATCGTCAGCGGTAAGTTGCTTGACGCATCGAACGGGGTTCCAACTCCAACGACCTGCAGAAGCGTGACCCCAGAGACGGAACGAAGCGCCCAATACCGAGCCTGTGGGAGGAGAAAGGCGGTATCGTCCGTGACCTAACCAGAGGAAAAGTGGAGAGATCAAGAAGACGATAGTTGGTAGTGTGAACGCCAGCCAATAACCTTCATACTAGTTGGAAGTCACAGAATGGTCAGACAAAATCCATAAGGGTGAGAAGGGTTTACACCTTTTCTGCGTAGACCATGCCAATCTGCCCTACGAGCGCCCCAATATTGATAAAGAGATAGAAATACTAGATAGGCCAGGGTTCGACGAAAGCATGCCATGTGATGGATGTGGACGTACCATGTAAATTCTTGATGTCGTCATGACAGGGTCGATAATAACTCGCTCCCCAGACTTGGTGGTGCCGATGAACGGTCTGGTGCGTCGGTATTGCTCCGCGATTAATGGTGAAATATTGGACTTGAACCCGCCGGCGCCTGTACCTGTGACAATGAGAGAAAGAACAAAAAGTGCGGTTGACGCCTTCCCGCCGATGATACCAGGGATCGCAGAGATGATCATGATGACATGTCCAAGTAAAGCCACAGCCACGCTCCAGCAGATTGTTTTGTAGCGACCCCAATAGGTATCAGCAATGTAGGCTCCACCGATAGGGCAGATGTACGACCTGGAACGTCGGGTCACGGAAGAAGAAGAGTAACAGGGACTAGGCAGATACCAAAATTGATAAAACGTAGTCAGTCCAGTAGACATCTGTTGACCGCCTCCGAGTGCACCAGACTGTCCATTCGGTCCACCCGCACCTGTCTTGGAACCCGGTGGAAGTGGTTGCTGAATGAAATTTACCTGGAAACTCGGTAAAGCACTGAAGAAATGGCGAGTGTTGAATGGCGGCTTACAAATACAGCGAGGGCACCTTCAGACGAAGGATGGTTGAGCACCACATAGAAACATCTGGAGGAACCGAATTTCCATACCATAGTACTAAGCATGTGAACGATTAGAGGACTTGCTCGCAACCTCAAACTGAAGCACCTACCGAGAAGCGTTCAGCCAGCTCGACGGTTGCGATCACTGTGACAGCCTCAGAAAAAAGGGAGAGGAAAAGAGAAGATGTCGCTCACTGTACGCCGTCCAAGGAAGTTTGTCGGACACACGACGCAGAGTGATCAACTCCTCCTCTGACGGGAACTCGAGTCCACTGACATCGTCGTCCACAGGCACCAAATCATCCTTTGAGAGAGAGGCTGGTGTCGAGAGGTGTCGGTCATCTTCCACCAACACAGCATGGATATCGCGATCAGGCTCCGAACCTACCATCTTCCTGGACAAAGAACAAGGGTGGGGTCCAAGTGAAATCCAGGGAGGTCATCGTTTCCCTCTGATTTAAGCGGTTCTCAAACTTTCCGGGTCCTCGGATCACACGTGTCGAAACAACGAACGGGGCACGAGGAGAGTCACGAGAACAGCACATTAATTTGATCATCGCGTCCGTTTCTAGGTGCGATTGCTTGTCGCCAACGAACGTCACGGATTTTTGGGCACCGACCAAGACCTTCCACAAGCCTCAGTGAACCACCCAGACTGTGAAATGATCGTGGGTCAATGTGTGGGAACTATGTATTGTGACTTGCCACTTATACTTGCACATTAAAATATTAAGGAGCCACACTAAAAGTGCTGGAAGATGCAATCAAATAGGGTGGGGGGAAAGGGGGATAAGGATAAGGAACCGATAAAGAGAAAGACAAGGAAAAGATCTTCATAACAGTTACGAAAGGCATCTTGTACCGCTACGTTAAAATTTGAGCCAAAAGGGCGACAATACTTACTGAAGTTTTGTCGTTGATCGTTCGCCGATAATACAGCTTACTTGTACTGATTATCTGGAACCAGTAAGCCAGCGTGTTTGCCCATGACTCCACGATGATAAACGAGTTACGATGGACCGATGATTGACACACTGATTACTTGACAGCTGTGGCTCAAAATCAATTTTATTTCCCGTCGGAGTGCAATGCAAGGATCTGGCTATGGCATGCCAGGGAACATTAGCGTGCCACCAATACTTGCCCATGGCGCAAACCAAAATTAATTCATATTGACCTTCTCCTCACGAAAGAATGTACGACATATGCTGCAAAAGTAGTTGCCGGTTCATCCTGTTCCATCTGAGCGGAAGTGCTTATTAGGACTTAGGACCGTTAGCCCTCATTTCGTTCAAGCATTGGAGCCCATCAATGGATTTCCTGCGTCTTCCTACCGGAGTTCAAGACGTGTCAGCCATGACGCCTAAAACAGGAACAATTAAGCCATGAACTTACGGAGTGATAGGGCTAGTCGATGTGGGGGCACGACATGGGGAAGACTTGCAAAACGTATCCAGCCACCCCAGGTCGCACTTCTTCAACAGTCAATAGACCATTTCACCTGTCCAAATTGTTGGTTGTCACAGAGCATATTTGAATAAGCTAACCCCCTTGCAGCCCGCTAAGGTGCTAACACCCTGCAATTGGTAGAAGTGACAGCAGATAAACAAATACCACACGTTTCTTCCTCTGTGTCTAAGGATAATCAGAGTAGAAGGCGATAGAAAAGAGACAAAACTGTTGCTAACTCGTGTGGACATGATGGACGAGAGAACGTAGACCAACCCATCGATGATTTGTACCTGCCTGATCCATTCGTTGCCAATAGATAATGCGATGGATACGTATGAATACGTTACTGAAACCCTGCTGTGGCCAACGGCGGGAAACACTGAGAGACGAGCAGAACTTGACCGCGCTTCAAGAAGGGACTCTAAGGCACGTGACTACACTTGCCAGTTGGCTCGTTGCGGTAACAATTGTATTATGTAACCTGTTGGAACCTCTTCCGCCAATTAGGTTTGGAAGCTTGATATGAAACGGCGTACTCAGCCTTGCATGGAAGTACTACGGGACCATCACCAACCTCACGATATATGCATTTCTTAGCAGCGAGTAATTTGACGCCATGCCGATAATTGAACTAATCTGACACCGTCAGAGTCAATGTCCGGTCATTCAAGAAGACTGACAGCCTTCTCAGGACTGAAGACTTTATATGCCTTGGAGGTCGCAGACGGTCTGGCATGCAAAATTGCGATTGGGTGGCCATGAGGGGAACAAGCCACGAGATGCAACGCTGCAAACACGTTCCTGCATGCAATGGGGGATAAGCGTGGATATCCTGCCGCAGGTGCAGGTTGTCCACTAAACCATGCAAGGCCTCCCTACTTTCGAGTCTGAGCCGTTCAATTCCTCGCCGTTGGCAGCACACGCCATCAGTGCCGCGGCGACCGCTTCTGTCTTATTAGCGAGCATATCTATGCCCACTTCTCGTCGCCACACCCTTTCGGTGCGCCTTCATCTCTGCCCATGTCGTTCTTTACTCCTCATCGCCTTAACCGAAAGCTGGTCGAAATGCTTCCCTTTGCTTCTTCCATATGCATTCTCGCAGCTCTTGCTGTGGGTTCCTTTGCTCTTCAAAGCACGAACACCAATTTCTCTGTGTCCCGTGATGTCAACAAATCTAGGATGTACTCCAGTGCAATCTCAAGCATCATTGCCGCGGTCACTCCAATGCTTGCGCTCATCTATTTCTGTCCACTGTACTTGCTGTATCGACACTCGAAGCGCCATCCGAGAACACTCAACAAGGTATCTGGGCTTCGTATTCAGCAGTATGGTCCATGTACGTCCCGCCCATGGTGGCAGCCTTGTGGCTAACACGTGCCCCAGTTATCTATATATTTCTGCTCTTTTGCAGCTTGGCGCAGGTCGATTCATCCGCACCCATTCCCTGGATTATTGAATGATTTGGATACGAAATATAGGTCGCTGATGCTACTTGGCTCTTACTGCAGTTCAAGTACAACAACAATGCGCCTGATTCGTCGACGCGCACGGGTGTGCGTTTCCTGCTGTGAGTGTGTTTCGCCGCAGGCTACACGGACATGTTTCATATTCGCATCGTGAAGGTTTGCAGGATGTTGGACCACTGTCACATCCGGAACATATACCCTCTTCTTTCTCGATCCCCTCTGGTCACGGCGTCCGATTGCGTCGATTGGCACGCAAGCGGTATGGGTGCTCGTAACCTGGGTATTCTGGGTTGCGGGCACTGGCGTGCTCAACAAATCTCTTCCCTCGCTTTTCATGTATAACTCTTGCGAGGGAATCGTTTACTGTGGGCAGTTGCAAGCATTGTTTGGTGAGCATGTTGTTAGCACGACAGACGTTGACGTTGACCGTCTGAGCAGCATTCTCCGTCATCGAAATGTTGGTGTACCTGTTCCAGAAACTAAATGTATGCTGACTTGTGCCTCCTACAGAATCACATTGACGATTGGTATGATGGTGATCATATGGCTAGTCTGGAGGTCTTCCCGGTATGTTCGCCAACCAGTGGTCATCAGAGCGTCCCCAATATAACACGTGGTTGGACTGTGCTGAAGTGGGGTACACGAATCTGAATTATAATACGGCCATGCTGGGACATAGAGCGTTGTACCAAATTCACACTGAATTGTTGATCCATTCCCATGCAAGGATCATTTCGGCGAACACTTGGACAGACTTGCAAGTTGTAATAGTTGATGTCATACAGCGGTAGTCAGACTTCCCGAGAGACCCCGAACGAGCCAATGGGAACGCGCACAGCATGTAAGCGGAGATGGAGACAACCGGGCTGGTGTATAATCGGGAATTCTCCGATTGGCTGGCGTGCACGGAGGAATCCGGAGCCTGAAACGCATTTGAGGCCGAAAAAAAGCCATTCGTTCGTGTTGACCATCTCCACTCTGGGCTCGTCTCGTTCGTTTTAAATTTTTATTTGCTTACTACGATGCCTTATGCTCCCGGTCTGTTCAGTCTCACTTCCTCAAACAAGTCACTGACCCGTGCAACAGGTGACACTAAGAAGGGCGCTTCCCTTTTCACGACGCGTTGCGCACAATGCCACACCGTTGGCGCTGGGGAGGCCAACAAGGTCGGACCAAACCTGCACGGGTAGGAACGATTGCCTCTGCACCTTGGTGTTTGCTCACTGGTTCCCAGAATCTTTGGTCGTAAGACCGGTCAAGTGGCATCCTTCCAGTATACCGCTGCCAACGTCAACAAGGGCATTGTGTGGGACGAGAACACGCTGTTCGACTATCTGGAGAACCCGAAGAAGGTGTGTGTCCCTTTTGACCTTGTCTCGACGTGTCCTTGACATTTTTACGCTCTAGTACATCCCTGGCACGAAAATGGCCTTCGCGGGTCTCAAAAAGGAGCAGGATCGATGCGACCTCATCACCTGGCTGAAGGACTCGGTAAGTTACCTTCCGGTATTTTGTGCGCTGTCTTTGGTCGACTCACAAATACTTGATACCAGACCGCATAACATCATACCTCATTATCACGAACTCTTGATTCACAACCCACAGACTACGTTACTTAGCCTGGTCCTATTCCTTAGACGACCACACATATTACCTGCATATCCCCCACTCGAAAAGTTATTACTCCTCACCGATTTTTTGCATTAATGTGCCATGCCTTGCCAAACGGGTCCAGCATGACTAGAACATACCATATTACAAACTCTCGAATTGTATGGTGGTATGCACATGCAATAAATACTGGTTGTTCCGAATACAGTATGAGTATAGAATAAGAGATATGCCGATAGTATCGACGCATCGTCTTTATGCATCATAGATGAGGAGATACGATGGTCTAATCGCATTCTCTGTGTAGCAGACCAGTTCATCGTAGTTTAGGGAACCGCCTAGGGTAACCTCAGCAAGGACCTGAATTAACCGAACTTAGCATCTCATGGCAATGAAGAATACCATCATCAAAACCCACCGAATCATAGCCTGGCGGAGGCGCAGTCATCCCGGTGTTGTCCTGTGACATCTTGTACCCTTTCCCGACAACTACCTTGTTCAGGAGTATCGCCTTCTGCCTCGAAGGCTTGACATTGGACGAATAGTCATTGGATTTCGAAGAGGTCGAAGAGGTGTAGATGCCCGCACCAAACCTGTCATGCTTCATGGTTAAGGCGTTGTCAATCAAAGGAAACGGACACTCGCCTGCCCCAACCGGTCTTCTTACCAAACAGATTCAGACTGTATGATGTACGGATGATACCACACAGGGAGCACGATGTCGATGAGCAGAGTGAGGTGTTCCCATTGTCCCCTAGAAGACATTCCCTCGTCGTTCCGTGCCAGCGACGGTTCTCGTTCCCAACGGACCGTCCTGCGGCCTTGAACTTTCCTCGAGTCTCGACAGACGCACTAAAGCACACTGCCTAAGACAACAGGTGTATGCGGATGTGCTCATCACTTACCGGTATGCCTCATACTTTGCTATAGATGTAGGATGTCCAATGATTTTGTACACGCGGCGCACAGTTGGGCAAGATGTCTGGTGCCGCCACGAGGTCTTGAATTGGTCAGAAACTAGACACTATCAGATCTCTGTTCGCCAGCCGAGGCAATGCAACATACCGCTCTTGAATGTGTCGTGCGCATTGGGAACTTCAATCATCAGTGGCGAACTCTTTTCCGCCTTTGAGCTACACGCCTGGCTGCAGAAGTGGCCCTTCTTGACGGCTTTTCCACACAGTAGACAGCCGTTCTTCGCCGGTCTGAAGCGCAGAGCCGTAAGTATTGCATTGACTAGACTGAATTGCGAGCATACGGACTTGGAGGGTGCCGCGGACGCTCTTCCTATGGCTCCTACAGTCTTTGCTTGTTGTGCGCAAGTCTTGCCGCAGAAAGAATGGGTCGTCTTCCCATCATAGTACTTGGGCTGCTTGTGACAATACTGCGTGATATTACATCGTCATCAATGGGCTCATATACACAATTGGAAATAAAAGGAAACACACGTCACACATGTTTGCCTTGGCACGAGGACCAGCTTTCGTGCCCTTTCCCTTCGCGGGAGGGTTACTACTCGAGACAGTCTTATTCTGGATCTTGGCAGCACACGTCTTGCTACAGTAAGAGTGAGTCTTCGTTCCGTCAAAGTATTTGGGTTTCGCGTGGCAAACCTGCAAGGGGAGTGAATGAAGGGTGCCACATCCATCGAGAAAGTGGCATACATCACAAAGACTGACGGCGTTCCCCGTAGTCTGTCTAGTAGGGGCAACATTAAATGCCGGTTGCTGCGGTTGTGGGGGTTGTGGTTGCGATTGTGCCTGTGCACTCTGCGCAGCTAGGTATTGACCGGCCATTGTTCCAAGCACAGAAAGTGCGGCGTGCATCGGAGGAAGTGCAGCACTCATGGTGAATCAGGGGGAGCTTTCTCTGAAGGAATGGAGCGTATGTTGGCACGGATAGTCAATGATTGCTCGCCAGGAGCGACTCGAGTATGCGGATAAGACAAGATGGGTGGTTAATGATACGCTGAGAGAAAGCGTACTTTATAGCCACAGGACGAGTACATCACGCACTGTGGTACTCAAGCAACGCGAATAGCGCATGTTCTCCGCGAGGGTAATAAAAGAGTTGTGGTTGGAGAATTCTCATCTTCACCGCCCTTGTTTGCGGTGCAAGTTAGCGTAGAGTCTGCAGCTTACCTCCGCATCGGCAGAAGGCTAGCACACCCTGTCGCGCCTTCGAGTCGTAACAAACACGTGTGGGTATCCCGTAGTCGCGATTATTTTGTCGTTACATTCTTGACCACACGAGGCATGTGTGTTGTGGACACTGCAAAGTTCGCGTAGACGGACAGCACAGCATTTTGGTGTTCAATGATCAATGATACAACTTTGTACAAAGCTAAGCTACACAATTACAAGAGAAATTCTATGGATACATGCATCGTACAATCGTGGTGGCTATCTTACAGAATTTGTGGGTATGATTCAGATAAATAGCCGCAGTCATCGAAAGGGAATATCAGAGGAATTAGAGTTCATGCACCCTTATGGTTCCATGCGATCATGACACGATCGGGGTCTTGAACATCGTTTGCACAAATGCCTTCAGATTCGGCGCGCGTTGTGGCTTCTTCCCATACACGATCAGGTACGCTGGACGTACGGTATCATTATGATAGGTGACCGTTTCTAGTGACCATTCTTAGTCTTAATAACTCGCGAGTGGTCCGGCGTACCTTCATAATTGAGGTCCCATCCAATTTCTCCCGCAATCTACAGAGAAGGTCAGATAGATTATCAAACAAGTTGTCTGTCCTCGCACCGAATGGTACCCAACCGGTGGTGAGGTTAAGTCGGGGGCATTTCGATATCTCTTATAGGGCTTGCCTACGACTACGCGACTGAGAAGCATTACCCGCAGGGAGGCACTTTCAGCAAGATTGGAAATGTAATCGTCTGCCTCTTTTATTTGTTAGGTGATGATGGATGTTAACAAAGATCTCGGGGGCGTACTCGAGGAGCAGCAAGTAGTATAGATGCCGTGTCCAAATCTGAACCGTTATCAAAATTGAGGTATTCCAATGCCAATAATACACACCGCTTGAACGAATTCTTTGAGCCTATCAGCAGATGAGGGAAGTCACAGAGGCGCGTATGTGAGGAAACTTACCACATTTGCTCACATCAAATGAGCCACGGAGAATGGAGCACAAGGAACATTGCTTGAGACCGCAGAGGAGCACACTAGCTGAGGACTCCGCCAACAAACATGCGCGGTTGGTACCGTGGAAAAGTAGCTTTTCATTTCCTTGCTTGTCTTTGGCTCTGACGGCGGCCTGGACTCTGTCCCTGCAGCAGAAATAGGACCACACACATCAGAAGGGAAGAAAGGCGCTTACCGGTAGTTGAGATAAGGCTCGAGCATAGGTTCTGGCCAGAGAACCTTAAAGATATATTGGATGTCGGGTCTCGTCTTTTTACTGTGACGCCACCCTTTGACAAAGAGCCGCTCCACTGTATTTATATCATCATCAGCATTGTGTATCAGAGGATAAATGATTGCACACCTTCCGCAAACCTGGGGCTATCTCTATCAACTCGGACCAGCCGATTTCGTCGAGCCTTGGAGGTATTTGCTGGGTTATCGAGAGAGAATTCGTCAGGTGGTGTAAGCTTCACCCATTCATCTTTGTAAGGAGATGCCATGATCAGATTGAACGGGTCTAACTGCGGTTTGTGCAGAAGGGGTGGGGAACTTGGAGAGATGAATGATTATAAGTTGGCCATAGCGGACCTCACCTCCACCAGCACCCCATCAGCACAGACAATAAAGCTGAACAAACCCATGGCCTACATGTTATAACGACGTGGACAATTAGTCATAAGCCAACCCTACCCGCGGCCTTTGTGGTTGTTCATGTCCATTCCAAAAGCAGCACAATTGGCGCGACGCCGTGTGACTCCATTCTGCGATTGAATTCTCTGCCCAATCCGATGCTATACACATCGCGTAAGTGGTACGTTGGGAGTGGAACGATCCTGTGCTTACTTACCATGCAGCATCCATGCAGTGATGGATGTGGTGTCTGGGCCGTCCGGAAAAGGAAAGTAAGTAAGATGGAGTAAGGCGCAGCTTGGAAAACACGTTGAAGCGGGCTGGCGTGTCATCCATGGTAACCCCATAACGAGCCGTGAGCTGAATTATTCTAATGTTTGACTTAGCCTAGTTCGTTCGATCCCCCTCGTGGCGATTTCATATTTTTGTCGCAAGGGACACCAGATTCATCGCCTTCTTGGAGCAGCCTATAAGACGCTCTTCTCGTGAGTGCTGTGAAGGAATTATCTCTTGAACTCCCCCTGACACGATTATCTTTCCAAAATTCTCTATCTACTTGTTGCAATTGTTGTCATATCGTTCGGAATGCTAGACACCCGACGAATCATGAAACTTTTTGGACTTGGGGGATCCCCAACCGCATCTCAATCTGCACCTGCCAGACATAAGCAGAGGCCTGTCACGCAGTACTATACTCCAAGGTGTGACAGACCTTTTTCGACATTCCCTGCTTCCTGACGTATCGTTCAGCAATTCTTTCTTGAAACCGCCTTTGCCCGATCAGTCGAACGACGGGTCAGCAGATGACTATCCCCCTCTTACAGCTCCTGTCGTTCCCGTTGGTACATCTGTAGCTCCCTTTCGTGCATCGAAGTCGGCACCAGTCCTCTTCTATGACAAAAATGACCCATTCTACGAGTTTACCAACTTTTCGCCGCATGATGTCATTTTCAAAGGAAAGAGGTATCCGACAAGCGAGCACTTATTCCAGGCTTTCAAGGTGTGTTTTTCAGACTTCTTTTTTTTTGCATGCGCTGACGTGGCTATCGTACTCTGGTCTTCGTGTCTTACATCAGTTCCTAGATGACCATCCTGAGATCGCCGAGCGGATCCGGAACTGTGGCGAAAGGCCGATGTCGGCTTTCGATGAAGCACACCGGCATCAACAATGGGTTCGCCCGGATTGGAGACAGGTCAACATAGAAAAGGTATGCGTTGGCTCTGTTTATTGCGTGCTTTTTGAACAAACTTGCTTATTGTGTCCAATCAGATGGAAATTTCCCTTCGCCTCAAATTTACTCAACACCCAGACCTAAAAGCACTGCTGTTAGGAACGGGTGATGCAGACCTGATCGAGGTAAGAGGATCCTTATCGTCCCCTGTCTCAGGTATCAAACAATTCTAGGATTCCCCACGCGACTACTTTTGGGGAATCGGAGTCGATCGTTCGGGACGCAATGAACTTGGGAAAGCTCTGGTAAGGCTGAGGGAAGAGCTACTTCAAGAACAGAGCAACCCATCCCATATTCCCACTGCCCGACGAGACACTACTCGCTTATCAGTCCAAGATCTCACTTCCCTCGCGCCCAGTCAACCGGGTCTAAATGTGGGTTACGTTCTCTCGCTAAGCCTATCCTGGGATCTAATAGTGGACTTCTGGGCCCACAGATGACTCCACCTCAGGGCAGTGGACTTTGTGAGGTGCGTCTGGGGTGCCTGTTCCACCGTCGTCACCGTCACCTGATTGATGGTAACCTTAGTTCTGCCAAGTACGACCCAAGTTCCAAAATCATCCTTATTGCGGACGGACATGCGCCGCGCAAGCAGCCAAAATGTGCAGCGTGCGTCTTCAATCCAGTCTCCTTCCTATTATACTGAGATGAAGCCTCTTTTTTTGCAGTTCTGTCACGCAAAGCCACGCTTCGGGAAGCATCCATACTGTTCAAGAACGTGCGCGGCCAAGGCGGGGAGGGGGGGTTGATCTCCCGAAATTCTTATGTCGTGAAGCACGTGCTAGTTCGGAAGCCGAGATTTGGACGTACTGGTTTTATTAATTATGACTTATATGTTAGCATCTTGTTTATCAATAAGTGTTTGGAAACACGACTCTCATATTGCTGTGTGAGCCCTAAAGGCCTAAGACATCAGTGTTAATTAAGTATACTTGAATGAATGTGACAGGTGGTGCTATCGGATGAGGTAAAGGTAGTGTTAATGAGATACAGGGTATATACAGTTATGCATGGCTTGGAGGTGAATGATAAAAAAATGTGCACAAAATTGCTGGCCGCGGCAGAGTCAGAGTAATCGTCTACGATTTACTCGTTGGAGTCAACGGAATAGCCGATAGACAGAACACGCCTGATGCCATCTGCAGTAATACATCGTAAGCATCAAACAAGCCAAAGGACATATTCTTACTTCGTATGGGGCTCATGGCCCGTGTTGGACTAAGCGCTCTCATGGGGCTACACGACCTGGAGAGCTTCTCAGCTGCTTGTGCGCTGTCGCTTGGAGCAACGAAGTCAGGATTAAGCACGACTGGAGTGAGCACAAAGCGGTCGTACATATCCGGGGAAGAAGGGGGAGAAAGAAACATAGCGGCACCGGGGTTGTCGGCAACTACAGAGCTAGCCATGCTCTCCTTCCTCGCTCTTCTACCACGGGAAAGTGCAGAGCCGGCCTTACAAGAGGTTCTACTGTTGTCACGTACAGGCATCGGGCTGGTCGCATTGCTTGGAGTGTCTTCCGAGACGAGAGACTTTGCGACAGTTGTGAAACTAGGAACTTGTTGGGCTTCTGGAATAATCTCACGTGGGAAAAGATGCGAAGGAAAGAGTCCATCGACGGAATGTTTTCCCAAAGGAAAATAGGACATCGAATGTTTGTATTGTGCTTCACGGAAGGATTTTGAGTGCGTATAACTTCCCTTCGAAGCCTGGGAGTCAGAAGTACTGTCGCCAAGGGTAGATGCAGATTCGCGTGCTATAGAGGGCAGAACATCGCTGCATTCAGCGGTTGCGTCCCCGATATTATGGATATGGAGGTGGTATTTGAGCGCCTCAACTCCCGGCAGAATATTAGAACAACCCCGACGGTGACATTGAATTCTATCTGTATGTTCCAAACCTGCGTGCTGCATCATTGCAATAGCTTGAGTTCGCTACAATCGTCGCGTCAGTGACCTTGCCCAACAACTGAACGAGAAAGGAGACGTACAGCTTCGGCAAGCGCTATCTGATCGGTGAGATGCATGTGGATTTTGGGTTTCGGTCTCCACATCATGTCCATCATGGACTGCGGGTCAACGGATGTATTGATTGTGCACATTGAGCGCCGGTCGTTAGGGATCTGAGTAATCTCCTCGTTAATTTCCGTTAAGCCATCTGTGGCGTGGTTACTTCTACGTACAGCGTGATAACAGGAATCAATCCCTTGTGCACCATTAAGGTGGTGTTCATCCTCTGACGCATATTGGGCCCGTGCAATAGAGGCATCGTCATCCTGCGCGTCGACGAATTGCCGTTGAGAAGGGCTAGTAAAGTCTTTGTAGTCTTCCTGCAAGGCATCGCTGCAGTTGACGAAGTCGGCTTCTAAAACATCGAGGGGGAATATGCCAGCAAAACGGCGAGTATCAGGTTGATTAACACGCCGATCAGAGTAGTTGCGAGCCGTGGCGTGGAGATTACGAGAAGTGGTGCTGGGCTGAGCGTTCATCCTGGCCAAAGAGAGGAAAAATACCCACTATCAGCGGTAAGAGGAACATACTGGGACTGCATTTATATGGGGAAGAAGACAGCGCTTTGATATTGCAAAAGAGCGTCCACAGTCGATTGTGGAAGTTCCACACCAAGAGTCACCCCGAAAGGCAATGCTGCTTAAGTATGGCGACCAATGTATTACGCAGTTCGTCGTCACCATGTACCATGACTGGTTGCGGTCAGAGTTGCAGCCGAATACCACATCCGGGATAAGGTTAGGGCCATATGGACAGGTTGATCAGCAAGTGCAAGGCTGGTGTCACTGTCCAACAAACCAAAGCGCCAACATCACGCACCTAATTTGCATTCAACGGTGTAGACAGACACACATGGAAGCGCTTGGATTCTACGACACGGTCAGGAGAGGAGTATGAAAACGATATGCCAAGTATTGCTAACCCTGCAAAGTTATGGACAATGTCTGGACCTGCTCGCTGGCCAAGTTGGTGGACCATCAATACTTTGATGCACGGACATTGCAACAATACCACCAACTTGGGAACCGTCCGGAAGAGCTGAAGGAGACATTCTGCGCGCGAGCAATTGGTCAATCAAGATATTTTACTTAACTTTCGTCTTTTTAGTAGGCCGCGAGGTCGTGAGAAATGTTGCAACATACTTTTCCCGGCTAATTATGGATGTACAGTTTAACTGGAGCCATGGCAGGAAGTACAATCTGTGCGAGATCAAGCATCCGTTCGATTTCCCACCGGAAGGTTACTCGCACCTACCAGGCCCTTACAAAACCTACGTTACGTCCATTTCAGACTACCTCGCTGTTGCATCGCTCGTCGAATTATCCAGGCCACGTCCCCCTCAGCACCTTTGAGAATGCATTCCTTACTGCAGGCTCCGCGTTCATGGCATTCATAGACCCAAGGCGTGGTGGTAAGCACCTTCAAGAATGTCTCGTGATTGTTGTGTTGATTCGCCCAGACATGGTAGCTGCCCTTGGCGAAACTACCGCAGGTTTTTCATTACCAAGGTTGCGTGACACGATGCTCGACTCTCCAGAAGGGCGTAGGATCCTAAAAGATCGCCCACGCATCAGCTCCGCGACCCTGGACTTGCAAAGGTTACGGGCACTTCCGGAGGGGACGTTTGGAAGAGAATATACGCGATGGCTTGAAGCATGCAATATCAACCCTGATTCTCGAGAACCGGTTTGCACATATCAAACAATCTGTTGTCACTGCGGACTTTCTGACATTCTCCGTAGGTTCGTTACGTTGACGATCCGGAGCTTGCCTATGTTATGCAACGATACCGTGAAACTCACGATCTCTACCATGCACTTTTTGCTCTCCGTGTCTCTACTCTACCAGAACTGGCCCTCAAAGCATTCGAGTTTGCCAATCTGAGATTACCCATGGCTGCATTAGCGCTTGGTGCCTCTGTCAGGATGAAGGAAGCACAGCGCAACAAATTGTGGCGCGAGTTTATTCCCTGGGGAATCAAGTGTGGCGGAAGTGCGAGGTGTCTTCTGACTGTCTACTGGGAAGAGAGGTGGGATCAAAATGTTCAGGAGATAAAGGAAGAGCTTGGTGTATGGGATCCACCAGATGGGTTGAGTATACAATCTTGAATATTGGCTACCATGTTCCACATTAGAGGGAATCCTGACTGAATTATATCAACAATGATTTTACTATTCTGGCTATCTTAGCATGTTTCATGAAAATTTGAAGATCAAACTGCTTTTAAATATCACAGAAAAGTGATTGTTACATGCATATGTACTGGTTGCATCCACATAAATTTACATATACATATAAAGGTCACACACACCATCTATCATATTCACACTGACCATGATAACCTCAGGCCATTTTCTATGCAGCACACCTAGGTTTATTGCATACATATTTCATATAGGGAATAACTAAAAAAACTATACCATGTATACATATCATATTCTCTAATCTGCTGCCAAAGTAGTACTCTCACTCTAAAAGAAAACAAAGTGTTTTCACATTTTAGGTATTAAAGACTCAAAGTACACACCTTACCAGAGCTCCCATTGCTTGCAAAAACTATGCTCTGTATTGGCATTTCAAGGTATTCATCATTTTCATCCACCTGTATGTGACAAAAATAGGATTCTTTGGCAAGCAAGCTTTATGAAGTAAATATAGGCTTTTTTGAAATGGAAACATAGCTAACTTAGCCATAAAGCATGTTGTGTAGACTATTAAAGAAATGGTAAGTAAGTCACTGTAAGTGGAAGGTAAAGTCTATGTTGAATACTCACTACCCCCCATAGGAAAACTCATAATCATATGTCCTGTATCAAGTTGAATTGCTATCCACTTTGATTTTGTTGGTCAACAAATTAAATGGCAATTCAAGGGTACCTACAATACCCACTGTAACACCAGTGGCTAGACTGCCATCAAATACCAGTGGTCACCACAACACTTACATATGCTTAACAATTCACATACCTAGTAATTAAACCAGTCTGGATGGAGAACTTTATAAGCCTTTGAACTAACAAGTCTGTTCTAAATGTAGCTGGATTAGTTGCATTTCATAATATAATTTAACCTTGCTGACCTTGTAGACAAGTAGGGGCTGTTTTTTGTGAGGATATAATACAGTGATCCAGCAATTAAGATGTCTATGAAAATAGATATCCCTAGCCAAAGGGGTATAGCCCACTACAAGGAGTTAATGAATCTGATATGTATATGATGACACTTACTGTGGCTATATGTCTAGAATCCTTGAGATTGGAAATAATTCTGTTGAAATATAAGAAGCATAGCATGTTTAGCTCATGCAATTTATATAGTGATGAACTACTTACACAAAAAACATAGAAGTGATTCCAAAGGCTAGTTCAACATGAATTAACCATTTACAATGAAAAATATAACTCCCACATGCTTCAAGCACCAAGAAGATGCACTAGAATAATTTAGTAGCATTCATGAACCATTACTGACTTGTACACACAAGAATCATTGAAATTCTCATATGTACAGTTCTTTCCACTGCAGTTGGTATTGTAAGGATCTACAATTTGAAGAGAACAGGTAAAACTACACACAGATGTAGATGCGACTGATGAAAAATGCATGGACAAGAGATTCAGTGATCACCTAAATTTTACAAGTCAGCTATGGTATTTGACCTTGAGGCTACATTACACTAGTCCCAATATATGCTCCCCATTCCCTAGCAATGTTCGGGTTACATCGTATCTCAGCCAAAGGACTATTTACGTACCACATGCATTTATATATGAGGTCCGTTGGCAGTAGAGAATCGTCGCTATGGGCGATAGCGGTCATATGACATGACAGAGCCCTGTGCCGAAAGCATTTTAAGAACCGTTATGAATGCACAGACCTACTTACACTTCTAGAGCTTGCATCACCCTACTCTTATCAGTTGATCCACCGGTCAAGACAATGCACTCTGAAAACTGACCAGATGAGTATAATCTAATCGTAGTATATCAGTATTTGTGATGCTCCCAACTCGTCCTGGAATTACTCACAATAGATTTAATCCAAAGGGAATGGTGACTATGAATGGTTCTTTTCCAGAAGTAGAGCCCGACTTGGCCTGTCAATATCAGGAAGACGCTAGGACAGACGAAATCAGCACTATCAAACACAGCAGAGCATGAGACTCACACTAACGTCAACGATAAACCCACAGAAACAGAAGGAAGACGATTCTCCATTACCCCATTGAATTCGAACCACGGGAACATTGGTGACAGGAGACTCGGTGTGAGCGTATGCGAAGCGGGCAGATGATATGCAGTTTATGTATCCACAGCATGTACTGCCGCTCGAGTGTTTGGGCAGTATTCCATACTGCCGGTTGTTGCTTCGGCCCGTTGGGTCTGGTAATAGTTTGATCCTGCATCAGTGATTGTGACACTGGCTCAGTGGTGGCACGTGTTGCAACAGGTTTGCCACTGACCACAATCAGTGCTACTTCCGACCCAATAACACAAGTCAAATCGGGGAACTCAAGGAAATTGGCGGCTACGAGTACAGAATGCCACCCAAGAAGCAAAACGCGCCATCATCTTCCAAGGTCAAGGAGGACAAGGTGATTCTATCACTCTCAGTGCATATCTTAGACTGATTGATCAAGGTTTCTCGTGAAGACCTTTGGCCTGAAGAACGTAAGCAACCCAGTTCTACGGATTGACTAGTATTGATGGCGATGGTGCCACAGAAAAACAAATCAGCCAAAGTACAGAAACAGGTAAAAGAGATTCAGGCGCAGGCCGCCGTGTCGGGGAAATCCAAGGAGACACTCGCAAAAGAAAAGGAAAAAGAGTTGCGAGCAAAGACCAAGGTGGAGGAGGAGAAACGCAAGAAGGAGGAAGCAGCCTTGTTCAAGCCTGTCCAAGTGCAGAAAGTACCCTTTGGTGTTGATCCCAAGACGATGCTCTGTGCGTTCTACAAGGCTGGGAGCTGTGACAAGGGAAACAAATGCAAGTTTAGCCATGATCTTGATGTGGGCAGGAAGGTGGACAAGAAAAACCTCTATGAAGACACGCGGGACGAGAAAATGAAGGGTCCGTCGAGTGCCTATACACTTAATCGCCACTAATATGCGCGGAATAAACTGACAGATACGATGGAAGACTGGGATGAGGCGAAATTACGAAGCGTAGTATTGTCCAAGCATGGTAACCCGCGCACCACAACAGAGGTACGTGTGGTGAAGACACTCGGTATGCCTTACTCATCGAGGCATGTAGATTGTTTGCAAGTACTTCATCGAGGCCATAGAAACGAAGAAGTATACCATTCCTTCTGACACCTGCGCGGTCTAATTTCCACTTGCAGGTTTGGATGGTTCTGGGAATGTCCAAACGGTGGGGAAAAGTGTCAGTACCGGCATGCTCTCCCCCCAGGCTTCGTCTTGAAGTCGGAGAGAAAGGCAGCGGAAGAGGCCGCAAAAGCCAACGTGATATCACTCGAGGAGTTCCTGGAGACAGAGGTAAGTCTTTGTTCCACGAGAAGGGCTCAATGTGCTTATCTCATTTTAGCGGCATAAACTAGGTCCCAACCTCACCCCAGTCACCACCGAAACTTTTGCTATCTGGAAGAAGACACGGATGGACAAAAAGGAGGCAGAGACGGAGGTGCTACGCAAAGCCAAGGAAGCGCAACATGCGGCTGGCAAGAGTACTGGCATGAGCGGCAGAGATCTAGTAAGTGCTAATTCGCACTTCAGGTCGCTCTACTTACCTGGGATCAGTTCCAATACAATCCAGAGTGGTTCGAAGATCAAGACGAGGGTGACGAGTCAGATGATTTCGATCTCGCTAAATACAGACGCGACGAAGAAGAGGTATATGCGGAACTTCGAGAGACGGAACAGGGTATCAGCGGATTACACTTGTATGAGGAAGACGATGCAAACCAGGACAGCAAAGGAGGCAGCTCTGTGGGTGACGAGTAGCTCACTTTCCGCACTATGTTTCAGTCCAACTTGAAGCATGTCTGGTCATCGTTTCGTAATATTCCGCGTGACCGTCCAAGTTCACTACTAGTAATTTCGCTTTGTTTCTTTCCTAGTAACGAACGTATTTACAACGCTCTAAACTATGTCTCGTGTCCCCCCTTCTAGACCGACGGTCAAAACGTCGTTAGTTCCCCCAGGCGCTCGTTCCCGAGCACCCTCGCCATCAAAGCCATCCACTAGTGCAGTACCATCTCCTTCAACCCCTCGTGTTCGCACAAAGTCAATCCCGAAATCGCCTTCCAAACAGACTCGCCGACCTCCACCACCGGAAGTAGAGATCCCGACCCCTAAAGTACCTTTGAGCATCAAGGAAGCCATTGCTCTCAAGCGTGCAGAGGCTAAGAAGGCAGCCACGAGACCAGTTGCTAGTAGTGGTAGTGGTTTTGATAGTTTCGACACCTTGGAGGAGGGTTTTGGCCACAGTCCGACCAAGAACGAGGTGGACGAGAATGCTG
Organism: Phylloporus aff. rhodophaeus; assembly: GCA_038094475.1. NCBI lineage: Eukaryota > Fungi > Basidiomycota > Agaricomycetes > Boletales > Boletaceae > Phylloporus > Phylloporus aff. rhodophaeus. The sequence continues at coordinate 42,065 of JBBPUD010000038.1, read as the reverse complement.
ATCTCGGGCGGTGGTCCGTGAAGGAAGCCATCGAGCGTGCTCGCAGTACGGGTACGAACGTTAGTTCACTCCCGCATCCGGAAAGCCTACCTGACAAGATTTTTACAATAGGTTCAATCAATCTTTCCTCGCGTTCATTGCCATGCCTGCCGTCTGCCTTGTTTGAGATCCACTTGGGGGTAAAACCTGACGCGTTGAAGTCAGTTCCTCAGGAACCACCAATAGGTTCTTCAGACGCCGCAGGAAAACGACCTAATCAACGCGGAGGTCCCGCGTGGTTTGAAGCACAGGATTTACAGGTTCTGAAAGCATGGAACAATGAGATTGTCGAGATTCAGCATGAGATCTCCCTCTTCGGATCGCTCAAGTCCGTCGATGTAGGTTTGCACTCAGGTTCTTACGCGTACTCTGCTGATAGATTGTCTTCAAAGCTGCATCAAAATAAAATTTGCGCTCTACCTGACACATTCGCAGACTTGACTGCCCTTACTAGCCTAGATCTTTCGCATAACTCGTTAACATCGCTTCCTCTTAATGTGTTTGCACTCCCTTCGCTGTCCACCCTAAATCTGTCGCATAATGCGCTTGTCTCCCTGTCGTTTGGCGAACCATTCTCGGGCGCATCTCGTTCGTCACGAAAGGACACCTATAGCTCCGGAGGCTTCTTCGGTCCAGTGATCACCCGAGCCAGTGTGCCATTACCACGCCTTGTGTCACTTGATGTGTCCTTCAATAAGCTGTTAGCCTCCACCATCGACTACAAGAATCTCCCCTCTGGTTTGTTCAAAGTCGATCTGTCTTCAAATCCTATCGCATTAGGGAACTCGGATTCTTCGGCCCTTTTGCGAGCATTTGGGAGTCTCAGCCAATTGAAAGAACTCCACCTAGCAAACGCGGACATTGGCGATGATGCCTTTCCGACCACTCTCCTCACCGGGGACGCTTCTCGGAGTTTCTCTTCATTACGCATCCTTGATCTCGAAGAAACGCGTGCAAGCACTGAAGCCGTGGCATTGGCATTCACCGGTTTGAAACAGTTGGTCACTTTTGATGCGACTACCGAAGAACCACATGAAGGCACTCTTAGGATAACTGTGGGGAGGAAGGTCCTGAAAGAAGCTTGGGAAATCGAAGCCGAACGTAGGACTAGACACAGAAGTGGAAGATCCCTTGGAATCAGTGGTCCAAAAACAGATGTTCCTGATCGTTTCACGCAAGAGGAGCCATTAAAGGAGCCATGGGAGATTGAAGCCGAACAAGGTTTATTGACTGAAGGCGGTCGACGGCGCGCAAGAGCGACGGCGGCAGCAGCAGCAGCAACAGAATCGACGGTCGGAACAGCGAATGGATCGTCCTCGCAGGAAAAGCGAAGCTCTGTGACTGGTATCGGCCATCCAAACTCTCCTCTACCACAAGGTGCCCCGCCGTCATTCAATTTGAACAATCCTCAGTATTATCATGCCGTCACCCAAACGCTAACCCTCCCAGCTTCTGCTCCCCTCGCGAAATCGCATGCAAGGTCATTTTCTCTGGCTACATCTGCACTAGCACGCACCACTCCAGGAAAAATTGATATCGCTTTGCCTACCCCAAGTCTTCCCATTGCCGCAATATCTTCCCAATCCTTTGCACATGCACTCAAGATCCTCATACTCAGCAACAGGAAACTAGACCTCTCCGTCTCACTGCCGTGTTTTGAACCTGACATGGACGCCGGGTTAATTCCAACTCTGGAAGAACTCGCCCTGGACGGCTGCGGCTTCCCCGACACCGTTACCGTCACACGCCAAGTCTCGGGTAGCACCACGCCCATCAAATCCAGCGAGCCCCTCCTGCCCCTCATCACGAGGTTATTTCCAAACTTGCGGACGCTCGACGTGTCGTACAATGCGCTGACGTCTAGTGCGCTGCACAAGGAGGTGTTGATGGCACTTGTGATGGCATCCCCAGGGCGTACCGGCCTGAAGCACTTCCGGCTCCGAGGGAACCGCATCACGACGCTGGACGGCTTTCAGCAGGCGGCCGAGATTTTCAAGGGCCATCGTTCCGTTCCGGATTGGAAACTCGAGGAATTAGACGTGAGGGACAATGAGATTGCGAAACTGCCACCGGAACTCGGCTTGTTGCCCCTGGATGTTTTTTTAGTGGATGGGAACGTGTAAGTGATCTGCTTTGTGGATAGGCATGTATCTGGACTGATTTGGTGTCCAAGGTTTCGGATTCCACAGAGGAGAATATGGGAACGGGAAGGGACCAAGGGTCTCTTGAGTTGGTTGCGCGGGCGTATAGAATGAAGTAGGCTGTCGCTCGTCGGGCTTGTTGTACATAACTATAGCCTAATAGCATTGTCTCATCGAGGGTATATGGTCCTGATGAACCAATCTTGGTTGCCATCGCTTTCCATTCTGATCATGATCATGATCCTGTAGCCACATCATGATGTGTTCACCATCACTTGGTACCACGCGGTGTACACCAAAACCCATCAAGCTCTATTTAAATAAACAAGTACAGAAGATGAATAGCCAGTGGGCTGTACCAGTGTCAAGGCTGCTGACCACCTTCCACCACACCGTCCGACGATGACTGTTGGACCCACAGATCATGATACAGCCCTCCCAGACGCAACAGCTCCTCGTGCGTCCCCTCCTCCACGACTTGACCATCTTTGAGAACAATGATTAGGTCTGTCGTGTTTTCTGGAATCAACACGCAAGGGCTCGAGAACGAATCAGACTTGCCTGCCTCGACCACGGTACGTAGCCTATGTGCGATAAATATACTCGTCCTCCCGCTGTGCAACAGCGTGCTATTAATGCTCTTCATAATCTCTGCCTCAGTGCGTGCATCCAGCGCTGATGTCTAGCCAGGGCGCATCAGCAAAACACAAGACTCGAAAGGGATCATGCATACAGCCTCGTCGAAAAACAGTATGGGCGGGTCCTTCAACAGTACGCGTGCAATCGCCAACCGTTGCTTCTCGCCCCCCGAGATCATCAGGCCACGTTCACCAACCGTTGTCTGATAGCCATCCGGCAGGCTCATGATGGTATCATGAACGCTCGCCTTGATCGCCACTGCCTTGACCTCCTCGTCCGTCGCATCCAGGCGTCCGTAACGCACATTGTGCATGATATTGGAGTGGAAGAGCGGTGTATCTTGTGGGACAACACCGACTGCCTTGCGCAGGCTCTCCACCTGGACATCTTGGATGTCCTGGTCGTCAATGAGAATACGGCCAGAGGAGGGATCGTAGAATCTAAACAGGAGACGGAGGACAGTGGACTTTCCACAGCCCGAAGGTCCTACAATAGCTACTTTTTTACCCGCTGGAACAGTAAACGAAAGACCGCGGAATATAGGACGGTCAGGATGATAGCCAAAATTGACATTTTCAAAGCGAATGGAGCCGCCTTTCAACGCTAGCGGCTGTACCCCGGGTTTGTCCTGCACGAAAATAGGTAAGAGGCGGCCGTAGAACATCATACCGATGCCAACCTTGAGTGGCGGATTCTCCGTTTGGAGTGTGAACAACACTTCCATGTCCAACAGATTCTGGCGGAGTTCACGGTATATGCTGCCCAAAAAGTTAAGGGGAAGGGATAACTGGAATATCAACTGATTAACCATGACGAGATCGCCAATGGTCATAGTGCCTGTACGTTATTTTATCACGCCACTCCAACCACCTATCAGACATTTCTCACCGTTGAGGACCCCTTGTGCAGCCAGAAACATGGTCGCCGTCAATGCTGTGGAAAATATGACGTTTTGGCCCGAATTGAGGTATGCCAAGGAAGTCGTGATCAAGACCGATGATTTCTCATACTGCTTCAGATGGGCGTCATACTGCGCGATTTCGTACTTTTCATTGTTGAAATGCTACAAACTCGGTCGTAAAAAGCGCGGTGGAAAATGGGCAAAGGGCAGACCTTGACGGCTTCGTAATTGATAAGGGAGTCAACCGCGGACGAAGCAGCCATGTTATCGGCCTTGTTCGCGTTGCGCCGAAATTGTGTTCTACCGAGCGTGTGAGAGTGTCGGACAAGGCACACGTGGGTTGGGCTCACCTCCACGAAGTGGTTCGGACGGTGAACCAGGTATATGCGGCCAACGTGCCCGCCGTTATCGCGGCAAAGTCCCACCCGAATTTATACGTCTGGAAAGTGGTCTGTCAAGAGGTCGATAGACAGGGGACGCCACCTACGAGAATACCGCAGACCATGGATATCTCCAAGGCGGTCGGGACGATGCGGAACAGAATGGCCTGCAGCATAAACGTGATCCCTCTACTAGCCGGTCAGCAACATAAAGGTCGTGTTGGAAGAGCGAAACAGACTTTGTTCCACGATCAATGGCACGCGTGAGACCACCCGTCTGTCGGGAGAGATGGAACTTGAGGTCGAGGTTGAGCAACTGCTCAAACGTTTCTCGAGAGACCTTGCGTATGGCGCGCTGCCCAATGTTGGCGAACACTGCGTTCAAAAGCTCACCGAATACGGTCGCGCCGATGCGGGCAGCACCGTCTGGAGGAGTGTGAGATGGGCATGTGGGCAAGGTGGCTACGCACAGCCGAGGATGAGCGAGCCCGCGACGACCCAGACGGTCGATGTGGACGACATGTCAAGATTGAGGGCATCGATGACGTCCTTGAATAGCTGCGGGACTTGCACGTTCAATACCTTGAGATGGGTGAATGCAAGTCAAGAAGCATCAGAAACAAAGGAACCTTTCCGCTGATGAGGAGGGCGAAACCGACGACGACGCGAAAACGGGTGTTCCAATCGTGCTTTGGCCAGACGTTGCCAATGAGCCTGCGCACGACCATCCAGTCCTTGCGGCGCTGCTCCTTGGCGGACACGCGTTCGGGGCCATGTTGGTTGTGGAGCGGGGCAGACGTAGAGAAACGGAGAGCGAGCGGTGTCGGGCAGGGATGGAAGCGATGAACACACAGCAGGGACTGTCTCGGAAACGACGCCCTCGAAACAGCACGACGGCAGACACTCGCCAACATGGAATGTGGTCGATCACTAGCACTGCCTGCATTCCACTAAGAAATGAACAAGTACAGTATCCAAGCTTAACCCGCATGCGAATACAGATACAACACCGGTGAATCGATGGAAACAGCTCAGCTACAAACGTGTCGTGGTCGTACAGGGATGCGATACATCGCAGTGCCGGTAACATAAGGTCGAAACAGAAAATCCTTACTGTGTCATAATCGTCATCATGAGTCGGATTTGGGCAAAAAGCATCATGCCCATGTGTTGCGGGCCCACCACCGCTTGTTCGCTCCCCTGACAGCCCACTCGGAAACGCTGTCTGTGGTGGCGACGTATATCATCCCGCCCTGAGGATCGAAGCATGTTCCTGCGATATCCAAATCAGGATTCGATGTCTGTTCCGATACAGGATTGGCGCGTGGGGTCATTCGGCGGCCAGAAGGAGGCAATATGCGGGTACTCGTGTATCGCCCGAGGGCGGTGCGAGGTGGTGTGGGAGGCGTTTGCAGTGGAAGGTGGATGGAAGGCGGCGGAGAAGAGGAGCGGGAAGGCGCACGCGATATGCAGTCCGCCTCTGGTTCGTCAACATCCATGCTGTCTACATCATCCCTTGGATCAACATCGACGTCATTATTGCCATGGAAGTGTGGATTAGCAGTGCCTCGCATTGGAGGCTGTGGGTACACATCCGTTCGATGTGCAAGATATGCACGGACTGCCCGACGAGAAAATGCTTCTCGAATGTTTTCTTGAACCGCGTTTTCCCCAAGTGGTAAGCCGAGAATGTCGCTGTAATTGTAATTTTCACCATCCTCACCATCCCCACCATCCCGACGCCGCGGGACCCGATGTGGATGCCTCCGTGTGTACAAGGGCCCACCATTGGGGAATGAATTGACGTAAAAACCTTCTTCCATAGTTCGAGCTGCACGCGGTGGCTGCGAGTTTTCCCTAGCGTGTGGCGTAGCAGGGAGGTGGCTTGCATCAGACGATGCGGAAGTTGTTGACGGACGCCGGTACGGTGTCAAGCGTGACACTTCCCGCTCCACGACAGGGATGCGAATGATATCTTCTGATTCAAACGTGCGGGCATCGATCACATGGAGGAGGCTTGTATGCTGTAAAAACATGAATAAACTCGCGTAAGCTCCGTAGAGGCGGGTCTGACCTCCGTGAATGTCATAACCTCGTGCCCGGGATAACCATGTGCGCCACCGGCGCCAAACTTGACATTTCGAGCACCCCATCCGGGGGCCTTTGAATTACCTCTTGTCCAATCCCATGGGTCATCGCTGAGCAAGTTGCTTCCCTCACCATTTCCGGGGTGCCCAACAGGTAACCTAGTCTTGTTCGTTTGAATGACTTTGATCGGTTTCGTGCTACGCACGTCCCAAACGGCCACGACACCTTCTTGAGAAGCAACTGCAAATTTCATGCCATCATAGGAGAATGCAGTGGAGAAGGATGCGGAAAGGGAGGACGAATAGAGTCTGGTATCGGGAGGAGGAACATCGAGGGTAACAATAGGGGCGAACGTCATACAACGACCTCCGCTGAGGTGGTGAAGATAGATTCGTGGTGAATCTCCGACAGACAGGAGCGTTCTCCCGTCTGGAGATATCGAGGCTGGAACAGATTTGGGATCAATGCAAAAGACGAAGAGGTGGACACGAGCATACAATGGTTGATAGGCTCCTCGAGCTTCAGGTTTCCGGATTGCCGAAGGTCTTTTGGGAGAGATTCGCCGCGAACGGCAACATCGTAGAAACGCACCGTGCAATCATTGTTGCTGACGATGAGGCGGGGTTCGACGCTGCTCTCGGCGGACTTTGCCAGGCTCAGTGAGCTGAGCAAGACAGAGTTGTTGATGGAGCCGTGTAGTTTCTTATAGTACTGCCAGATTGTAGTGTTGGACCGTAGGTGAGGGGAAACGTCACCCCCCCGAGACCGCGAGGACGGCTGATGAAGGGAGAGGTGTATTTCGGCCTCCTGGCCACCTGCGGCGAAAAGGACGGCGCCTGAACTGGGGAGCAGGACGGATGAGAGGGTGTTTGGGCTGAAGGAGAGGTTCGCGATGCTCCGGACGGCCTGGAGCGCGCAAGTAAGATGGGACACTGGCACGAGGCAGGGGAGAACGCACAGCGCCAGGGTCGTAGAGGTCATGTTCAACGATAGAGTCGTTTTGTACATAGTTTACAAGACCTGGCTCCTGAGGACAAATGATGAGATCACGAAGCTGGCTGGAAGAGGAGAGAAGCGGTGTATGAGCAAGAGATCAGTGCCAGGGCAGTCGGGGAAAGAGCGGACGTACACATGGCCGATGGTCACGTCGGCGGGTAAAATGTTGCTCGGCACCGTCGACGCCAGCAGGGAGGGGTGGCGGGCCATGATGAGCCCGTCGGTGGTGACGTTCAGGACGAACACATAGTATGCCCTCGGCCCGTCTTCTTGACCGCGTGACTATCACGTGATCATGAACCCAATGTGCACCGCATTTGCAAAACCAGTCGACATTGACGACGACGATGAGCACCGACGAGCCCGCACCGACGGTTGAACCAGCAAAGCCCAAGCCGACGAAGAAGCTGAAGCCAGCCAGGAAACAAGTTAAACCAGGCGACGTGGAGAAGAAGGAGACTGTGCAGACTGGCAAGGAATACAGTTAATCCATTCCACTATATCCTGCGTGGGCACTGTCTCTGACAAAGTGCAACAGACATCTGGTATAACAAATGGGCAGGTGGAGATCGCGAGGACAACTATTCAAAGTGAGTGCTACTGCCAGGCCTGTGATCCCTGAGGCCAACTACAGCTCAGTAAAGTCAAGTCGCAATCACGATGCAATGTCAAGAAAGACAGCGGTCTCACTCGTGCCAACCAAACTGGCATCCGATACTGCTGTCTCTTCTATGCACGGGGCTGCTGTCCCTATGGCTGGGAATGCAATTATCTCCACGTCCTTCCCGACGTTGACAACCCACTACCGGACAGCTCAAAGGATTGCTTTGCAAGAGACAAGTTTGCCGACTACAGAGACGACATGGGTGGAGTGGGTAGTTTTAACCGGCAGAACCGTACGCTCTATGTGGGTCGGATCAAGGAGACAGGTCCTGGACCTGAGACGGAGGAAATCGTGGACCGCCACTTCAAGGAGTGGGGGGAGATTGAGAGAAGTATGACTGTCCTTGAATGAGTAATGGTTGCTGATCTGAACCAGTTCGGGTGTTGCAGTATCGAAGCGTTGCGTTTGTGACGTACGTATCGGAGCTCAGCGCGCAATTTGCCAAAGAAGCGATGGCATGCCAATCACTGGACAATGACGAGATCCTCAATGTCCGATGGGCCACTGAGGACCCTAACCCCGTGCAAAAGGTGGCAGAGAAGCGTCGCCTAGAGGAACTGGGGCAAGAGGCTATCAAGGCACGTATGGATCCCCGCATTGTCGAAGCGATGCGAGCAGTGCGTGCGCTGGAAGACGGAGATGTGCTCGAGGAGGAGACAGAAACCGACGCTGATTCACACGAGCTAAAACGAAGGCGGATAGAAGATACGCCACAAGGACGACCGATGGGTCTGCTGAGTGCAGATACGCTAGAGGGTCTGAGGTATTTTGCGGAGATACGGCATCGGAGTGGGCCCCCGACTGCGAAACCGGTGACGACGGAACTGGGATTAGGATTGGGAGAATATGGAAGCGATGGGGAGGACTGAGTATGTCGTTGGTGAGAGAATGAACATCCACAAGGTGGCGTTGTGCCTTGGCTCGTTGGCACGCTTCCAACTGCGCAGAGCCTCGTGCCCTTTCCTAGGACACAGCCACCGCGATATTCCCGCGTCACCGCAAAGAAAAAGCGCCTGTACGTACATGTTGGCTGGTCAAAGAACACGTTGTGAATGCGTGCCGACAGTTGGGTGGGTCAATTGTTCCCTAGGCGCCTACTCGTCCATGGTAGTCGGAGGGAACAAGGTGGTACAGTCACGTGACAGATGGCAGTGTGCACAGCCGTCATTCTACTCAGAAACTTTCTGCGAGGCTGTATGTTCGAATAGAAATCCTCCATAATATACCATGCACACCCATCCAATGCCGACACGTCGTTTGTGTGCTCTCTTTCTCCCTACGATGGTTCTATGGGCGTCTCGTTCCGTTTGGTTACGTTGGCCGCTCATCCTTGCCACGCCTACCCTTTAAATACTCGGCGTCCCCTATATAAGCATCCCGATCTTCCGCTCCCCTCCTCCCAGTCACGCCTGTCCCCCCTCCTCCTCCTCCCCCGCACGCAGCCGCTATGAACTTCTCCTCCTCCTTGCCCTCAGACGTCCCCGCAATCCACATCCACCGCGCAGACGACAACTCTGCACTGTATGTCTACTTGCTGTGTCAACTCCGTCATCTCATCTCTCCTCTAGCTTCAATGGTGGCGATATGTTCTCCGTGGACTTCAACTCTCTCCTCCAAGACGCCAGTGTCTATGCCTGCTCACAAGGCTTACGGACCGACTGTGAGTCGCGCGCATTCTACATGGTTGCGCCACACTCATACATGTTGCAGTTCCCCCCTCCAATCCCATCAATCCCTCCGAGTTGGAGGACCTCCCTGAGCTTTCCCACCTCACGACGACGACGACGAGCCAGCCCTACCTTACCAACTCTGGCTACTCTCTTCCATACTCCATCGTTCAGGAGAACACCTCTGATGATCGAGGTCTCTCCCCATCCTGCCTCGGGAGCCCCCTCCCGTCTCCTACTCCTTCCTTTGGTAGCTCATTGTCCCCCTCATCCTTCTATGACCCCTTTGCCTTCTCGGACACTGAGTTCTGTCCTTCTCCTGACACGCCCGACAGCCAAACCTTCTGGCCATCCCACGCCCTGAGACATCAGAGCAACGAGTCTCTGGTCTCGCACACTTCCCTCGCCCCCGATCCATACACCCTTCCCGGCTATCCGCATGCCGGGCCTGGGCCTCTTCGTCCTCGCGCAAAGTCATCACCTTCGCGCACCGGACCAGTGGCGAGCAAGGCAATGCTCGAGGCGAATGGTCGACGTCGTCGCCACCCTCCACAGTTTACGTGCGAAGAGTGTAGTCAGACATTTACTGCACTTTTCTCGCTCAAACGTAAGTTTCTGCGTCTCGTTATGTGCCGCCGACTCAAGTACGCCACAAGGTCACACACAATCGCACACTGGGGAACGTCCCTTTGCGTGCAGCATCCCGGGCTGCTCCCAACGATTTTACAATAGCAGCGACTGCAAGCGTCATGAAAAGAGCAAGAAGCGTCATAAGGACCTTTTGGTTCAATGATCGATCTCGCCTTCATGGTCGCGTGTCGATCGATCGCGATGCACCGAAACGGCCAATCACTCACTGATATCCACGACTGTCCGAATTTATGATCCCATCTTCGTATCCCTATTGCATCTCCTCGCTCTGAACCTGTTAATGTCAACACTACCCGCAGGACGAAGTATACCCTGACATTAATACCCCGTGATAAACTACAGATATCTTTTGGAATGTCTCCTGACTCATTCGTTGTTTCTGCTTATATCTGTCCACTGAGCATCTCGCATTTTTGTATTAACTAGATGGTAGCGATAGCGTTTCGAATCCATGGCGTCTTAGGTTAACTGGTCGAGTCATGAGTATACGGATCCGCGCGGGGCCACAAGTGTGGCGGTGCCACATATGACCTTGTCAGGCCAGCTGCGGCGACGGAGGGCAAGGCAAACGTTCGCCCAAGCGAATGAGAAAATGAACCGCGGGCGAGAGACGCCGTGGTCGCCAACAGAAATATCCGTGTCCAATTCAGAAACAAGTACCTCGGTAACGGCAGTACGGCAACAAGACGTGACCCCGCTCGTGCGATAATGCTGACGAGTCCGAGGACGTGCAAGGCGGTTCGCGGGATGCCCCATATGCATACGAGCCCAAACGGGTACAAAGGCTATTCAAGCCCAACGTTCACCGAACGCTCGCTCTCTTGATACCAGGTACAAAACTGTGGAGCCGCCTTCTGCGCGGTGTGCATCCGCCGCAGTAACCAAGAGTCCCTGCACGAGCGGCGGCGTAGTATCAAGTGGCGGGTCGCCAGGACGAGTGCGAGCGGCGAAGGCGGCAATCAAGCTCAAGGATTGGCCAGATTTCCTTGGCATTCTTGAGCTCTCCCAGGTTGCGAGGTTGTCCTTGTAGCGAGTGATCCGGCTTTCGGGGAGGATGGCGAGAGAGGTCACCGTACCTCGACGCTCCGAGAACGTCCGATGAGGAGGCAGAGGGCACGTAATGTGTTAATGATGCACAGCAGGCGATGCGATCAACAGCCCGAGAGAAAAGGTGCCGAAAGCTGTCCACCAGACAAAGAGTTAGTCAAACCGTTATGGGGTTGCCGTCGATACGACCTCATAGTGGTGCGAGTTACCAGACTAGGAGAACAATACGATCCCGGAACAAGGCTAGTACTTTCAATACAAATTTAACGTTTGAAACGCGTCAACGTTGCAAGCACCTTTGATGTCTAGGGTCTTACCTTCAAGGGGGGGGTTCATTCACGCTGGGGATCTTGAGCCGAGTGATGAATCTGTCTCACGACGAGTCGCCAGTTGATCAGTGGCGATTGTACTCGCCCGAGATTACCTCGGCATCACCTTGGCTATGATTGCCGACGAACTTTTGAAGTATGGGCACAACCAAACGATCAACAAACTTGGCCGGGACTTGACCGGTGACCGGCGGAAACTCTGCACCAGGCATCAATGCATCACCGCGTCTGTGCGCCTTCATCTCATTACGCGTAATATATTGCGTGAGATGGGGTGCTATCAGCAGTTGAAACGATCGAGCCAAATATTCAAATACGCAAGTATCTGAATCTGTTTGAGTCAGAGGCTCCAAATTCCAGCCATGGCACAGACTCCCTCCAACTCACCTGGTGACCGTCTCTCAGGACATCCAGTCTGGTCCGTTCTGTCAGACCCCATGATCGACACCCCCGTTGAGCTGGAGGACCTCCTTGCGCTCTCCCGTCTAACGGCGACCGGCCAGGCAGGCAATGATTATTCCCCCCAACACACGTCCATCGTACAAGAGAATACTTCCGGCAGCTCATTGTTTGAGCCTCTCCTTTCTCCTTCTCATGACACTCTCCATGAGAAATTTCCACCCAACGTGATGTCTTTCCCATCCCCCATCTCGAACGTGCCTACCCTAGCTGGCTATCCACATCCCAGCCGTGGTCCTCTTCCACTCTATGAAAAGTCATCTTCGCGCACCGGACCAGTGGCAAGCAAGGCAATGCTCGAGGCGAAGGGCCGACGTTGTCGCCTGCGCCCTGCAAAGTTCATGTGCGAAGAGTGTGGCCTGACATTTACTGCACTTTTCTGGCTCAAACGTGAGTTTCTACGTCTCGTTATGTGTCGCCGACTCACTTACGCCACAAGGTCACACGCAATCGCATACTGGGGAACGTCCCTTTGCGTGCAGCATCCCGGGCTGCTCCCAACGATTCTACAATAGCAGCGATTGCAGTCGGCATGAAAGGAACAGGAAGCGTCACAAGGACCTCGGTTTGGTTCAATGATCGATCCCAGCCTGTCGATCGATCATGACGCACTGAGGTAGTCAATTTCCAGCTGATACCCGCGACCATCCGAATCTCCGTATCTATATTGGGCACCTTCTTGTCTGTAACACTATGCGGGAGACAAACCATGTGCAGACCATGCCCGGGATAAACTGATGTCTTTGGCATGTCGGACTTGTTCGATGTGCTTATCTTATCTACTGAGCCTATCTCCGTATCCAGTCGTGGCGATAGCGATTTGAATACATGTACATGACGGTATCGGACTTGGTCCATGCCATATCAAATGCACCATATGGATGGACCACGAAGCAGGTCATTCGCCGCCCCACGTCCGTCGAGGGCGGTGTCAATACGACCCGTTGGCTGGTGGGGGAACGTTGAGGCAAATAAATAAATCCCGGTGAGAGAAGGACAAAGCGCCGACAGGTCTGGAACTATATCCATATCCGTTGACGGACCCAATTCAGAACAAAAAAAACCGAGGTATACGTACGACAAGAATACGAAACAAGGCGCAAACCCGTCTCGATCGCCGCGTGCAACGTGTGAGTGACACGTCCGTGCCCCGGGCAGTTTGTGGCAGTCTAAGCTTCTTGGGGTATCAAACATTCCGCTCTCGATATCAGGTACCAACCGTGGGCCCCGTCGTCGCCTTCGCACCACAGCGTTAAGGACACCGCAGTCGAGTAGGCACCAGCATGCAAGGTCCATGCCAGCACGGACAGCGGCGCAGTATGACATCTGTCAGCCGTGTGGATGGTGTGACTGAGCAAAGGAGCAGCTGCGGGAACGGTAATCAGGAAGAACATCGAGGAAGAGACGTGATTGATAAGGGCACTTTCGACTTTCCTAGGTGGTGAGAAGCACAGTTGATCACAGTAGTTACACCGAGTGATCCGGCTGCCATGGAGGATGAGTTCATTGCATGCCTGATAAGGAGCTCGAGCGAGCGATGAATGTGCGCATGAGAACCCAGGCCCGGATCAAGGTCTCTGCGATAGCCAAAAGAAGGGGGTGCTAAAAGCGGTCCACCAATCGAGGGTGTGCGACCAGCTACTGTGTCTGTGTCCGAGAAGGGCTAATGATGAATGATGCTGGCCGGAACACGAACTCATCTCGAAACACGCCGCACAAACGTTACCTGTACCTTCCCTGTGCTTTGAGATTTAAACCCATGTTAGCAATCTGCCGGGCAATGAATTCATTTTTGGAAAGACGTCAGACATCCGCCCTTGTTGATCGGCGGCAGTAGGGGTAGCCAAAACGGCTTTCCGTCACTTGAACTGCAATCCCCAGCCAAAATATGGTAGATGAACGAAGAAAACACACAACATGACTGAGTTCCGAACAGCGTCTAGCGGATCGGCATGCACGGACCTTGAAGTTGCCCAATTGACTTGAACGAGAGCCCAATCTGACCCAGATCAATTGATAAACAGTGCCAACATATCATTCAATTCTTGTGCGTTCATTCTGTGCGGCGTGCCCTGTATCGTGTGATGATGATGATGAATATCAATTCCGAGCTGATCATCCGTACGGACTCGGTGATGGAGGTGGCGTCCGTGTTGCGGCCGAGGTTCGAGTCAACACGGCTCGAGTCATGCGGTCGGGTACACCACTCGACCGCTCAGATGCGCCCATTTCCTATCATAACCCAGTGCCATCGTTACGGTCCTTTACCCTTTCTAGACCCAGATACGAAGGAGACGGATGCGGTACATATGGAGCAGATAGTAGGAAAACCCCCAAAACGTCCCTCCCGGATCAACAGACGCGGCACCTTCGTAGGGTGCGGCAGCACGTCGGGGCTAGGAACCACACCACGATCCAATCACTGCTCGGTGAGGAGAGTATTGATGCCGGGGTCGATGCATTAATCAGAGTTCCTGAGATGGCTCCAAATTGCCTAGGTTGGATTGTTTTGGTCACCAACTATAATGCACGCTGAGATTAGTGATGGGTTTATCATCAAACTGTTTTCTCCTTGGTAAGCGGTTCATCTGAAACGGTTTCTTCGGTGGAACGTCTGGGTAAAGACCGACGAATTCTCAGCTAGAATGGTATGCCCCTCGATGCTGTAAGTTGATGTTTTCCAAATCCTGTGGCTGGCAAACACTTCCACCTCAATCTATGATGGAAGTTCTCAGGGGAAATAATAAGCGAAATCGCAATATAGTATATACTTCGGAAGTGAGCGACTACCTCAACCCCCTTACGAGATTATTCTTCAGCACGGAGATAAAATAAGGGCTTTTGTAGCATGGAGAGGCTATGTTCTTCCACTCGTTGGCTGTTTCAGCGAGCATGTGTATACAACTTCCGAGGGCTTGGGAGGATTGCATGCGACATTGCAATATGGATACGGAAGCGATAGCGCATCGTCTTATCCGGTGTTCTAGGACTAACGATAGGCACGGACTATGCATAGTGTTTCAAAGCGAGTATCACCCATGCTGAGCTTATTTTAATCACGCCGAGGTAGAAGAAAACCACCGTACGAGTACCTAACAGCGTTACAGGCCATTATGCAGATTCTATGCACAGGAAACCTGTGCCTCCTTTACTTAGTGGTGGTGTACGTCATGGTGCTCAGGACCATGGTAGTCGAGTTTGTATACTACGGGAGAATGAGCAAAACGACGAGATGGATAGTGAACTCTTACCCGAACCACATTCCGGGCAACGGCGGTTTTTGTTCTGACGAAGGGTTAACCAATGAAGTTCGTGCGAGTCAGCTGGCGAGCCAGTGCAACCAACAATACGCTCGGTGTCCTGTAGAGACCAGTGAATAAACGCGACAGAATGTGGGCAAAGACGAACTGACCAGAGAGTAGACCTTGATAGGATCTTGGAGGGTGCCTACGCGGCTCGAGTCAAGAGGTTGCAAATCAAAGGCGTCATAGCCCTCCATTTCGCCCATGAGCTGGAAACGCTCTAGACCTGTTGCTTGTTGTTCATCCGTGGGGATTTCGCCCGTTTTTCCACCAGGACCGAAAAGTTGAGGAGGTGGGGCGCCCGAGCGGCGAACGGTGGAAGTAGAGAGCGCTCGAAGTGCGGTAGAGTTGATTGGACGAACAGCAGAAAGGGCCACTGGGCGAATGGCACGGAGAGCGGTGTTGAGCATAATGGTCGATGGGTACAAACCGGAATGGGATGTGACGCGTGACGCGTGACTCGGAATGTCCTGTCACGAGTAACCAGTGATGTCGTTTCGGTGTACACTGTACTCTACTGTACCTACATGAACGAAGGCTATTAACATGCTTTTGTTTGACTCGAACTGCTGTCTTTCCGTGACCCCATCCCAATGCTCGTTGCGATGCCGTTCTGTCGGCATTATTTCGAATGCTGGCTGACCATATTAGGCAGGCGTTTAACGTTAGGCTAAGCGGAGGATGGAGCTCGACAAGTCGTAAACTAATATTTTATAGTCTGTTTGTTTTTAGCCCGCCCGCCTCGACACTCTTTCTCTTCCCTTTCCTTCCTTCTGGACACTCAACCCTGCCGGGGACAATGGCAGCAACGCATCGCACAGGTTCCCCTGAGTCCGCCACGCTGGTCGTTCTCCAAGCCTACGATGACACAACAGCACAATACAGCTCGTCACAGGCCGCCAGCGATACTCGACCCGATACAGCAGAAATCTCGAGTCCAGACGACTCGCCGACCCGATCTGACTTTCGGCTTTCGGCAATATCGTGCTCCTCCACCGTCAATTTGGTTCCACCGCGCTCGAACCGTGGCTCTCGCGGCGAGTTTAGAGAGTCACCCTTTAGATGGATCCATCCTTCACTACCAGATCTTTCGGCACATGAGCAGGAACCTGGTTTCGAAAATGCCTCGGACAAGGGCAAGAAGCCTACCATGCGGATGTGGGAGGGCTGGAAAGTTGTACTATTCTGCTCTTGTGAGGTTACAGTTGATCTTTCTGGGGCTTCATTGTGATTCGTCTCTAAATACAGGGCTGAACGTCTTGTTGTTACTCATACCCGTATCAGTGAGTCGAATCTGCTGACAATCCATGTGAGGCTGATCGGACGCAGTGGGTTCTCAGTTCCGTCATGGAGAAAGATCCCAAAATAGTGTTCATTTGTGAGTGATGGATTTCCGTATAAAACACAAACATTCAAGGGTTGTAGTTTGTATCCTCTCGATGATCCCCCTCGTAAAGGTATTCTTCTAGTGAGGCTGACCTTTCGTATCGTTGACTTTACATAGCTTCATGACCTCTCCATCAGAGAGCTAGCCATTAGGTTCGGTGGAACAAAGACTGGACTGCTCAACGCAAGCATGGTATGTGGTACGACATTTGAGCTATTGCTGATATCTTATCCGGATTTAAGAGTAACACGTATAGCCCTTATTTTGTATGAGACTATTGACTAACTGTTATCTCTCAGCGTCGAGCTAGTTATTGCGGTTAGCATGAATGCATTCAAGGTCGCTAGTTGAATTACCGACTAATTGGAATCTACAGATAGCTGCGTTGCGAAAATGCGAGCTCCGCGTCGTCCAATCCTCATGTCTGTCATCCCCCTGTCGTAATAAGTCTATGCTCATTCCGGGAGGCCAGTGATCGGCTCGATGTTGAGCAAACTTTGTAGGTTTCTTCCCGTTACGTGGGCACGGCTTTCCTTATATCTTCATGTGGTAGTGCTAATCCTCGGAATGTGCTTTTTCGCTGGTGGGCTGCGATTTTCGGAACAAGGACTGGATCAGAGTAAGCCCAGCTGTCGAACTATTACAGCCTGCTGAGCTCCAGAGCAGCCGCAACTCAGATTCATTCTTCATTGCTTAGCATCAGTGTCGGTGCATTACTCTTACCGGCGGCATATCACTTTGCTCTCAGTGGAGTGCGTGAATCGGGATCCGTTGAACAGAGAAAAGATATATTGAAGATGAGTCACGGAGTAAGTATCTCACTCGCCCTGGGTGGTATCTCACTCAGTTCTTTGACAGGTGTCCATCGTTCTCCTCTTCAGTGAGTAGAGGATGCCAACTACGAACATTATTTATCCAGACCTTGAAACAGTCTATGTCTTTTACCTTCTCTTTCAATTTTGGTCGCATCGACACCTTTACAAAGATAACAAGCAAAAAAGCAACAGGCTGTCTGTGAAGATCCCAATCAACTCTCGCTTTATCCCACCGAAGCGGATATTCACCGGGAATACTTTGAAGACATCACGGTCAGATTCTGAGTCTTTGCATTGGAAGTCTTCGGCGACTACAGGGACAAAGACTAGCGCATTTCCCAGTGGGGCATCCAGCCTCTGTTCGCCTTCAGAGGTGACCTTGACAACACCTTCGCTCAACGCACCTTTCAACACCGAAAAGACCGTCGGTTCGAATCCCACCATCCGTCTGGTTACTCAAGCATTAAAAGATTACGGGACCGAAGGCCCTTCTGGGAGCTCACCTCTCTCTCGGCCGGTATCTCGAGTGCAATCCATGGACGAGGTGTCAACTCAAATTGAAGACGATTGTCGCAGCGCGTCTGAGCCTGCCGGCGCTTTTATGGCGCCACCGCATGATCAGGGGTCCACTCTTTCTAACGAGTCATTCAAAGAGCCAAAATTGAGTCTGACCCTGACACTATTTTTGCTGACCGTAGTGACTATTGTAAGTAGTATCACCCGACACGGTATACAAGCAACTGAAAAAGTCTAGCTGGCTACATTTAACGCAGAAGACCTTGTGGAAAGTATGGATGCAATAAGCACATCAATTAGCAAGCAGTGGATAGGCTTAATCCTCCTTCCGGCTGTCAGCTCCATCGCAGGTAAGCTGGAATCCATCTAGGGTCGAACTTGCAGCCATCAATCGCCCTGAAATAGAGTGTGTCACTGCAATGAATGTCTCCGTGAAGGATCAACTTGGATTGAGTGTCAGCGTTGCTGTTGGGTCTGCAATAGTGTGTTTTTCGCCAACCGATCTTCTTGATCCAGCGTTCAAACTGACTCTTCCAATCCAAGCAAATCACACTACTCATCATTCCGTGAGTCAACTGGTATCTAATCTATTTATACACAAATTGATGGTGCAATTAAAAGTTTCATGGTAACCCTCGGATGGGGAATAAACAAGCCATTGGCTCTACTTTTTGACCCATTTGAGTCTGTCGTAAGTTGTATTCATACGAGTAAACCAATCCCAGCCTTACCTCCTTCGTCTTAGGTACTCTACATCTCTGGTAAGTGCTTTTTATGGAACAACGTCAAGTGTTAACGTTATGCTCTAGTCCAAACAATGAGCCATGTCGTCTCAGACGGGAAGTCTAATTGGCTGGACGGCGCTATCCTGATTTGTGAGCTCCCTGAATCGTTGGGCGATACGGACCTAATCGAAAACAGCACTATACGTGATCATTGCGGTTTCGTTCTGGTATTATCCAGGTATTTCAATAAGATCGGCGTAGTGATCCTTGGCATTAATATCTTATTAGGCCAACCAAGTGAAATTGCTGCCTGTGCTGTCAGTGTCGGCTCATAGGCCTGAAATGCGACACACATCTCTACGACCTACCATTTTAATGGACACCTTTCCATACCTATATCTGTATCTACCCTAGCATCTTCGCAGTGTATATTCTACCATTCTTTTCAAGCAACTTTCCTTTACAATGTCACTATCGAGTGTCCTATCCACTAAATGTTCAAATGTTCGGTTTGTAAGACCTACGATAAATAATAACGATCACCTGAACAGTGTAGTCCGTTAGGTGTGAAAAGGCGGTTACACCGGGATGCGAGGCCCACCAATATGTCCCATACCAGGTTCCATGATCCAGACTTTCCTTCCGTCTCCATAATGATGCCCCTCGCCTTCGGAGTGGTAGTGCTCAAGCCAGGCCTCTCGCAAACCCTCGTCGACGGCTCCCGTGACTATCCTGACTTTTGGGAAGGCCTTGTGAAGTACTGACAGGCCTCCATTACGAGCCACCAGGAACGTGACAAAAATGATGTGATCCTGCTGGACACCATGGTCCAGTAAAGTGCGGATAGCCATGAACGCGGATGCGCCAGTGCCGATCTAACATCGCAACAATATGCGCAACGAAGAGAACAAGCGCAGACCACTTACCTGTGCATCCAATAGAAAGACCCACGTATCTACTGCGAGATGTCGCTGACGGATACATTTGGGGAGCATGACGTGCAAGAGGAGCGGTTCTCCTGTTCTTGCGTCCGACTGTACCAGTAAGGAACCGATGGTCACATCGCTCAGCACGCGTTGGAGACCTTTTTCGAGCGGACCACCTCTGAAAAGTGGATGTGAGTCGGGTTCGTGAAAAATACCGATCAACGTACGATCGGATGATAGACACACCACAAATATGCTACAGGATAGATTGAGTTTCGAGAACACGATTGTGGCATGAAGATACCTTGACATCGAGCTCTTTGCCGGTTGTTTCCGATTCCGTTGGTGTAACAATGACCTTGTCTCTATACGGAAGGAGTTCCATTGCCTTTTCTACCAGAAAAGTGGCAAGTCTATCGACGAAGAAGATAAAGTCTTGTCGAAGAGTTGTCTCGTCGCGTAAAGTGGTATAAATGCCCTGGAGCAAAATGACTATCAAGTTGCGTTGAGTCGTATGTGACCAACCTTTAACTGAGGTGTCTGTGGCAAGATGATTGAATTCAGGTTCTCGTGATTCCCGTTGGGGTCGAGATAGTTGTTGATACTCGGACAAGCCATGTTCTTCCGGAAATGTCGGGCCCGTTGATTCATCTGTCGCCTGATATGGGTAGAAATGAGGTCGATTGCAACGGAATTGTTCGAACCGGGAACGACCTGGAAAAATACAACTGAGAAGGAATCGTATGAGAGACTAGAACAACTCACGATATCTGCGTAGCGGGATGTTGGGAGAACGAAGTTGTCGAAAGCGGGTTTGACATAGCGAAGATACCTGCAATTGAGATGAGGATTTCTTCAGAGCCATAATTCATTAGAGACGAACTGTTCTAGTACCCCCTCCACATTTCGACCCCGTTCTTTGACATCTCGTTGAATACGCCGCGCAAGCATCAAATCCGAGTCACACTGAACAAAGACCTGGGTAATGTTAAGGGCTAACACCACGTTGAATACAAGGTACAAACCTCACCTTCAGATCGTATAAATCTCGCAGGCACGGATCGTGCAAGGTCATGATGCCCTCCGCTAAAGCCACATTTAGGTTCGCACGTACGATGGACAAAATTCGTCATACCAATGATTACAGCGGCACCATATAGGTATTTTGTCTCATCCAATCGTTGATGTTCCGCAAAAGAATAAACTGGTATATTCGTCTGTTTGCACGCCTTCAAATCTGCGATACACTAGAAGCAAGATTAACCACATGTACTTCTCACGCCGAACTCTCAGGACTACGTACAGCTGCGAACATGGGCATGTCAAGGGCATCCGGGTGATCAAAGTCGAACCTATTCGCATGAGCGAGCGCGATTTCCTCCTCCGTATGATGCTTGTAGAAACTATCCTACTGGACAATGAGCGTTCGCCATTCGTTACTAGTAAAGGTACATACTTGAGATAGAATCACAATTGTTGGTACCGACCCTAATGACTTCACGATCTGTCTAGCTACATGAGTCTGACTAGAGTGAGTCACTGCTGTGTCTTCCACATGAGAGAGAAAACTCACCTTCCCACTCGCTGAGCCACCTACAGTAAGGACACGCGGTATTCAGAACAATGATCCGTGATAGACCCCGAGGACCTTACCCGCTATTCCAATGACGAACGCGTCACACACAGGAAGGCCATCTTCGCGGTACCTTGAAAAGAGTGCCAGTCAGAGGTCACCTGAGGAAGTTATGAAGGCTCAAACTTCACCATGGAGGTCTTCCGTGCGATTTCAGCAAGATGTTCTTCCTCGCCTGAAAGGCATGGGTTGTGTTGTTATGATGCTCCTCAGAGACGTCATGCAGCTCTGGAAACTCTTCTCCCAACATTACAAACGCAGTTAGGATTGGTAATTGGAGGGAATTACTTAAAGAACCTAGGAGTGAGAACCAGAATTGTGTTGCAGTCCTATTTGTAGTTATCGGCTACAAGTCGCTAACGTAGTAGACGGCACTAGTTGTATATGCCAGGTCATAATGGGGGGTTGAGACAATGGCGCGAACCAGATACTATTTACGAACACACAGCCTGGTTTCATTAATTTGTACGACCTTTCTTACGCATCCAGCAGGAAGTCGGTGATTTTATTCCGAAGATCTGTCGGGTCTTGAGGCTTCCCAACCCAAAGTCCGGCACTGTTCATTACGATTGATTGATTGTCTTGTGCATGAGGCTCTGCATAGAGCGCAGAGACCCACAAGGGTAGAGGAGCAGACACTGATGGCGACTGACTGCTGGGAATAATACTTGATGGTTTGGCCCTTGAGGCCCTGGTGCCTCTGCTCGTGAACATAGTCCGGCAAGAATAACAGAGGTATACTGAAATCGAAGGATGTTCATCGGCTGTAGCTGAAACCTCGAAGCTATCTAACGGCGCTGGCGCTCGTGGGTATGCAGGACCTTGGCTAAGTTTCGTGTCGGAGTACGACCGTATTGCGATGCGGCTTTTCCAGTCCTCTAGCCCACCTTGAACAGGTCTGCGTGCTCTCAGCCACCACCAACTTTTACTGGGGCTGGCATACTAACCTCCGACACAGTATACATAGGCCTAGGGAAGTATATTTAGGTTCCAGCTTCACACAAGTACGCACAATCGTGGAGACGGTTGATGGATAATCTTTTTCCAGACCGACGATAAAATCTGTAAAGGAGGTTCAGAAAGCTCAGACTTACGACATCAATTAGGTACCTTTTGTTAGACCAGGGATACCAGCTGTAGCGCGAATTTGCTTATCTCGACCAACAACTTGGATTGAATTCCACCATGCGAACATCGTGCATTCTTTCATAGTCACGTCCCTGAGGGGGTGGACCACCCGTATGGGGTCCAAGTTCTCTTCTGTTGTCGATAGACCAGACTGCCATTCCTCTTGACTAACTTCCTGTATCGAATGGCCTCCTCCTTGTGAGATGCAAGAGATCAGGGTAATGGATAGCATGGTTAGTGATGTTCCGAGTAATAAGTGTGATGCTCGACGTGACTGAGCCGTGTACAACAACAAGAGACGAACAAGAACCTTGATCGCATTCGAGACGGCTGTCTGTGTTGGTAGTGATTCAAGATATGTGCGCAAAGCATTGACGGGGGTAAGATTGTGGGATGAAACAAGGCGCAGCGCTATAGGGAACGACCATCAGGGCATGCTCTAAGAAACCGTGCTTGAGAGTACCTTCGGTATACAGTCCATCCTTTCCTAACTCGATTGCAAGCAGGGAGCAACTATGACGAGTTTTTGTAACCATTTCCCACCATGAATCATCGAATGCATATTCAAGGCGGAGCGGAATGAGGTCGAACTTTGAATAGGGCACAAGGGCCGCTTCAATCTCCTTCGTTCTATCGCGTGCCTATGATTTGCTCAAATGTAAAGGAAACTCTCACAGGAAAGAATTTTCGTACCCCGGGGAATGCGTTGCATACTTCCACGTAACATACAGCACATGATGGCCACACACGCGCACTCCGTGGGTGATTGGTACCTCCTCGGGGCTCACCGTCCGGGGACAGCTCATTGGTGAAATATGTTCTGCGAACTATATCAAGCAGAACAGACGAGCCAAGTCCACCAGAGAACCCGAGCATCAACGATCCAGAGGCTTTGAGTTTTGGTCGTTTGGAAGTGCCTGCATGGGGATTTATAGAAGGTTCCAGGGACCGTCGAAACTTCAAGGTCACTAGAGGAGTAAAACATTCCCTGAAGAATAGTTATCACATTAGAAATCAAAAGTATCAAGACGGGGACTCACTTGCAGTACACTGCATGTCGTATCACGATTTTTCCGGGATTTGCTTTGCATTTTATACAACATCTGCCTCTATTGAACCTGAGACGTCCTTGGAAACGTTCAATAATTATTGGTAAAGTACTGCTTGCGTACTTACGGGGCATGAGTTCGTCATTGTCGATAGACGGGTTACCGCAGGAAGACATGGTAGTTTGTTTCGGAGATCTTATCGTTTCCGTTTTTAGCCCATCAGTAGCATTGAACTTGCCATCATCAACTGCCGGATTCAAGGAGCTATAAGTCTATACTACTACTCGAGCGATACTTTTGCTCAGGGACAAATTATTCCCCAGGCTTGGATTGCTCCACTCGTCGAGTCCGATGCTGGGTGGTTCTGACTCACCTGCGTTCTTCAAGACTCGAGAGGTGTGCGACAGTATATTGAACATTCCCTATGATATCTCAATTGTCCGGGTTAAGATCAGTCTTCGATGGCCCGGCGAGCGTCTGTTCTTTCCCTTGACTGAATCTCGATAAACCTCGCGAACTAATGCTCGGTAAGTTCCAACTGCTCCTGGCATGGCCCCAACCATTAACCAATCAAGTCAAGCTTGTAGTTTTGACTGGTCTTGTCCGTCATGCGTGGCTGGTGGTCTGCTTTGGAATCGTCGGCGGCTGGCATCGCTGGACTATTTGAAGGGCAAACTCTTCCGCGGTTCGCTGCAACACATCGATTCCGGTCTTCGTGGATGAGTTAATTCTGTGCTCATATATCGTCATCATGATCCTCAACGTCGTTAATCCCTTCAAGTCCCATACGTCGAGGACCTTTGTCAAGAGCAAGATCTGTCAAACCACGCATGCAAGCAGATGCTCTCCTTCCGCAGAGGCCCATTTTGGCTCGGGACAGGGTATCTTTGAGTTTGGTGCCACTGCCACTGTCATGGGCACCAAGACAAAGTCATTCGATGGCGCGGTGAGCAGACACATTCCGAGAATTCTCGCACTCTAAAACTGGCCTTTTCAAGCCCCCGTCCCTTAATCCTGGCGCGAATCTCTCCACTGGGAAAGAGAAGAGGATTCTTTCATTCGCAAAAAGTGGTATTGCCATGTTGTTGAGGTCAGCCAGCCGTGGCTTGGTGACCGTTCCAGTGGTCGATTCTCTTGTCATCTCTGGCTTTGAGAATTGTAGCATCACAGACTACTCGCCTCTTGGCCCTCCGTCTATCCTTCTACGTGCGGAGTCTAATGCACCTCCGGTCGTCGCATCCGACTACATACCTCCAAGTGGAGGCTTGGAGGAGATCGGTTCCCCCGTTCTCTCCGACAAGCAATTTGCCGATGAGAATATTCAAGACTTGGCCTCTAGCTTTTGTTGTATAGCTGAGGTGTCGTCCCCGTTATCGACTAGGCAGCTTTTCATGACACCAAGTTTTCCATCCGACGCATCTTCTTCGACATCCTTGCCCATCGTGCGACATACAACGAAGGTGGAAGATAAGACTACAGACGTGAATATGGAACGGCGAACATCAACCTCCCCCTCGCGTATTTCCTGGCCGAGCAGTGGTTCTGAGGTCACTGTTTATTTTTCCAGTAACTCGCTCTCCGCGCCCTCCACGGCGAGTGAGGGCGATTTGACCAGTTCAGATACCATCCCATCAGTTGTCGCCACTTCCTTCGCAACAAGTGTTGATGCAGGAGACGATCACCAGTCCTCACCCATCGCACCTCGTGTGCTTCGCAGGGTACGAAATTACGAAGACCTAAGGGTGGGTTGCCTCAAGTTTTTTAGGTTGCGCCTTTACTAAGACCGTTAACCCAGAGCTTGCAGACCATTTCAAATCGTGACTTTTCGCGCGTTGATACCTCCGTTTCTGGTTTCTCGTATGGAGCGACCTCCAGCATTCACCTAACACCGTTGCAGAGATATGACCCATATATCCAGAAACCACTGTTGTCGTCTGAGTCCAATCCACACAACCCATCACGCCAAATGAGCAAATTTGAGAAGCTTCGAGTAAAGATGCCATTCTTTGTTACTGTTTCGATGCTCATCCCAGCATCGTAGGTACGGGTGAGAACTAGGTATCACCAAGTATTGGACAGTCCGCGCCGGAGGTCCGCTTCACGGGTACAAAGCAGTCCTCGGAAGGTCGTCCCCATATCCCTGAGGCATCAGTTTTTGCACGACGCCTTTTGTCCCTCATCTTGTATACGAGTGCACGTCCTCAAACAGTTACGACATCAATGTCTACCATCGCCGCCTTCCGTCTGGCCTTGTGCCAGAATAACGCGCTCGGGGTCAAAGACAAAGAGACGTCAGGGAATGGCGCAACAGTCGACGAGAGAATTGAAGGCACGGCTCGACTTAATGGATATCAATCCTTGGTACTGAGGTCCAGACCGGCTTTCCCTGGTATGATTTAGATTTTTTTTCTGATCATAGGCTAACTTGTTCAGTTTTTTTTTCTTTTGTATTCTCTCTTCGTCCTTGCATTCGCCTCGGCCTCATGCACGGGTCAGATTAGGATCAACTTGTGGTACGTCCTCGTCGTTTATGGAGACGGCGTCAAAAGTGACACCATTGGTAATATCTCCCAAGGCTTGATCTTTTGAAACGTTCACGGCAACCTGCGCTCTACCCTAGGACATCCTTGACAGGTATCTCAGGAAAACGTCAAATAAATCTCCTGCCCAAGTGGAACATTGTCCCACGAAAGCGAAGGCGGCAATAAAGACGAAGGAGCTGACCCAGGTCATCTGCTTCTCCCTGCTCGGCGACAGCAGTCTGCGAAGATATCTTCGAGACCAAACCTTGTCCTATCCTTATATCACCTAGGATCCGCTACCCGATTGCTTGTCACATCCTCGACAGAATTCCAAGCACTTGGGAAGTATAATGACACCGAGATCTTATAACGCAAACGTACCACAACCCCCAACGGAAGCTCGCCTGCCATACTTTCCGCGTACGTTGTGCTTTTGATGCTGTTTTCACTGGCCCAATGTCATCACGGAGCTCCCACTCTCTCAGGAGCGTCTCTTGCATACAACACACAACCCGAGATCCTTAGCTCTCTTGATCCTGCCCTCATCTTGTCCCCTGCGCCATTTGGATCGGTTGAATTTTTTCTTGATCCCTTTCCACGTCATATGTTTCAAGTTCCTTTTCAAACTTTTTGTAGTGTTCTCATCGATGTATGCATCTCACAGCGTATTTTTATGCACAAATGATAGGTTCCGTCTGGGGAGAAAAAAAACTGATCTGGGCTAGACAATCCAGACGTTCCAACAATAAGCGGTTCGGGTGAGGGTCAGTCGAGCAAAACGCCATCCACTTTTATTCCGCGCAGAAGGGAACAAGGAGAACGTTCAACTATTCCCTTGCGTTGTAGCCTCTCCTACTTTGTTACACGCATCCTTCAGAGCGTTTGCGATCACATCAAAGTCGGATATCTTCAGAGTATGATAAGAAGCAAGGAAGGCATAGGCAATCGGTACGAACCTCGTTCCAAATCTGCGCGCTGCATCTGACCCACCATTTCCCATTGTGCCTATATGCTACAGCAAAGCACTGCCATTGGAGTAACAAAGTATCGATAAAGATTTGGTGGACCTTATCGGAATGCTCGATTTCGCCAGAAATGGGCAGTTCCACGTTGACCTGTACTAGTATATCAAACGATTGCAGATGGCAGACGTGGTTACTGTCCACTGACCATGTTGAACGTCAGATCACCATCCGAGTCCATAACGCTGGTACCGAGACGCTCTGCTAGGTATCTCCCCCCTTCGATAGCAAGTGCGTGAGTATACTCATTGATCTTGTGCTCGCCACCCAACCATTCTCTAAAGTCGAGCGCTGCCGGACGGTCAGGAACACTCGTTGAATGGTTACAAGTGTGCTGACCTGCACCTATACTCAGCTGCGGGACGTAATCGATTGTTCCAGTCCCTGAGAACAAATTGAACGGCGGAACAATCAGGGCAGTATTGATACAAACACTCAAAGAGCTTGACGAAATCCTGAGGAGCTTGGTAACCATCGTCATGCGGAGATCTATAGGTCACCGGCGTCGGGATTGGCGACTTGATAAAATGCTGGTTCCTGTTTTTCCTGGACTGAGCAATCATCGGCCGATATAACTTGGGAATTCGATCAGACCTCTTCGGAACATAAAGAACGGCACAGCTTCTCTTTGAGAAAAGCCATTTGTGGCAGTTCTTCGAGAAATGAAGAAAATAGTCCAGAGGAGAAAAAGAGGACATACGGAAACCCAAAAATCGGGCTGTGCTTCAGAAAGGTTGATGTCCAATTCCTGACCTATCGAGTGAGCACCATCTACGACGCTGATGACCCCAGCCTTTCGGCAAATTGCCACCATCTCTTTCCAAGGAAGCGAAACCCCCGGAAGAGCTGCGATGGAGTCAATGACCGCAACAATTTTCCGCTTCCCTGTCGTATCATCATCTTTTGTCAGCTGTTTGATATATTCTTGAAAATCTTGAATGATTTTCTCGCGTTTTGTTGGGAATTGAAGGTTGAATGTCGATAAAGTGGGGTGGGGGGGAAGATCCGCAAGATATTTGAGCTCTTGGGACACAGAACCATACGTCGTCGTTGCTAGGCAAAGTGAGGGCAAGGGACGATGCCACAGGCTCCGTGGACGCACTTCCGACTAGAATGTCGCCCTTATGGAAGGCGAAATTACGCAGGACAGTCGTAAGCCCATGCGAGGTATTGTTTACGATGATACACTCATCCGTCCGCACCCTGATGAGCTTTGCAACGCGTTCTCGGACACGATTCAGATAGTGGATGTAGGCAACCCTGATGAATCTGTCCGGATTGGCCTCTGCTTCATCAGTCAGCTTATCGCAAAAGGAGCGAACAGGAAGTGGCAGTGAGCCATAAGAACCTGTGAATCAGTGAGGAAGTAGATCATACCATCCAACGGGACACCTACCGTGGTTGAGGTTGATGTAGTTTGGCTCAAATCCAAACAACGCGCGTGCGTCGTGTCCAAATGGTGGTGGCGAAGTCTTGTAGAGCTCAGTAACGTCCACGTATTGCCGGGGAGTCGACTCTGTAGCGGCCATGGGTTGGTTTGTGCCCTGTGGTGTATCCCTTGACCCATATGAACGATCTTATCTTATCCTTATCCGACTCGACACCTAATCCCCGTCGCTGTCACCTTTTCATTTCCCATCCCATCAATGGCGTCCGCCTTCTTCTATGGAACGTTGATGCACCCTAAAATATTAAAACGAGTAATCGGACACGATGGGTCTTATCTCCAGATCAGACCCGCACTCCTGCTTGTGAGCTGCTGATCTCCATTGAAACCCGACAGCGTTCTCACACAGACGCCGTGCAGGACTATACTAGACACAAAGTCAAAGTAGAGGTATTATGTTGTGGTGCCTGAGCCTCATGACTCACTCTCGATGGGAATGTAGGATGCAGATTACCCGGGAATAGTTCCCTACTTCCAAAGTCGTGCCATGTTTAGTGGAGACCTCACGCTTGAGGAGAGATCTGTGAGAGGATCGCTTGTAATAGGGCTTTCCGACAGAGACCTGAGGCTGTTGGATATTTTTGAAGGGGATGTGAGTGCCATCGCCTAGGGAACGACAGCGGCTGAAGTGTTTGCGGTTAGGAATACACACGAGAACAAGTTCTTGTATACCCACTGGGTCCTCTGGTTGGTCTCGGTGATATAAAGGAGATGGGGGTGGTTACCGAGGCTCCACTCTCGCCGATACCTCCACCAGACGAACTAACGAACCCGCTAGAGGCGAACACTTATGTGTGGTGCTATCCGCAGTTGTCTATACTGCAACCCGAGCTATGGACGTTTGAGGAGTTCGTCAAGGAAAGCGCATGGAGATGGGTAGGCCCTTTTTCTACTGAACACTACACGGAGCTAGACGGCGAAGGGTCGATTCATTGTTCGCACAGTCTAACCAAAGTTGATGAAAGGATGTCCGCTACTTAGACTGTTTGAATAAGAAATACCACGTTGAGCTTGCTGGGGCGCAGTGCCAACAGTCGAAATGTCTGCGACACCGTTGCTGCCAGCGACTGCCCAGGTCTACAGGATGCCCCGACACTCTAATAAGTGGTCCTTCATTCGGCTGGTCCTCCCTGCCTCGGTTATTGCTACCTTTCTTCTCTTCGTTTTCACCCTCAGCATACTCGACAAGACCAGCCATCCTCTCCCTTGGAAACAGCCAGGTAGATCGGATTCGCACCCATCGACCTATCCCCAGATATACTGACCGAACCTTTGAAGATGTAGTATTCCCTGACTTTTCAAGCTACAACAAATTCATTCAGAAACTTCCTCGGTCTCATTTTCCTATCCGTACGTCACGCGAACTACCCGCAAACGTGGATTTCATTATCATCACCGCCTCAGATCCGGATGACAGTAGGCGCATTGTCGCCGTCGGGGACATTCATGGTATGAACCAATCACTGAGGTGCGCCTTCTCACGTATCCACTTACTAAATTCCTCATCGTGCGCCCTGCAGCGAATTGCTCGAAAAGATTTCCTACGACCCAAAATCAGACACGTTGATCCACTTGGGCGACATCGTCCCCAAGAACAAGAAGGTCCCACTCGACCCCGTCTTGAGCTTCTTGTCGACAAACAAAGTTCTTGGTGTCCGTGGCAATAACGACCAAACAGTCATTGAATGGAAATCGTGGATGGACTGGATCATATCTCTTCCTGGCGGCAAAGAATGGCTGGAGGATATAAACGCCCTTTGGTCTCATATCGACGGAGACGAGTCTAACGCCGAATTCAATGCTTGGCTCAAGAAGTCGCATCGCAAGTGGCAAGCGTATGTCCCAGACGACTGGAAACTGTTAGGAAGACATTACAAGGTGGCCCGTGACATGTCCCGGGCCCATTATAATTACCTCTGTTCTTTACCGTTGGTCCTATACGCACCGACGGCGCATACTTACTTCGTTCATGCTGGATTGCTGCCTGCCGACCCCACTCGCAAACTTGATGACCCGAAACAGCCACTCTCTCATTGGCCCACTGCTGCCGACCCAGAAGCAGATGATTCCGTTATTCGCGTTCTCCAGGAGGTGGGGTTGCTAAACGAGATTCCGCAAAATCAGGACCCTTGGGCTGTAATGAACATGCGAAGTCTCACAAAAAGTGGCGAGGTAAAAGATAAACTCAAGAAGGGGAGATCTCCGTGGACCGAGTTATGGAACGATGTCATGAGCAGCTGCTCTGGTCGACTCATGGAGCCTTCCAAACATGGTTTGACAACGCGCGGGTCTCTACCCTGCTTCCCATCGATGGTGATATATGGTCATGCTGCCGCTTTAGGTCTTGATGTCAACCGATGGTCGATTGGTCTGGACACTGGTTGCGTAAGTGATCCGATCTCGTTGCTCACTCAAATCGCTGACACCAGACTCCACTAGACATACGGCCATCGGCTGACTGCTGTTGTTCTTGACACGGAGTCGCTGTTCTCTAAGCTCCGCTCGGAAACCATTGATACCTTGCGGGATTCCTACATCCCGTACGGGGATGATGGAACAGCCCAAATTATAAGCGTGAAATGCTACAAGTAATTTGGCCATTATTAATCCTTGCATTCACTTACACGCATTTAACCTACTTATCGAGGCCTTTTTACATGGTTCACACTCAGAGGCTAAGGTCACACAGTGAGCTAGTTACTGCAATCATACATATTCGCGCAGAGTTACTATGGTCTTGTAGATTGAATTAGATATCCATTTATGAGCTTGGATAACCCAAGCCTTCAAGGGGTCAAACGATGAACCGCAGATTGGTGTCCTGACAGAACAACAGGTGACTCAGCTGCGCCTCTCTTGCTGCGAAAGTGACTCACAATAGGGTGTGAACTCGAAAACTACGGTGTAATCGTGTGAACACGGGTCCTGTTTGAGGTACATAATGGGCACACACCTGGGGCTTTTGACTGTATTTCTCACTGAGAATCCATCTGAGCACAAAAATGAGGTTCATTGATGCCGCGAACAATGAGGGGTCAACATGCTCACCTTATCTCTTGCAGGAGTTGTAGATAGCTAGGATTAGGATTTCGGCCTATAAAGATCACTTCAGACCCTAAGAATCAATTTAGTGTGTTAGTGTACCCACCAAGTGCTGTAAGGAAAGCCTAGGATCAAGGGGATCAACCAGGTATTCAAACGGAACGTGAGCGAAGGGAGTGCTACATACATCACTCATAGCGCCTGTATTACGACCGCCGATTTGAGCATCAGCACTTGTCTGGGAATCCTTGCAACCACTCCAAGAAATCTAACGGAGGTAAGTAGTAACAGTCAGACGTAATGGAGTTGAGGTCATCTTACTACGTCAGCCGCACTTGTTCTTGTCACCTTTGTGTACTCGTAGGCCTTCTGTGGGCCTCCGGAGGCCACGTGGAGAAGGTCCGTAATACCATTGAGCATGCCACCTATATCACGCCTCTCGTAGGACGTAAAAGCCGAAAACAGGCCCTTCGCCGCCCCAACCGTCATATTGGGCTCCTTCAGTTTTCCCTCCGTAGAATACTGCGCAACCAGCATGAAAGATACGAACATTCATGGTCAACTCAATGACAGGTACATACCGTGTATGGGAGGTCTAGTAACAGAAAGTTTAACACTAGCCCACAGACCATATCAGGTACGTACCTAACGCCGAACCAGAGTGACATGCCTACCAAGAAGTTAGCGTCAAGTTGAGACATTATCAGTTTACTCACATCAAATATAGCTGTCAGGCGACAACCAGCGGGAAGATTCCTAACCATAATCATGTGCATGTCCTGCAGTAGCCCTGAGACACGAAGCATAGAGTCAAATGTTATTGACTGACATCGTCCACTATATGGGACGTCATCTTGAAGTCCACAGGATATATGACTGAGGAAGAAGCCATGAGCCCAAATTGTAGGAGAGGTGGTGAATAAGCTTGCCCTCGTCAAATCCATCTTCTTCGTCGCCATCCAGGTCTTCTGTTTGCCCTCCGTGCCCTGAATCTATTGGGATCGTTAAGGAGGTTACCTGCCGTCACGTAATAACAACACACAGTGGAAGAAAAGCGAGTCATTCGGACGAGCATCCCTCACAAGCCAGTGCATTGCGTCAATCTGGTAAAGTGTGAGGTCACCTCGAAAACCCGCCTGGGGGAGACGAACCATGTTCTGTCGAGTTGGTTGTTGACGATGGTGTGGCGAATTATCCGTGAGTATCACCATATCTTCCTCTCTGTAACCACGGCCTGTTGACGTCAGCATAGGCATCACCGGATTAATAGGTTAGGCTGACCCAAGAGAAACCTCTTCATGCGTTGCACGTCTTCTATGCAACCTCCAAGTTCTTCGGGCTGGCCAATGTAATTTATGCCAATCTGCAAAACGATCAGTCTCACAACGCATGGAGATCAAAGAAAATCATACTAGTAATGCCTTCTTTTTCCCATTACATTGCGAATATTGAAAGTAACCTGGTTGCGTCGGTCCGCCTGGAACTGGATAAGGGCCATACGATTGCTGCCCAATTGGGGGCATGGGCGGAGGACCTTGAGGGGCTTGCCTTGACTGGCCATATGGTGAGGGATTCCCCCAAGGTTCACGCGGGGGTGGGGGTCCCGGAGGAGGCGCAAACGACCCTGGATGAGACCTTGATGGATATGGAGTATACCCCCCGGGAGGATAGTTTGGTGGATACTGTTGGTACGCGTCTGGAGAGGAACTTTCGGAGTAATCATTAGGTGACACCAAGTGAGTTGACAGGTCGGTTTGACTTAGATCGGTTGATTTAGACGTAACATATCATGAAGCTTACCTGACTCCTCCACCGTGACGCGAATATCCAGCATGACCAGACCACATGCTTCGATCAAAGCTGTAGTTGACCGTAGTTTCGTGTGGGTTGGTGGTTAAGAGGGTAGAGTGAAGCTAGCACAGCTTTGCGACACGGCTTAACTCTACCATCATTAACGGAGCAACTTTATTCACGCGTCAAACCTCATCATGGTGGTTTATAAGCCAATGAAGGTCATCTGGAGCTACCACAGGATCACCATTCCGAAAAGCTTGCAAGGATGAGTTTTCCCTTTTTCTTTATTTTCGAGTCCAGGGCTGGAAAGGCCTGGGTTAGTGTCCTCAGCGAATCCCTGCGACCACTGAACGTGTGTTCTCCACCAGGATCCCAAGCTAATAGACTGTTTTGTTGCATCGAATAGGCCCAATACATCTGAGTGGAACGCGCTTCGATCTAACGCCTGACATATTCATATTCCTTGGTGTAGCATTGTCTTTTCGCTTATGTTGGAGCCTTATGGACCTTCTCTCTACGACAGAGATTTCACGGTCTCCATCAACAAGCAACAATCCTATGTAACCAGTGTTATCAATCTAATAATTTCTCTTGCCGTGGCATACTAGTGGCCCACGCAAGACAGCCTGAATGCAAACAACTTGGTGAGGAAGCTTTTTGTGACCAAGTGACTCAATTCTGATCGTATCATACACGCGATTCAACCAATTGCCACAGGTTAGCATGCCCCTAGTTTATGTAAATCGATCTCGTACGTATCTTCGCTTGTTCTTACATCCGAAGCTGTTCATTGAATGACTGTTTGATACGGTAACAACCAACTGAGAAGTCTGAGCCTCTTTGGGAGCCCGCAGACATGCATAACGACCATTACGAAGTGTAGCCGTGACTTTTCTCTTTAGATTCTGATAACACCGACCTGATGGTGCTATGCCTTGGAGACCACCCACGCTACCAAACAGTTGACGTATCCGGAGGGAACGTTTGGCATGTCGGATGTCATCTTTCATCAATTTGTGGGTGTCAGTTACGCTTCATGACACGCCGTGCTAATGTCCGTACGCTGAGAATTGACCATCCCTCCGTCGCACCCGAGCCTACTGGCATCCCAGTTTCACAACACGCGGGCTCCATGCTTCCCGATGGGACCCGCTCTTGACCATATAATGCAGGTTTCTTCCACATAGGTCCTACGTTCTGATAGAACCCTCGCCGTGTTAGTCGTATGGATCCTTCGCTGGATGAACCCCTTGTCGCATATAGCGTGTCTCAATACTTACTCGACCGTATCAACATACACGACACCATCACGCGATTGGTGCGTACCTACCACCCTACACTTTACAGAATATTCACGATAGCTGTACGTCCTATTATAGTCGGCGTATTCTGACTGCAGAGATTTCGAGCGCCTCGGAAACGAAGTCTTTGCTTCATCTGAGGTTACTGTAGACAACTCGCTCATCACAAGCGACGAACCTCAAGGTAAGCATCACGTTCCAATCTAGCGTCGCTCACCAGAGTGACACTTGGGTCAAGGCAGGCCGGGCAAGGAAGAAGCAGAATCTTGGGCAAGGTATCTTGAACGACTCACGGCAGTACAACATGTCATGACGTACGCCAATCAACTATGTATTCTTGACAGGAGATAGAGGCAAATGACGATAGTTGCATCTTGGTTAACCTTCCTCAACCTACTCCGACTTGGAACATCGTCACGCCGAACAAAGCGTCTGCTTCTGCGAATGCGCTAGTCACCTTTCGACGTGATCGTGCACGAGGCGAAACGACCGCTCAATACGGGGTGAGTGCATTTACATTTGATGGGTCCATGTTCCAATACCTTGTCTAGAGCTATTACACCTTTGAATTAATACGACAGTCGGGTATAGAACCAGGATCAAATCCCTGGCGTATTGCATTTATGAAGGCTCATCCGTACTGGTTCAAAGGAAACATGGAAGTTATGAGTTGACTGGCTGAGGCAGTATGTTAATCATGTAGGTTGGGACTACACTCTCGACCTAGCAGTCGGTTGTTTCATACCGCAATGGATGGAATTAGCCAGTTTCCGTGCTGCAGATCACAATTCTTAGAGACATTGAATGATGAACCGACCGATGGATAATGATTCGGTACAGAAAATCAAGAGACGAAGAAGAAAAGTGTAGATCAAACATTTCCTAACGACAGCCTTTGAGAACGGTGTTCTGACAGCGGCTATCATCTGTCTCGAAAACCGCAGTCAGTAAAAAATTTTACTGGAAGTTAGCAGCGGCGGAGAACGTTTGATTGGACACGGTTCCTTGGATAGTCGTCCACGAGGAGACCTCGTTGCCAACGAATAGCGTAATCACGCAGTCTTGCTTCAACACGACGTGGGTATAATATAAAACGTTGTCCAGCATGCCAATCTTATTTCGCGCTCAAAGTTTCCTAGTCATTGCTTCTGGTGGTCATCGTCGTAGCTGGCCACGACCGTGACCACCACAGGAACTGGTCGACACAGGTGCGCCCCTGGTTTTTCCAGATCAGAATTGGATGCAGAGCTCGCCTGTGCTCTGATAAAGTAACTGGCATTGATTCCAGCCACTGTTTTTGGCAGCCTCGTGTTTTATGCCAGCTGCGTTCAACCCTTCTTTGTCCCGATAATCACTCAAGGGTCAGTTCTAATTTCGTCTTTCGCCTTTCTCCAGCCTTCTCTCTCCTCCACCGCATCCCCACAAGGCAGCTCGGGCTGCGGGCGTCTCACCAGCTCAATCCATGTCTTCCACGGCTATCGGCACCTTCACTTGCTGGGATGGCTACGACGGCTATGAACTGGTAGAGGAGCGGCCCTCTCCCCCTCCCCCTCCCCGTCGCTCTCGACTTGCTTCTACATCTATAGCCCCTACCCCTCCCCGACGGGTGGCCGATCGCAGTAAAGAGCGCCCACAGACATCAAAGATGACCACAGGACAAGGCGCGCGAGACCAGGAATATGCGTCGCTCGATGACCTATGGAGCACCCTGCGTGAGAAGAAGCAAGCTGCAGAGGCCAAACTCCCGTTAAAGGTGAAATCTCTGGAGACGCCCCAGCCTGGATCGAGCGTTGCTTCACGTCCCATCCCGGAACGACAAGTTGCCACGCCTAGGAAGCCATCCCCTCCCAAAGTGAAACGGAAGAAATCCACGTACGCCACAGCATCACCTCATGTGTCCACCTTCCTGATTCCATGATGCATTCTAGGGATTGTGTTTCATTTCGCGAGTCTCGCTCAGGTCGTACGGTACGTATTCGAGTATCAAATCCCCGTGAAAATTCCTTCTTATCACCGCCCAGATCACCGCGACCTTCGACTTGCCTGGTATAAAGAAGGAACAAGCGCACGTTAGTTTTCGCTATAACAATCTGGTCGTTACATGGCAAACAGTCAAGATCACGGAGAAGGAAGAGAATGGTCGACTTGTCAGAGAGCGGGAGGAGAAGAAGTACACACGAACGATACCCCTCCCGGAAGGGACGAAAGTGAGCGAACTACTGATTTTCCCATCTCATGTGATTGATCATCGTATCTGCCAGTTCGAGGAAATACATGCAGTCATGGACAATCGGCACCTTATCTTGAGCTACCCTAATATGCGCACGGTCCGCGTGGAACCCCGCCCTCGGTTACCCAGACAGGCTGAGGCCCGTCGTATTGAGCCGACCGTCGTCTCTGACAGTGACATCAAATCTAGTGATGACTTTGAGTATGCGTCATATCTCAAGTCCACAGATCATTCACCACACGAAGAAATCACAGAAATCACCGATATCTCGGAGTATTAAACAACACGATCTCCACTTCCTGTTGTAGTTGCCTATCCCCCATACCCACGCTCAAGGGAAACTTGTTCTTCTACGGTCGCCCGCAGGCACAGCGGCGATGCTTATTTATTTCACTCACGGGAAATGTTGAAAAATAAATGACTGCTGTTTCTTTGTGCTCCTTTGTTACAAACGATTTTGCTATGCGCTATGTCCATATGGTATCATGTTCCTCGTGTTTGCATGCCGTCCTCGGCGATTGTAACAACTCGAAAAGAAAAGCGATTATGGTACCTGTGTCGTACAAGATGGTAGATACACGTGTACGTATGTATTACATGTCGTCCACACTCCACTCATAGCTCGCTGCTGCTGTCCGTTGTCTTTCATTGATGCGCTGGAACCATTTCTTCTCGAACCCGTTCCCTCGGTCTGTGAAATGTGTCAGTACAATCATCAGGATCAATAATAAGATTTGACATTACCTACACCATCCCATCTATACCCTGGTTTTATCCCAAAGCGATTAGGCGGCGGTGGAGGACCACGATACTCTGGCTTTTTCGCAACTTTTGATGCTTTTTTCTGTGAAACGAACGTAGGTCAGAGAACAAAAACGTAACACTCGTACGATGAGAGTCACCGTTAAGAAAGCGGCAGCAGGATCGTTCCATCTATCTTGTGCCTTGAGCTCTTCGTTGAGCTCCTTGTCGTCTGCACGCCGAGAGAACGGCAAGGACTTGTTCTTTTCCAACTGAACCTTTCGTTTCTCTTCTTCGTCTCGTTGCACAACTCCCTTGCCCCACTCCATCTTTTGCGCTTCCTTTTCTTCCTTTTCTCGTTTCTTGCGAGCCGCTTCGGCTCGAGCCAGTTTTACATCAATCTTACGACCAGACGCATCACGGTATACGGTTTCCTGTGCAGCTTGCGCCTCTTCTGGTGCCATCTCGTCTTGCTCGGCACGGGACTTGGATTGCTACAATCTAGAGTCAGGTGCCAACTCATCCAGTCAACAAATGGACCCACCTTTCGAAGATCCTCGGAGCGAATCAACCCGCCCTTGAAAGGTTGCACATCCTCCACAACAGTCGGCTGTTCATCGGGTGGTATAGACGGGCTCCTCTCCCTCTTTGCGCCTCCCTGCACAGTGGTCCACCCCGAACGGTCGTCCGTTCTCCGTTTCTTGAATGTTCTGTCGCTTGCAACCGCAGCTTCCGTCAAATCGAGTTCATCTTCCTGCTGCTGTCTTGAGACCTCGTCGCCAAAGCCTGCATCCTCATCAACAAACATGGACGGACCACTAGTTGTACTGCTCGCAACCTTGCGTTTCTTCTTCTTTGTAGTGGTTCGGGCCAATATGGCCTCTGCCTTGGCTCCTGACATGTACTTCTCTGCAAGGTAGGCTTGCATGAAAGCACGGGGATGGATATATGAAATGTGGAGAGTCAAACTGGCAGTCGTGAAGTGTACTTTACGTAAGGAGAATCTTAGTAAGCCTCCTCCCCGGCCCAATCGAAGAGCGGCAAACAGTATTGGATACATGGTAGCATGACGGATGGATACTTCAGCGATGCGCGCCGTGAGTTGAAAGATGTGTAGTTCGTCTGATAGGACAGACTCGTGACAAACACCTGGTGAACATACGGACACTTACGGAAACATGGCAGAGTATGCAGCCTCCGCCTCTTGAAGAGGGACCAAGCTCAGGGGCCGGCGTGGGAGGAAACTTGAAGGATGGGGATGACGCGCTTTCAGGTTCGAGGGATTGCCGACGCGTCGGGTGCGCGGTACAATACCTTCTCCATGATCATCTGCACGCGTCTGGCAATGTGGAGGAGGATTCGCAAACTTGTTGTAAGGTACGAATTTTAAAGGATGACGAGAGAGAGAGACGCCTGCATCATCTGCCAAAGTATCCAGTGGATCGCCATCGGCCAGGACAGCAGCGCGAAACAATGTTCCTGCAAGCTGGGGGGATTCGCTCGGTCGATTGGAGGTTTTGATGGCTTTTCGAACGGAGCCAGTTCGCCGCTGCGCTGCAAGATGGTGGATATATGCGCGTGGTTTCCTCGAAGAATCCTTGGTCTGTGGTGCTTGAACCGAACGAAGAAACCTCTCCACAGTGACAACTTTCTCGGAGCACGGTGCATCAGCAGAGATTAAGTTGTCTAGGAATGCAGGAGATGACGTTGGTGGTTCCGAAAGGACAGCGATATCTGGTATCAGTCCCGAATCAACTTCACCCTTGGCTTGGTCGAGGGGTATGTCCGACGCTGTGTCTCGAGCATCAATCCGTAGCCTCTTTCGTTTTCTCTTGAACTGGTGGGCGTCAAACGGATGAATAGTCCGCGAGGTAGGGTTACCCACCACAAATTCGTCGGGATCGTGTTGCATGATGAGTACTAGGTCAATTTGGAAGTCAATCCATTGAGCCACCATGATGCCGTCAACAACACGTTTTCCAACCTACCTCTGGCTGCAAAGCCATGGAATTTTTCAGAACTGATACACAATTCCCTCCGTCTGCCCCCGTCCCAGCTACTTCTCTACCTGCCGAATCCAGCGCTTTACCAACAACTTCCAACGTGACCTCTCACCCGTCCAAGCGGCCAAGATTGGAGGATGACGATGATACTGATAGTCCCACCAGTGGTGAAGACCACTTTGCTCAGGAATATCGGTTTGCACATTCTCCTTGGGACAGGTTTGAGAGTGGTATCAAGGAGTTGCGGGCCACGGTGAGTATCGCCTATCCGTCTGTCTGTAACTCTCACACAGGTTGATCAGCTACCACGCTCGCAAGCGGAGAAAGAGGAAATTCTGCACGCACATCGTAGATTGCAGCTCGCTCGTGCAAGTCGCGAGACATGCGCTGCAAAAGTCCAGTATCGTTTCTTACGCGTTCGCGAACTCGAAGCGATGCGAGCTATTGCCATCAGCGAGTACGAAGACGCTGTTACCCTTCTAAAGCATGGAGATCATCAGATTGTAGAAGAAGAGGGCTTTCTGAAGTCTATGGGGGAACGGATCCCCCCTCAGGTTTCTTGTTTTCAAGCACCCTCCAAGACTCCAGGCAGCCATTCTGTTACTCCCACTCCCCGTATTGTGTAGTTGGTCTTGTCAAGGTTATATGTACCCCATGTGAACAGTAGTGGTGGTCCTGTGCTCGGGTCTTGTCCTATAGCGATGTCAAGACTTTGAGCGGATCAAATCGATCATCGCCACATCGGAGGAAAACGCAAATATCCTCGCGTAAGTAACTGCGTTTCTGCGCCGTATGGCTTGGACTTGCAGACTTGCAACTCGAACCGCACGACCAGGGAACTGAACGGTAGTCTCCATTGGACTGCTTCGTGTTCTCACACAGTAGGCGACATTGAAGGTAGGCTTCAGCTGTGACTCACGTTGAGGTAGCCCACAGGTTTCTTGGTACGGGCTTCTTGTCCCGCCAGCGATGCTGTCCAGCAAAAGCTCCAGTCATCGTGGCCCGCGGGTCTTGTACTGACAAATACAAGTCGCTCCTAGAGTATTTAGTCTGGATGGTGCGTTGCACCATTCGTTATCCTTTCCACCCAAAGACTGCATTCAATCCACTTTCTGTCTCATCATGAAATTCATTCTCGTTGCCATTCTTGCTTCTGCTGCTGCTCTGGTTGGTGCTGCGCCGCAGCCTCGTCAGAACTGTCCTGAGGCCTCCCGGTTTGGCGGATTTACAATCTCCCCTTCCACTGTCTCGGCCGGAGATGTGCGTGGAATCTTTGACTCCCGATGACCCCCAAACTGAATGTCATAAAACATCAGACCTTGACAGTGGATGCTAACTTTGAATGTGCCATCCAGCTTGGCAATGTCCCCGAATACACCGATTACTACATCGAGGTCCCTGTCAATAACAACGGTTACGAGCCTCCTATCCTCTTGGCCCGTCGGACTCTCGCGTCTGGCACCACTACCGACTCCTTCTCCGTCGAGGTATACTCTATTGGCACCGTGGCATACTGAACTCTTACTGATCCTTCCCAGGTCCCTGATGCATATTATTTCGCTAACACCAGTTATGTGGTGATGCTGGAAACCACCTACCCTGTCAATGGTACCAACGGCACTCCTTATTATGTCGTTGGTGGAATTGGGGTTGGAATTACTATCAACGTCTAACCATATTTTGCATGCACACTGGCTCCCTTTTGGACACTTACTGTAGTTGATACATACCCATTCATTTGATGTTTGAGTGGATAATATACACCAAGCCTCTTGTGCTATTTGAGCATGCAGTTCCCCAGTGGGTAGGCTAGGTATTGTCGCACTTTCACCTCGGACATGTAAGACCGTCTCAGTAAACCCATTTAGGCCTCAGCCAAATATTATGTTTCAATCGAGTATTAGTCTAATAGGTTTCTATTTACCAGAGCAACCTCTTGCCCAGGAATCTGCCAACCTCGGCGTCAAGATTGATTGACGATGCAGAGTCATGCCATCGGCCCCGCAACCAGTACGGCACGGTACCTCACTTCCCCATTTTCGAGTTTCCTCATGGCTTCTTCAATCCCCTTTACAGACAACGGAAACTGCTGTACGACGGGCTTCACATGGTGTTGTGCGACAAAATGAAGCATCTTGGCATGCAATGCTTGAGCGACCATTGGACACGGAGCCCTTTCTTCAGCGCAGCCATGTAGGGAATCGAGAATGTTGCATCTGCAACCGTCATTGGATAAATTACAGCACGTGCAGCTAGGACTGGTCACCCAAGAACCAGTCAGATATTGTGTAAAAACCACAAAATCACTCACTTTTCCCAGTCTGGCATCGCAGACGTGGTCACGTAGAGGTGCTTGATAGGAGTGACATTTTGCAATGCATCTATACCTTGAGTAGTGTGGAATTTAGTCGCCCCAAGTTCTATCGCCTCCGCTTCTTTGCTTGCAGTTCTGGAAAATACGACGACTTCGCATCCCATTTT